>CAJQZJ010001969.1:21139848-21183129 GCA_907164525.1 Lophiomys imhausi | reverse complement strand
AAAAAAAACATCTGGAGGTATTACCATCCCAGATTTCAAGCTGTACTACAGAGCAATAGTTGTAAAAACAGCATGATATTGGTATAGAAACAGACCAGTAGATCAATGGAATCGAATTGAAGATCCAGAAATAGACCCACACACTTATGGCCACCTAATTTTTGACAAAGAAGCCAAAACGGCACAATGGAAGAAGGACAGCATCTTCAACTAATGGTGCTCGTCCAACTGGATGTCCATTTGTAAAAGAATGAAGATAGACCCATACTTATCACCTTGTACAAAACTTAAGTCCAAGTGGATCAAAGACCTTAACATAAGGCTGGTCACACTAAATCTACTAGAAGATAAAGTCAGTTTTGTTTCTTTTAAATATTGTTGACTTAAAATGCTTAGAGGCAAAGATTTTTCTCCCACTGTAGGCTTTTTTTCTGCTGTGCAGAAATTCTGCTGATAGTTTCCTTTGCTGTGCAGATACTTCTTCATTTCCTGTGTCCCATTAGTTAATTATTGGATAGTCTCTTGCGCTGTTGGAGTCTTGTGCAGAAAGTCCTTGCCTATTACTGTATCTTAAGATGAATCTCCTGGGCTCTCCCATAAAGGTCTCAGTGTTTCAGCTTTGTGGAGTCAGTTATCTTCTTTCACCTTTTCATGTGGTCCTTGGATCCTGCACAGCCAGAGCCTTACCACTGAGCCATCTTATCAGACATGTTTTTTCTAAAGGAAACATTGGTCTTAACATTTGCTGCCTTCCAAGCACTGTTAATTGCTTTTAAGTATGTTGTCTAAATAATGTTTATAAATCAGTTGTAAATGGAGCTGACATTTTTATTGTTAAAGTAGTAATAAGCCTTGTAAAAGAATGTGTAACTTATTTTCTGTTTTTAGAATTTGTGATATTTCCCCCTTGTTTGCTGAAATATCATGTATAGTATTATATAAATATATATATATGCAATACTTATACTTGTGTATTTTTTCTGCCAAAGAATTTTGTTAAATTCAGATTTCTCAACCATGAGATAAGAGTTTTACAAACTTATGTGGCATTTTAACTTCAGTAGATGTTTTATTACCATTGATAAATAAGGACACATTAACCAATGCTCAAGGTTTTGACGTAATCATTGTGTGGTTATTAACTTGTTGAATATTATTGCCTACTCGCAAAAAAAAAAAAAGGAAGAAGAAGAAACCCTGGGAAATTTTTCACCTTCTTTCTCAGAGTATAAGTTTAGTTATTAGTGTCACTGGCGCAGCTTAGTAGAGTAAGAATAATATTGGTTTACAATGAAAGCAGGCTTCTAGTGTAAATAATGTGTGACACAGCTTGCTTTTGAGAGCACCTGCAGATGTCATGACAGTGTTCCTTCACATACAGTTTTAAGTTTGCTGAGTGTTAGCTATGAAACGTTACTAGAAAATGGCCATTTACTTCCTGATGTTTTTCCTTTTCTTTTTTAAGCCTACATATAAATAGTTGACATTTTTTTGTTGTGAATATTTAAATAACAAATAGGTCCGTGGAGGAAGCATAGTGCTCTATGACTGAACAAATTCATTCTGTTCTCTCAGAGATAGAAGCTAATAGTTTAATGAAAATTCCCCAGTCCTTTTAAAAACAGAAATGTATTCACATGCAAATGTATACATGCGTACACAGTTCTTTTCAGTCAAAAAAATATAGAATCTTTCTCTCAATACTTAATAAATTTATCTTTGAGAACTCCACTATATTCATGTTGCTAGTACATTGTCTTATTAAACATCATCATGTTGTTAGCATTAAGTTGTGCGTAATTTGTCATTCTTGTAGCACATGGTGGGTGGGAGTAATGTCTCACAAGCCAGATTTCTAAGGTTTGAGCTTCCACTTTATGTTTTTCTAACTCTATAATTTTGTTATTTATCTTTTCAGTTTTGTTTTTATAATAAAAGCATCACATCATGAAAGTGTTTCTCTGTTTTGAACTATTCCTTGATACAGAGTTACCCAAGCAAGGATGTGCACAACAATTCTATAAAAGGCTTTCAGGATTACATTACTTTAAAAATTCATACATTTAAAATGGGTAAAGAATCTTCAAAAAAACTGTTTGTCATTTCATATTGTAAGCTCTCTGAAAGAAATTTCACTTTACATCTTTGCCTGTATATAAATAAGTTGTGTGTGTATGTGTTTGTGTGTGTTTCTAGGGATCAATTTTTATTTGCGTTCATTTAAAATAACTATAACTTTCCATTTAAATATAGATTAATTGATGATATTATTTTTCACTGGGATACTTAGTCCATTATCCTTAGCTGATGTATCTATCATTTAGTGAATGCACTTTTTTTCTAATTTTGATTGAGAATCCTGTTTTTTTATTGTTATTATTCAACTCCCTATTTTTTTAATAATGTATTTTTTATTTCTTCAAGTTACATCTCAATCACAATCCCCTCCCTACTTCCCCCTCCAGTCCCACCCTTCCACCCTCCTCCCCCTCAACTCCCTGTCTTGTTAGTTACTTGTTCTTTCATTGTTCTTTGAGTGATTACCCTAGAAATTACATCAATCCTTTACTTATTAAAGTGTAGTATAAATTAGTGCTTTTATCAGTTCATGGATAGTGTCAGAATCTTAGAATGTTTTAATTCCATTTGTCTGTTGTGTATATTGTCATGTACTTACATTTATATTTGACCTCACAATTCATAATTATTATGCTAGTATGCTAGCAATTATGCTGTTGACTTTTAATTTTCCCTACATAATCATATTCTCTGGTGTTCTTCATTCTGCCCTGTATTTTGTTTCAATCAATAATCATTTTCCTTTTATAAATACATGCCTATAAATATCCATATCTGTAAGTAACAATAACTAATGAAAAACAAGACCATGAATTTGAAAGTTACTTTCTTTTAATACTTGTTATAAAAACTCTTGTTGTTGTACCCTCTGGCGTTTCTTTTGAAACGTCCAGCTCTTCTTATCTTTGATCCTGTTCAGATACTGCACTCTTACTCTCTGTTGCTTTACTTTTCTGGGGCTTTAACTGGGACTGCTGGTGCGCACCACCACACCCAACTCTGTTCGCCTTTTTAAAAGAAGCTAGCTATAATATTTATAGTTATAGTTCTGTTTGTATTTAGTGAGGTTTTTTTCCTAACCTTCCCATGTTTAATCTGTTTTGTTAAATAATAGCAACAACAAATTCTATTTTATTGTATTTTCTTGTTATGTGTCAGTTTGTGCACATGAGATACTGCATATATATATGCATATATATAATGTTTTATGCACACACAGGCACACTAACACATTTTCTAGAATATATGGAATCAGTTCTGAAACTTAAGATCATTTCCTCTAGTGATTATTCATATCCTTTCCTTCATGTCTAGATCTGCAGTTGAAGCAATTGAAAATACTATTTTTGCCTTTCTAAAATTTGTGTATAAGTTTTCATTTTTCAGTACTCGTAAGTAACATTTCAGATATATAAGAGTTCTTGATTTGAAAAAATTAAAGTACATATTCTTTTTTAATAAAAGGGACTCTATTTTCAGTGTACACCTCTGTCATGTTTAGACCTGAAGTCCTTTATAATTAATATTGCCTTTGTATCTTCATTGCAAGGCAAAAGATTTAAAAAAGACAACATAAACTTGTGACTCTAAAAGGAGTCGTTCCTATGCTGGTTTCCTGAGCATCTTTTCTAATGTGTTTATTATTATGTGTGGATATGCTGTCAGCACAGGCAAGTACATACAACAGCATCTGTGTCTTTCCTTACTTGTGTTCTGGAACTAAGTCGTGCACCGCACAACAGCAGGTGCCTTTGTGCACAGAGCCACCTCACCAGTAAAAACTATTTCTTCCTGGCCTCTGCTGCTGGGATTTTGAGACAGGCTTTCTCTGTGTAGCCCTGGCTGTCCTGAAACTCACTCTCTAAACAAGACTGATCTTGAACTCGGAGATCTGCTTGCCTCTGCCTAATTTTTTTCTTAAACATAATAATCAGTGGTGCACAGATCAATCAAAATTATTTTAAAGTTTATTTCTGATTTAAAAAAAAAACTGTGCACCTTATTTTGTTGTGTTTTTAGGGTTTTGCCCACTTGATTCTGTGTCTTAGAAGTTCTGGAAGTTTTTACTAGATGTAACTAAATACTTCCTATAAGTATTTGTGCTAGTCTTCCAAAAAATAGTTTCTTCTGACTTACATAGTCAATAGTTTCCTTAGAACACGGACAGATTATTTTAATGAAATGCAGTATTGAGATGAATCAGAGTGGGGTTTCAGGATTCCTCTTACTTGTAGTTGTTGGTAGTATCAACTCAAACCTCGGTAGCTTACCTGAACCTTTCTCTCTTTGGGAATAACAGATGCCACACACACAAGAATGCTAAAATCGTCTTCACATCTGGTTTTGTCTTGTTCAGTAGTTGTCTTCCACAACACACATGTTTAAGTTTAGGAAATGGAAACATTAAAAGCCAAATAGAGAACTTTATGTATTCCAGGTCACATTTCTTTTATTGTACTACTTCTAGATTTGTTTTTAGCCACTGTATTTTACTTACTATTTCCAGACTATTTTTGATTTTAAGATATACCTTAAAAATCTATATTGCTGTAAACTGAAAAAGAAAAGAAATGAATGTAGCTGATATATTAAAGTTATTTATCAACTATATTTTATTGATATTATATATATTATTACTATTATATGTAATATACATATATATTATCACTATATTTTATTTATCAATAAAGTTTTTAAGTTAGCATAAAAAATGATTGCTTCCATGATGGCATTTTCTTACATATATGGCATTACATTTTGTTCTTACTCATTGCTCTTCCCCAGTGCCCATAACTGGCTGCTGTTCCTTTCCCCAGTAGTCTTACCTGCTATTCTGCTGTACTCATGCCTTATGTATGGTTACTCTCACTTCTGCTGTGTACCTTTGCAGAGATTTTGTCTTCCTCTACCAAGGTCCTTCTGTATAACACACACACACACACACACACACACACACACACACACACACACACATCCCCCACATCTAAAGTATTTATATGAAGGAAAATGTAAAGTATTTGCCTAACTCTGCGTTATTTCGCTCAAAACAGTGTCCATAAGTTCTAATCACTGTTATGTAAGTTTATGTTTTCATTTTCATTTTACTGCTGAAAAATGACATTTTATCTGTGTACTGCATTTTCCTTAAAAGGCATCTGTTGATAGGCATCCGCACTGGCTCCATTTGTTAGCTCTTGTGAAGAGAGAAGCAATAAAATGTCATTTGCAAGTATGTCTTTGGTAAGACTTAAGGTGTATTTGGTAAATGTATACTTAGGAGTGGGTTAACTGGGTCATGTGATAGATTTTTTTTTTTTTGAGGAACCTCTATTCTGCCTTCCACAGTGGCTAACCTAGTTTAGAATCCCAACAGAAATATATATGGGTTCTCTATGTCTGTGTCTTCACTTGTATTTGATGTGATTTGTATTCTCCTCTTGATAATTTTAATGTATCAGCTACATCTAGAAATTCATCCATTTCTTTTACTTTTTCAGTTTTCAGCAATATAGATTTTTAAGGTATATCTTAATGATTTTATGAGTTTTGCTGAAATCTATAGTAATATGCCCATTTCCATCTATAATTTTATTAAATTGTATCTTCTATAACTTTGTTTTAACTATGGCTCAAAGATTTCTATTTGATGAGTTCTTGTTTTTCCAAAGTTAAAGGTATATCATTAAGTTGAGTATTTGATATCACTTTGAATTTTTTAATGTAGGCATTTACATCTATAAACTTTCTTCTTAGAAATGCTTTTAATACATCCTGTAGGCTTCGGTATATTGTATTGGTTAGGTTTTTGTTTTGTTTTGTCACACTGACACAAGTTAGAGTCATCTGGAGGGGGAGGGAACATCAGTTGAAGAAATGGCTCTATCAAATTGGCCTGTGGGAAAGCCTTTGGTGCCTTTTTTGTAATTAATGATTGATGTGGGAGGATCTAGCACACCTTGGACAGTGTCACTCCTGGGCCATTGGTCCTGCGTTATATAAAAAAGCAGACTAAGCATGGGAGAAAGCGTCATGGCTTCTTCTTCAGTTCCTGCCTCCAGGTTCCTGCCTCAGCTTGCCTTAGCTTTCTTCAGTAGACTGTGACCAGGAATATGTAAACCAAATAAACCCTTTTCTCTCCACATTGCTTTGGGTCACACCATAGTAATAGAAGCCTAAGATGGTTCTGTTCTTATTTTCCTTCTTGATTTATTTGATTACCAGTCCCATCAACCAGAAGTTCAGTCTTCATGGGTTTGTGTGTTTTTTTTTTTTTTTTTTTTTACAATATCAGACTGTCACTTTTTTTATTTTCTGTTTTTTTTTTGTTTTTTTTTTTTTATTTCTTCAAGTTACATCTCAATCACCATCCCCTCCCTACTCCACCCTCCGGTCCCATCCTCCCACACTCTTCCCCCTCACTCCTCCTCCCATCGCTTCTTTTTTTTTTTTTAAGTTTAAGGTATATCTTTTTCACCCCAACAGCTCCTCCTTTCAGTCCAACAAATGGCTCTTTCTCTTATAACAGCAAATACAATACAAAACAACAAAAATAATCAGGCTACAATTGTGAGAATTATAAGGCTTAGCATACATTCCTTATATGCAGTCCATACATATTTGGCAACTGACTTTAACATTCTACCATGCATCCATCTCCATGAGTTTAAAATTCTATATCCAACTCAGCTTCCATCCTAACTTGCATCACCATCTTAAAAACATCTTCTTAGATCCAGAACACCCTCTTAATTCCTAAACAACTCAAAATTTAACTATGAGACTTTAGCTATCTAGTCTATTATCCTGCTAAACAACTTAACTGTGCGACAATAACTATCTAGTCTTCAGCCACATCAGAGACCTGAGAAGGATAAATATATTTGATTCTACAGGAAGTGCAGGGCCAGCAACTTCCAAAGCTAAGAAATGACAGACAGCTAGCTGCCTGGACAGTTCCCAATTTCTCTCCTTACATTAGAGCATCAATTTTTGGCCCTGTTTCTCTGACAGACATTAATTGTAAAGCAGGAACTATAAAGGACTTGCCTATCCTGTCTTGGCAGAGCTAGGCTGTCGGTTTACCAGCTTCCAAGTTTTGTCCTTTTCAGACAGCTTGCTGTCTACAGTTGAAGCAAGGGATTTTTCTTGCCAAGTTACAGGCTTGCCACTAATACAACCATCTCCAATTGGAGATTCTTCGATGCTCATCATCTACTTGGTTGTGTGTATTCTTTCCTGTTGATTTCTAGTTTTATCCCATTGTGAGATATAACATGATAAATTATTTCAGTTTTCCTGTATTTACTAAAACTCTTTGTGTATCCTACTATAGAATAATTTTAATGAAGTTTCCATGGACTACTAAGAATATAGTGTTTTGATAGAATATTCTATAGATGCTTCTTAAGTACATTTGATCTATTATGTTATTTAATTCAGATGTTTCTCTGCTTAATTCTTTTCAGTACTATCTGTTTATTGGTGAAAGTGAGGTATTCAAATACCACTATTATTGTCTTGGGTTAATCTATTTTTTTTTATCCAGTAATGTTTCTATTATGAAATTAGGTGCACAGAATTTTTGCCTGAATGTGTTAGAACTACAATATCATCTTGAATTATTGTTATTTTATCAGTATGATGTAACCAGTTTTTCTTTCTTCAACTATAATACATGGCAATTTGGGTTGGCCCTTCAGTGCTTAGAATGCATCATTCCATACTGTCCTGGCTCTTAAGGTTTCTGTCTTTGCATATACTGTAATTCTGTCTGTAATTTGGTTCTTCTACCTTGTATCTTTTTGTTCTCTAGGCTTTACATTTTAACTAGAATATACCATGGGGTACTTCTCTTCCTGACTGGTCTGTTTGTTAGTGTAATGCCTCCTGAATCCTGGATGGTCAGCTTCTTCTCTTGATCTGCTCACTTTTCTTATGTGACCTTTATTGAAGGTATTATTTATGCCTCTTGTCTGATGTTCTTCCTCTTGTTCATCCCCATGATCCACAAATTTTGTCTTTTAATAGTGTCTCATTGATTTCATATATTGTTTTTATAAATTCTTATTTATCTTGATAGGTATCTCAATGTTCTAATTCATCTTGTTCTCCATCTCTGATACTCTGTCTTTCAAGTGATTCAGTATAAGGGACACTTTCTACTGTGTGGGTTTGTTTTGTTTTGTTGTTTGTGGATGTCTTAGTTACTTTTCTATTTCTGTAAAGAGATACCATAACAAAGGCAGCTCATAGAAGAAAGAGTTTATTGGGGCTTACAGCTTTCAGAGGATGAGTCGTAGCAAGATTATGGCATCAAGCAGGCAGGCATGACATTAGAGCAGTAGCTGAGAGCTTACATCTGATCCATAAGCACAATTCAAAAAGAAAGAGGGTGGGGGAGAGGAAAGGAGAGAAAGAAAGAACTAACTGGGAATGGCATAGGCTGTTGAAACTTCCATGCCCATCATCCTTCCCAAACAGTTCCAACAAGTAGGGACTAAATATTCAAATATATGACTGTGGAGGGCATTCTCATTAAAACCACACATTGGCTTAATGACATTTGCATTTCAATTCAGTTTTATTTTTCCTAACATTTTATCTTCTCTTTTCTGAATTCCTCTTTCATATGCTGTATTGGCTTTCTTATTTCACTCAACTCTTTATTTGTATTCTCTTTGAGTTCATTTTAGGAGATGATTTGTATTCTCTATGAGTTTTCTAAATATTCTTATAATTATCCTTTTTCCCTTTTTATATGGGCTTTCATCTGATTTGCTCTCATTAGAATTCACTACTGTGGAAATTAGTATTTTTAGAGGCATCAGATATCTTTGATTTTTTATGTTTATTTATTACTTCAAGTTACATCTCTATCACAGTGCTCTCCATCCACCTCTCCTGGTCTCTCCCTTCCACCCCCCTCCCCTTCTCCCATCTATCCTACTCCTCTGGGGTGGGGTGCCCTTACATACCATCCCCCCTCAGATCAGCAGTCATATGAGAGTTAAGAGCTTCCTCTTGTACTGGGGGCCTACATGGCAGCTCCACTAGAGCAAAGTGTCCCACTAACAGGTAACAAGGTCTATGTCCCTGTTCCTTTTGGTGTGTTGGTTGTAAGACAGTTATCCTGTACTACATGGCTAAAATCCAATTATAAGTGAATAGATGCCATGTGCATCTTTCTGGGTCAGGTTAGCTCACTCAGGAAGAACTCAAGAAATTAAACACCAAGAAACCAAGTAATCCAATCAAAAAATGGGGAACAGAGCTAAACCACGAATTCACAAAAGAGGAATCTCTAATGGCCAAGAGACACTTGAAGAAATGTTCAACATCCTTAATCATCAGAAAAATGCAACTTGAGACAACTCTGAGATTCCAACTCACACCTGTCAGAATGGCTAAGATCAAAAACTCAAATGACAGCACAGGCTGGCGAGGTTGTGGAAAAAGGAGAACTGTGATAGAAGTTAGGTCTATCTAGTAAATTATTATGCAGTTCAGCTGGGATCTGGAAACACATAAAGCTTGGTGTCCCATTAGTTGCTGAAATGGACAGAGTGCAATTGAGACCATAGTTCTAAGAAGTGCCCTACTGAAGGGGCATGGCTAACAAACCAGAAAAACTGCAAGTGGAAATCAGGAAGAAACCAGACAAACTGCAAGAGGAAGGCAGTTGGAAAAAGAAGAAGAAGCCAAACAAACTGCATGAGGAAGTAGTTGGAAAAAAAGAAAGAAACCAGACAAGTTGCAAGAGGACGTCAGTTGAAGAAATAGAAGAAACGAGTTGGAAAAAAGGAAGAAACCAGACAAACTGCTAGAGGATGTCAGCTGAAAGAAAGAAGAACAAGACCGCTGGAGAGAAAGTTCCTTAAAGACTCCAGAGCACCAGAAGAGTGAGTGAGGTGAACAGAGTTAAAAAGCCTTTTGAGTAGCTCTTAGTTTGGCAGTTGGAACAGACTGTCTTTATAAACTGTCCACTATTTGGTGGATGAAATAAGCTGGTCTTGTGAACAGGCAATATTAGGCCCAATGGACACCAATCGTAAAAGGAACTGCCTGCTGAGACTGCTGCAAATCAGGTTATCCTACATGGACCCACTTTAAGAATATTAATATCATTTTAAGAATTTTAATGAAATTGATGTTATAGGTATTAGTTAGGTATTAGACAGGTGTTTTATAGGGAGTAATAAGTATAAATATAAGAAAGGCTGTGTAAATAAAAATATTCCAGTTACAGGGGAACATTCCTCCATTGCTGGTGGGAGTGCAAACTTGTACAACCATCTTGGAAATCAATCTGGTGATATCTTAGAAAACGTGGAATAGCTCTACCTCAAGACCCAGTCATACCACTTCTGGGTATACATCCAAATGATTCCTCACCAAACCACAAGGACATCTCTTCAACTATGTTCATAGCAGCTTTATTCATTACTACTATTGCTCTGTAGTATAGCTTGAAATCTGGGATGGTGATACCTCCTGATGTTTTTTTATTGTACAGGATTGATTTAGCTATTCTGGGTTTTTTGTTATTTCATATGAGGTTGAGAGTTGCTTTTTCCAGGAGCAGCTTTATTTATAATAGCAAGAAACTGGAAACAACCCAGATGTCCCTCAGCTGATGAATGGATAAAAAAGCTGTGGTACATCTACACAATGGAATACTAATCAGCTATCAGAAACTAGGAAATCATGAAATTTGCTGCCAGATGGATGGGCATCTTTGATTTTTTTCATGTTTCTTATATTTATGTTTTGGAGTTTGTTGTGCATCTGGAGTTATTTGATTGGATTTTGTATCAATTTTATTCTTTCAGTTGAAGTATTTGTAATTTTCTAGTGGGACTAGGTGTAATACAGTTAAGGAGTCAATGTGCTCAGGGTACTGGATATGATCATCTGCTCTACTCTTAAACTAGTATATTAACTGCAGACGAAATGCTAATTTCAGATGGGCACACTCTCAATATTGTAACAATCAGTTAAACAGTACTTTCATTTCAGTAACTATTAGAGGAATAAAGAAACAAGATAGTATGTATACTGAGACATTATTTACTAAAGGTAGGGATAAAAGGAAGCAGGTTAAATGAGGATAGAATTAGTGTTACAGCAACTGAGAAAAAAAGTTAAGGAGGTTAAAATAGATGGAAAGGAAAAGTTGGTGTCAACAGAATATAAAGTGTCTGCTAGTACCCACAGAGCTTAGAAACTGTTAACCCTTTGGACAGTTAAAATTCAGAAGAAAAAAGAAGGAAGTTTAGTTAGAATGAGAAGGAAAAGGTGTAAGTTGTACATACGGAGAATAGCAGCGAAAAAACAATAGAATGGATGAATACCCTCAAGAATGATCATAAAATCTTACTGAGTAATATAAAAACTAAAACAAGACCATTAAGTGAAGTTTCTACACAAGAGAAGTTAAGAAAATTAAAAACTAGCATAAAAAGACAAAGTGAAATTAAAAGTACAATAGATTTTTTAATGTGATCACAGCAGACAATGTTTGTTCCGCTAGGATGGGTTTTGAATTCCTTCCCTCCCTGTGCTCTTTCATGTAGTAATCTATACTGAGGAGGGGTTTACTGTACTGAGGTGCAGTTTGCAATTGTGGTTCAAACATATAAAAACAGATTTGTGAGTGTGCAATGCCCAGAGGAACTTAAGCAGATTAACTTTGGTTTGGGTTTCTCCCACAACTGAAGTCAGCAGTGTAGTTCTCAGTTCCTGTGCTTCTGAAGGCCACAATTCAGCAGCCATTGCCACAGCCTCTACTGATCAGCACCCACAATATTCAGCCCTCCATCCATGCCCCAGCTCCTGGATCCAGTTAGGGAGCACCAGGTGTGTGGGAGAGCGGAGTAAGGAAGTTCATGGTGGTGATTACTGTTGACCTCAGCAGAGACACACAGGAGCATCGCTCTTCAGCTCCAGGCTCATAGGCTCCACTGATCACCTCCCTTCCTGCTCATGGTGTATCCAGACCTTGGAGCACAACTGTCCTTTTTCTGACCTTTCAAGCGAGGGGAGGGAGAGGGAGCAGTTCCCAGAAACCCAAGCTAGTGTATCTGCTTTAGGCTCTTCAGCCCTGAGGCCCACAGGTGGCATTAGCCTTGCATCTCATTGCAGTGGTGAAGGTGGGGTCCAACCCTTCGTCTGCCCAGCTAACTGTTCCTACAGCAGGGACCAGGTATGGGGAGGATAGAAGAACTTTCCTGCTAGTTCCCACTTACCTTACAAAGCCTCATCACAACTGAGTGCAGATTCATGGCTCCTCTTTCCTGCCTCCCTGTGGAGCTATCCCTACCATAATGTATTTATTTTCAGCTGTTGTCTCTGAAGGAGATGGAAGCTATTGTTTATTATCTTGTTTTTCACCAAGTCTCACTGATGGGACTTCTAATCCAACATCTTACTAGGGAAGTCCTCAAGCCCAAATTCTTGCTTCTTGAAATTCTCAATGTTTTAGCAATACCTAACTCCAAATTTTGTGGGTTGCACCATGAGAAGACCAAACGATACAGTTGTATACCTGTGCAACCCAGGAATTAGGAACTGCCTCAAAGAAAAACCTGGGGAGAGAATATAGTACTCAGTTCAACACCAGGGTCTTTGCTTTTCATGGTCCGGAAGTCTTAGTTTTGCTTCTGTACCTTCACATGGTTCATCTTTGTCACCGTAACAAATTCCTGAGGTAAATTACTTATGAACATAAGAGGGAAGTGTGTATGTGTGCATGTTTCAGAAATCCTACTTTCTGATAGCTTTCCCCCTCCCTGAAGCTCAAGTCTCTAATATTTTCTTTTCACTCTTTTTCACAGAACATTAGTCACATCTATCTGAAGTATAGTTATGTGTCTCACACTCATCTCAAGCTGAAAGCTAGTATCTGCATATAGCCAGACTCAAGACTTGTAACAGTCTCCATAAAACTTAACAAGATTCTCACAAGAATACCCTGATCATCTTCAAGTACTTTGCCCAGTTAACCCAAGGACCTCTTACTATACCCCCACTTCTTAAAGAAACATCATCTCCCTGGATATGAGAAGCAGCTTGCAACACTCAAACTATATCTGAACTACAATCTTCCAACATATTATCTGCCCCCCCACCCAGTATTGATATAAAACTACTCTACCATTGCCCAAATTGTGCTTGTTTCATTATTCTTCCAACTACACTTGTAATCAGATTTTAAAGAGTAGATAATACTTAACTTCATAAAATATGGATGTGAAGATAAACCAACCATTTATTTATAATACAAAGAAGTGGTGGGTATATCACTGTGAATGAATATTCCTATCAAGTTAAGTTTTGTTGCCCTCTAGTGGAAGTTTTATTGAAATAGCCATTAAATCAGACGATATAAGGTTCAGAAAAATGATTTATGATACAAATGCACATAGGCTAGCTTTGAACCTAAGCTAGCTGACTTTACTGCTTATACTCTAACTCAAGTTGGCAGACCTCCGGGATTATATTTGCTTCCACAGAACAGCTCTTTCATTTGTGTATCATCTGTGGTAATTTTCATACTGTAGTAACTGAGTTGAATGCCACAACCATGGCACATTTATGTGTGCTCACCAAGACTAAAGGGTTTATTCTGTTGCTTTCCACAGAAAAAGTGGTGAGCCCTGACCTAAGCCATTGATCTCCGTTGCTTCTGGTACAACCATTAGCCACTTGTTTTCGGTTATGAAAAGATTGACAAAATTATAATGTTAAGATTATATTAGGTTTACACTTGGTAAATAAAAAACAGTCAGCTCAGAAACTGTAGGAAATATAGAAATAAAATGATATTTTTCTATTGCTAATGTGCAAAATTCAAGTGATTTTCCAGTTTATAGATTGTGACTATCTCGAAAATACAGTTGTCTTATACATCCAAACATAAATGACTAGATATAAGTGTAAAAGAAAAATGAAGGACCTAAATGAATATGACTTTAAGTTATACTGCATGAAATTTTAAAAACTGAATAAAATGACTTATTTCTTTGCTAAGATGAAGACATTTTAAAAGGTATTTTATATAGTCAAAGGACCAAGAGGATTGTGTAAACCTTATGAATAATTCAAAAAATTTTACAAGAAAATCTAACCAATATCAACAATGTGGGTAAATATAGCTTTATAACCCCAACATACTAAGCTGAGGATACATCTTGACCTTCCACAGCAAATTTAGATATCAAATACTAAAATATTTTAATAAAGTTCTATTTAAAACAAAGAGGAATGCTTCTGGCCTGGAAAAGACATATAGTCTGAAGAAAGGTAGATGAGAAGCCTGACAGTACCTGAAATCTGCATTGCTGTCAGACAAGGGCAGGACATGTGACTTGAGTCTTCTGTGTTTTACTGGATCATGGCAGTGGGCCAGAACTCAGAATACAGAGCCACTGGTCTTTAAAACCCAGCATTATAATAGTAAACATGCCCAGCAAATCCAAGAAAAGTGACATAGAGTAGAGAAAACTCGAGAACCTGAGGAGGGCCTTACACTCTGAAGAATGGAAGAGAGATGTGCTACCACAAAACAACAGATAGACTTTCTGAAACAAGTACAGCCAAGTGTTTGACTGGTCATATAATAAAGCTAAGTATATGTGCAAAGTAGTAAGTGTATCACTGCTAAGTAGGTTAGAAACTGGATGCAAGAAAATGGTGTAGAATATAACACACACAGGTAATAGAATGGGAATCTAAAAGGAAAAGCTAAGAAACATGAACATTGTCAAAGGTTCTGCTGTCTGTCTAATAAGCTTCTAGAAAGCTTATTAGAACACAAGAAATATCTGGATTATATCTAAGCAAACAGTTCCAGGAGAAAATAGAAGGTAGATATGCTACCTTTGAAGCACTAATGGCCAGGAATTGTCACATACTGAAGACACCATTCTTAAATAGTAGAAGATTCTTTACTTCCATGAGAAAAATCTTTATACAATAAGTATTTCTAAAGGTGATGGTTAACACTGATTGCCAACCTGACAGGATCTAGAATTACCTAGAGACAAATCTTCTTGGCAAGTCTGAGGGAGTTTCTATTTCAGGTGAGCTGAGATGGGAAGACCTACCCTAACTAGGTGAACAGTTCCATAGGCTGAAGTCCCAAAACTGAAAGAAAAGGAAACAGTGAAGTGAACATTAGCATTCTTCTGTTTTGTTCTGTGGATGTTGTGAACAGATGATTACAGTGCCTGTCACCATGACTCACCTCCGTGAAGTGCATCCTTGGACTGTGAGCCAAAATAAGCCCTTCCTACCTTAAATTGCTTTTGTTGAGTGTTCTGTCGCAGCAGCAAGAAAGGTAACTAAACAAATAGTATGTACATTTTAATTAAGAATTAAAATACATAAGTATATCACAGTAAGCTTCAAAATATCCTAGCGAAATTTAAGACTTATTAGTGAAATGAGTTTCATATCAATATTTCCTAAGCAGAAATGATCATCTATCACTATTTGACAGTTTAACAGCTGTATATAGAAGACAAATGGTCTGAGCAATCAATTTTGAATCTGAAATTATATAGCTAGTCTTTTCTTCATCTAAGAGTGAAGATAAAATATTGTGTCATATATATGGATACTCAAAGCTATTTTCTCAGCAGGGACACTGCTGACATTTAGAATGAGATCATCCAGTTTGTTGCTGGACACATTGTCTGGTCCAGGTTCTTGCCATTAATTCAAACTAACTCCCTCCAGTGATTAAACTAACCACTAGAGGGAACCAGCAGACCTACTGCAAAAGACACTTGATGTTCACAATCTGCATGGATTTCTGCATTAAAAAGGAGCCAGAGAGGTCAAGGACAGACACCACAAGAAACCCTACAGAATCAACTAACCTGGGCACATAGAGGCTCACAAAGAGTGAACTACTAACCATGGAGCATGCATGGAAAGGATCTACGTCCCTACACATATATAACAGATGTACAGCTTGGTCTTCATGTGAGTCCCCTAACAACTGGAGCAGGGGCTGTCTCTGACTCTGTTGTCTGCCTTTGGATCCCTTTCCCATAACTGGGCTGCTGTGTCTGCTCTCAATTGGAGAAGGTGTACTTAGTCCTACTGCATCTTGGTATGCCAAGGTGGGTTAATAAACACGAAAGGGCTAAAGGGAGAGAGGGGGGAAAAGGGGGAGAACAGGAGAGAGGGAGGAACAGGAAGAAGAAGAGGGAAGGGAAGTTCCAATGAGGATGCAAAGAAAATAAATTAATGACAAAAAAAAGAACAAAGGAAGGATATATCTTTTGAAATTGTAACTCATTAAATGCAGAACAAAGTAAAAAGAAATTATACTTACTTCAAAAATAATAAATAGAAGAAACTTATAAGTACAATCAGTGGTAAACGTCAAAACTCAAACCCCAGAGTACTTTGAATTATGAGTTACAGAATCAAAAAGTGAAAGTGCTGTAAGCTGAGCTTTGAGACTTTGAAGGCTGTGTGCATGCCTTCTAGCTTTACGTCCATCCATGTCTTTATCATTATTCCACAAGACAGCAAATTCCATAAAATGGCCCTAATATTGTGAAGTTCATAAATTTTAACTATCATGCATCAAACTCTAGGTTCAATGCTAAGTACTGAAAGGCTCTTGTTAACTGAGAACTACTACACACTTCTATCACACCTCAGCATTATTCTAGTTCTACATTGGCTGCAAATCTATTCCATGCTGAGAATTCCTTTGGTGATCTTAGTATCAAAAGGTTATTTTGTGGGTCATATTATTCCTTCATCAAATTATTTTCATCAATACTTGCATACTGCATCTCCTCTTGAAATAATTATTAATACTACCCAGAAAAAAAGGAATGGTTGAGAATTTAATTACTGGCAAGTCCTGGTAACTAACATAATAGCAATAAAAAAATAGAGTCAACATTTTAAAAAAAAAACTATTTCAACAGAGACTATGCCTAGAGACAAAATAGAGACTAATTCTTACCCAAATGTGGGGAAAGAATTGACAGCGTTTTCACAGTACACAAAATTGCTAAAGGAGAATGATAAAAACAGATTTTTAAATTATGATTACGTAAGTAGATCTGAATACAACATGGAAATTAGCTCCTGGAACTTAAAGACATACATTTCAGTTCAAAATATAGAGAAGAAAATGGGACAAGTGTAGGTGATTTTGCTAAAATTTGGTGTGAAGAAGTCACATTTATGATATATCTCCTGCTAATAAACATTTGTTTGTTGGTAAGTAATGTGAGTAGAAACACGAACTTTGGGTCAAAACGTTGAATTCCTAAATCATTCCATATGTTATTCTTCTCTGAAATTCTTCATATATAAATCAGATATAATATGGGTGACTCGGAAGCACTGGACCCAAAATGTCAGATGTCCTGTAAGGCAGATGATATTTACGTTCTGCTCACTTACAACAAATAGAATGATTCTGGTTTCCTTTGAATGGACCCAGAAACTAACTTCCAAGAGTAGAGAGCTTGAATCTCTAACTTGAGGAAGAGATGAGTTATAGACAAACCACTAATCTCTCCCAGAAAATACTCAAGAAATATTTGATAAATGAATACTTTGATCTCTTTCTGGATTGGCATAAGTCCTAGCTCAGAATAAAATTCTGTCCTAAACTAAAATAGAGTGGAAATAGACTAGACTAAGACATGCAGAGATCCAGTGAGATGGAGACCTTATCTGTGTCTTTCATCACTAGATTTCCAGCATAAGCAGAATGGGCTATCTGATTAAATTCTAGAAAAAGCTGTAAATTGATTACTCGTATTTGAAAGCAGGAATTACCTAAAGATGTGTGTACATTTCTTCACTCTGAGGTGTGGTGTAAGTATGCAGTACCTATTTACTGTAAGGTTGAACTTTTAATTTTAGAATATTTTACAAAATTATGATCATATTCTTTTTCCCTCATATATTTCCCTTCTAGATCCTCCAAATTTATTTTCTCTTTCAATCTATCCATCCATCCATCCATCCATCCATCCATCCATCCATCCATCCATCCATCTATGTCTCTCTGTGTCAACACAAAACCAAATCTCAAAATAAACATAGCCAATAAGACAAAATACCAAAACAAAAGACATATACAAAAAAAATGGGAGTTGAATTTGTGTTGGCTATCTACTCCTGGGAATGGGGCCTGGAGTGTGGTAGATACACCTATGACATTTATGTTTTTAAAGATTATTTCTATAATCTTTAATCTTTTCTTTTAAAACATTATTGATGGCATTGTGTGTGCATACATCCATTAAATGAAATGATTGCTAATGGTAACATGAACACATATGTCTTTTCCTCTTCTTCTATAGGAGACTTATGACTCCAATCATGTATGCTGCCCGAGATGGTCATACTCAGGTTGTGGCTCTGCTTGTTGCTCATGGAGCAGAAGTTAACGCCCAGGATGAGAATGGTTATACTGTGAGAAATGCTTTTCAGTGTTGACTTCTATTTCTGAGCATTGACACTTGGCTATTATATCACTAACCTACACAATTGGCTTGTTTTGTTTGGTTGATGTTTACTGTCAGAGAGTTAAGAAAAGTTGTAGAAGACTTGGCCTTGGACTGCAATCACTGCGGCTGAAAACACTGTGACAGCAACAGCTTAGAGAAAGAGAATATTTGACCCTTGATAAAAAAGCTGTAATGCACAACAAAACTAGAGCTGTAGAAAATGCACACAAATTCTTTCATAGAAAACATCTGTAATGGCAGATAAGTTCTTTATTCCTTGACATTACTTAACTGTGTAAAACAGTGTTTGGTTTTATGAACTCCGTAAGTACAGTTGGGAATATGTTTACATCATATTGTGCAATGAGGAGATTGCATCACTCTGCTAATTAGCTGTGCTGTCCTTTTCACTCTACCATAAATACTGCTGAAAATACTTATCAGTCTCATATGCACTCCCTTTTAAACAGTCTTCTTCCTACACTTACAGGCCTTAACATGGGCAGCACGTCAGGGCCATAAAAATGTAATTCTGAAGTTGCTTGAACTTGGAGCTAATAAAATGCTACAGACCAAAGATGGCAGGACACCAAGCGAGATTGCAAAAAGAAATAAGCATCTTGAGGTATTCACCTGTGTACTTTCTGTGTCATCATATTATCATGTAGAATTTTTATATAACTTGTCACAGTTCCTAAGTATAACAATAGTACTGTGAGCAATTATTAAATACTTAAATAGGCTTTCTTCTCCTAGCAAGTAATGAAACTGTACTTTGCTAGAATATTTATCTTTTCAATCAAAGCATTAATATTACAGTCATTTAAAGTGATATGAAAAAAATAGTAACTCTGTCCCTAGAGGTAACACTATAATAGTCACAGAATGCTTTGAGATGCACAGTTGGGATCTGTATATATGGTAATGTAGTGGTGCCGACTACTTCACTCCAGCTTAGCCAAGTATTTCAAGTATTGTCTTAGTATTTAATTAATAATTCATCTAAAATGCTTCATATCATCTTGAAAATATTAATCATTATTCATGATTTTTGAATTTCTGAATTGGTGTACTTTTATTATTATTTTAGGTTAAGGAAACATTTATTTGATTTTGTAAAAGGTTTTCTCAAGGATAAAGAGTTACAAATCTCTGGGCCACTCGCCTTGTTAGAATTTTCTTTCTACATGGAAAAAAATAATATGTTTACTTTCTTGTCATTGTAAGGGGTAATAATAATGTTAACTATATTTAAATGACTTGGAACTTTTCTTTCAGATCTTCAACTTTCTTTCTTTGACTCTGAATCCACTGGAAGGAAAACTTCAGCAGCTCACCAAAGAAGAGAACATTTGTAAATTGTTGGCCACAGACTCTGATAAAGAAAAAGATCACATATTTAGGTAACATATTTGAGTTTAGCAGAATGTATATAAAGTGCATATTTTATTATTTGAAGTAAGTTTATATAAGACATAAGGCATTTTAAACTTTAATAAGCATTTTAAAATACCATTTAGAAATGTCTGGATTTTAGATGCCTTGTTCTTCAGAATTTTAGAGGAGTTTTATTTAGTCATTTACTTAACTAACTCTGACTTTAATATACATTTTTACTAAAATATCAAATTTTACTTTTAAGAGACTCAAGATTATATTTATGTTCACTCTTATTTTCTACTTATTTGTAATCATCTCTCTGGTTTTGTAAGGAAAGTCTTTGAAAGAACAAATTCCTGAACCCTATTGTTGAACACATGGCTACAAAGCAATCTCTAGTTACTACATTTATAGTTGTCATCTAATTTATGTTTATTCCATTGAAAGGCATTTCTATTTGCAACATTTCATGAGAAATAAATTCAGATGAATATTTTAAATCTTAGGAAAGATGAAGTGTATATTACCACCGTGTTTTCCCTTTCTTTGCTTAAGAAACTTGGTTTTGGGTTAGGAATGTCATTCACTGTTGAGATTATGTGAAGCCCTGAGTTTAATTTTTTGGCTTTAGAAAGGAGAGGATGTAGGGGGATGAGGAAAAAAGGGGACAGAGAGAAAACCTACTTTTTCCTTTGAAGCAGCATTTAAATGTTCTATTCTTACTCATTCCCATGCTTGCTCTGAAATAGACGTGCACATATATTACTGTGTATGTATAGTCTGTTCTGAAACTGACCTTGCTATTATATATTATAGTCCATATACAGCTTTTGGAGATTTGGAAATATTTTTACATGGTCTTGGGCTTGAACATATGACAGACTTATTAAAGGTAAGATTTCATATAAAGCAGAATGAGTATTATATATGTGTATGTTTATATTTACCATAATATGTTTTATTAGAATAAAATTAAATTCTATTTCCAAGCAGGCTATTTATTTCTCCTTTGTTGTTAAACTGCCATTTTTTAAATTCATAATAAGCTCTTCAAAACCTTATTAACCTAGGAATTTATAGAAATTAGAATCTGGATTTCACAGCTTTTTTTACTTTTTCTTCTTTTATTACATTTATATATTACTTCAAGTTACATCTCCCTCACAGCCCCCTCCCTCTACACTTCTTGTTCTCACCCTCCCACGCTCTATCCATATTTCATACATTTGTACACATTTAAGCCCTATGTTTATAGTTGCTTTTTGTGTGTGGAATACTAGAAGCATGATTTTGAACCAGACAGTCCTGTATCAGATATTTGTTCTGATTATTAACTGGAATACGCTACTTAAATATCTTTCTTTTCTTTAAGGACAACTATAGGTTATCATGAAGATTAGGTTAGATTATATACCAAGAACTTTAAGCATGCATTGTGGGGTTTGAGTAGATGACAATTGTTACCAGGTAGATAAGGATACTGAAGCAAAGGACTTATTTAAGATAGATTCTTCTAGGAATATAAACATTGGTTCAGGTATTTCAGAATTAGATTCATTGTACAATACTGAAACTTATATCTTGGATCAAAATTCCTTTTATTGATAGTTCGGTCTGATACCATCCAAAATTTAAATACGTATAAAATATAATTTCTTTCAAGTCTCCAAAACATGCTCTGTTTTCTGAGAATATATGAGTGCTAGCCATTTTCTTTGATTCTGGGAAACTAGGTCGTGCATGCTTTTGTGAGTGAGTCTATACTATTTAACCAGTGATGTAGCTGTCAGGCTACACACCCTCAAAAACTGAAAGCTATTTGAGAAAGCAGTGAAGTAACAACTTCCTTCTCTGTTGCTTTGAATTGTTCACACTGAAAGGTAGTGGGACTTTTGCCTTTTGTGCAGGAAAGGGATATAACTTTAAGACACCTTCTGACGATGAAGAAAGATGAGCTTACAAAGGTTAGTATCACTTATAAAATGCTAGATGTATTCTTTGATGTTTTTAAACTTGAACATTCCTTTATTATCTATTTTAAAAATCCGAGACCTTGTAGATTGATCTTTGGTAGGTCCTCGGTTAGACACAGCAGTGAATTACCATGCATATATCATACCTCAGTATTAAGTAGCTTAAAAATCAATTATGGACCTATAGCAGAGGGCTTCCTAGGATCATTCTTATATTCTACTAGAACTGTTCCTTGTTGGTAGATGGGAAGTGCATTACTTTGAAGGAAAAGGTGATTTTGAATGTGGGTATACCCCTGTTTCTTCAAATTAGCAGCCACTGTGTTGTCATCTATTATCGTTAATAGTTTTAAATGGGTGTGGGAAGTTTTAAAGGAACTTTGATAAGGAGGATATTTTAAAGTAATGATTTTGCTGTATGAACACAATTAATTAGATAATTAATGATATTCTAATATATAATCTAATTAATATATTAGAATATATGTCATTAATAATTATAATATCCATCTCAGTTATCATTTTATATTGCAAAAAATGACTATAGTTAACTATATGCCTAAATTATTTAATGTTATAACTTTGTTGAGGTACAAGCAAACAATATATTTAAGTGTATTATTTTCCAATGTTTGTCTATCTTCCAAGATATAAATTCATCTAGAGAATGGCATTAGTGGTCTTGAATATGAATTATTCAAATGTAATTATTTTATTGAACCTTTAAATTATTTCTCCTTAGAATGGAATTACCAGTAAAGATCAACAGAAAATTCTGGCTGCTCTTAAGGAACTGGAAGTAGAAGAGATAAATTTTGGAAAATTACCTGAAGTGGCTAAGTTGGAAATCAGGTAAAATTATAAGTTTACATTAATATTATTTACAATCAAGAATTCTTTTTTAGTCTAGTGCCTGAGTATTTGATTTAATGCCACTGTTCCCTCAGGAAAATAGGTTTTTAGATAGTAGTTGGAACCAGATGCACTTTATATAGTCAATGTTTATATAATTATTTTTCAAAGAAGCAAAACAGTGCATCTTGTTAACTTGCATAGAAACAATTTGTACATTTTTTCATTGCACCTTGCTAAATCACAACCATATAAAAGATACCACATTTTTTCTAGCATAGTTCTCACATTCTTTAAGTCATGTTAGATGTTAAACTGAAAAGCATGGAGCTGGACTCACGCTCCAGTTGGTAACGTGCTTGCCATACAAACAGGAGGCCCTGAAATCAGTCCCTAAATTTCCCTCACGCAAGCCTGGCATGTAATCCCAGTACTGTGAGGCAAAGACAGTCTGATCCTTGGGGCCCTCTGGCATAGCCTACTCAGTGAGACCCAGGACACTGGTTTAAACGAACAAGATGGACTGCAGCTAAGGAGCAATGCCTGAGGCTGCCTGCTGGCTTCTATACAAAGTGCATATACACAGGCACATGCACACTCACATGGACACACACAGACATCACACAAACAAAAAGGAGAAACAAAAAAGTGGTAATGTTTTCACATAGCCACAAAGAAAGCTTTTCTCAAATTCATCTTTACTTCAGCCTTCCTACGTAAGGATTGCACTGAAGCTTATGAGAAGTTTTACTCTGAGTTCCTCTTTGTGCTTTATGTAGTTTGGTGTTGGGATGACAGCATTACGAAATGATTAGGGAATTATTATTCTCATCTGTTTTCTGGACAAGGAAACTTGTGGAGACCAATGTTGATTGTTCTTTAAACATGTAGATTTTTCCACTGAAACCATTTGGCCTGGGGTTACTTGAAGGGTATGTTTTACATCACAGTTGTATCTTCTTTAGTAGTTACAGAACTGTTAAAGCTGTAGCTATTTTATTTTGGCTTCATTTTTGTAATTTGTTGTTTTCAAGGTCTTGTTCCATTATTAAGTGGTTAAATTCACAAACACACAGAGCTGGTGCTATTCCCTGCTATCCTTTGATACCTATTTAGGTACTCAATTATAGAATCTCTTTCCATTATCCAATATTGATGTTTACCCACTATTTTCATCTCTATAAGTCTTGCTAGAGGTTTATTAATATTTATATAGACACTCCTCTTAACTTAATGTTGTTTTGTGTCTGTGTGGGGTGTTTATGAATGGTGAGTATGTATGTGGGAACAGAGGACAACTTATAGGAAGAATTGGTTCCCTCTATCACCATGGAGGTCCTAGAGTTTGAATTCAGGTCATATGGCTTGGTGGCCAGTGCTTTACCTACTGAGCCATCTCACCAGTCTCTAGAACCTTCTTTTTGTTTCATTACTATGTTTAATTCATTGGTTTCTGCTGTTATCCTTATTGTTTTCTTTCTTTTGCTTCTTTGAATTTATTTTTCATGGGTAGAAGTCTAGTATTTCTCATTCCCTCCCTCCCTTCCTTTTTTTTTGTGACAGATCCTCTTCTGTACCCTAGACTGGCCCCTGGAGCTCAGTCTTCCTGCCTTAGCTTCCCAGGTGGAGGATTACAGGTGCAGGCCACCTTGTTTGACATTCCTTTTTGTTACCTAAGCATGTGACCATTTGCATTTTCCTCCCAACATGAATGTAATTAAATATCACAAAAGATTTTAATACATTTA
Source organism: Lophiomys imhausi (assembly GCA_907164525.1). Classification (NCBI taxonomy): domain Eukaryota; kingdom Metazoa; phylum Chordata; class Mammalia; order Rodentia; family Muridae; genus Lophiomys; species Lophiomys imhausi. Next base: position 21,158,604 of record CAJQZJ010001969.1, on the reverse strand, counting down.
GTGGTCATTTTCATAGGCTTTTATGTGTATTGTTTTTCCTTCAAGGCTTCCTCTTTATTCACATATTATTTAAAAGAATGTCTTTTGATTTACATATGTTTAGAAACTTTCCTATTAATTTCTAGTTTGGTTCAGTTCAGTAATTGAGTGATAGCTACAAAGAAAAGGTAGAATTTAAACATAGACTAAAAAACCTGAAAGGCTTTTGCCTTTTAAATTATATGACCGACTAGTTAGTACATTTTGTAAATACCTTTGTATGTCAATAGCACCTGGATTTAAAAATAAACACATAGATTTTTGAAATCCTAAATAGCACATAATAATTGTTTTCCCTCTAACAGCTTGGTTATTTTCAACACCTATTTAGCACCTCCACTAGATAACCAGCCTCTGAGGCTTTATGTGCCATTAAAAAAAAAATACAAATGCCTCATCAGCATCACTTGTGGAGCTTTTTAAATCTCGCAGTGTAGCTATTATTCAAATTGATTTCTGTATTGTTTCAAATGTCCAAGAAACTATCTGTATGATCCTGACTTCTCAAAGCCTGTTAAAGTATCCACACTATAAATGGGTTTTTTTTCCTATTGCTTTACCTCTATGGAGCAGGAAGGACCTAAATATTTAGTGTTATCATTTCTAGATAGTATCATAGCTCCTAAATATTTAAATGCATTATGGAGGATCTCAGTAGTGATGTTTGTAAATTAGCAACCCTTCCTAAATATCTCTGTTGTTTCATCATAGTTTCTATTAAGTGACATCCCAGGTTCTAGGTGACTATCTTGCAGATTAGAATCACCAATGTTACTTATTTTTATGATGGCAGAGTTGCCTAGGTGAGTGTATTTGTGGGCTCTAATAGACCTAAAGAGTATAGAATCATGAATTGCTCACTTATTAAAACTGCTGAATTTTTTAAAAAATAAAATGTCAGGCATATATTCCAGGAATTTGACCTTGTTATTAAATCATAGACTGTGTTTATATGATTGTAAAGACAAGGTTTTGCTTCCCATTTCTTCAAAGTCATCCTTTAAAGAAGAAATTAGTCATCAAGTCATAAGAAAACTAACAGCAGTAAAAGTTGAATTGATTGATTATAATCTCCTGATAATTTTATTTCAACAATTAAGCCACTGATTTATTTTATGATACATTTTGTGTGTGTCAAATTTCTAAAATAATCTACTACAAGAATGCACATATACTGTTCATTGGCTTTTTTTATGCCTTGGCATGTTTGTAGAATTTAAATTTTCAATTTAAACACTGGTTTTGAACAGACTAATCAGCATCCATCAGTTTCTCCTGAGATGTTTTCCTTGAGCTCTGACTACCTAAAATCCACTTGAGTGTGTCAAACGTGTCTCAGAACTAAGTCCTTTAAGAAAATACTCCATCTCAAAAATTTATATAGATCTAATGTTTTATACAAAATACATTGTTCATGGATGTTATTTCTAAATATTTTATATTGATTGGAGTTTCTAAATAATTAATAGCAGAGAAATGGTTGGATTAGATTGCATAAACATGATTTTTCCCATTATTAACATTATTTTGAAACTTAGCATAATGGAAGAATGCCTATACTTTGTTAAAAGCATAATGTAAACTAGCATATGAAATATATTAGTTGTAAAAATCCATAGGAGAAATACTGGGACAATCTGCAAGAAAAATATCCTGGCAGAAAATGGTGTCACTTATTATCTTTGGGTAGTATGATTTTTTCCAGTTATTCTACAACAAGTATATAGTACTTCTATTTATAATATATTAATCATAGATATTAAATTTTATATTAATAATAGACTTCAAATTTTTAAGATATGGCCCAGCCTGCTTATAAATGTTAAGCATCAGCCACAGTGAGGTGAGGTTCTTGATCATTCTTAACATTGGCCAGCTGCAGTGGCTTCCTCCTTGTTCTGAGAGCAGGCTAGAGGAACTATTCTAGTCTGGGGTATGCTCCTGCACAGCAACAGAAGAAATGATGCAACCAACTAGCAGATGTAGTTAGTGGCTCCATAATCTCAGAGGAACAGGATATTTACTGTGAGGTCCTAGAAACTATCTCCATAAAATCTCACAAACATAGCTGCCTAGTCTTGAGCTGAATAAGGATGACACCAATAGACATGCTAATGGGGGAAGGTTCGTGAGGTCCCAACCTGCACAAAAACTACATACAGGCAACTGTGAATGCTGATAGTAGGAGAAATAGTCTTCCCTGGGAAAGAGCATGCCAATTGGTTATCTAATACCAAGTGATGACCCCTAAAAACATACATACAAGTAACATACAGACTGAGTAGTTTGTATATATGTATATATACATAATATATGTGTGTGTATATATATATGTATGTAACAAAAGTTAATGAAAAAAGAGAACATAAATTTGAAAGAGATCAAGGAAGAGTATATGAAAGAGTTTAGAGGAGGAAAAAGAAGAGGTAAGTGATGTATTTATATTATACTCTCAAAAAAATGCACAATCTTATGTGCCAAAGTATGTCACCTCATCAGTCCTTTTGTCACTGGGGAGAAAAGTATAATCCTCTGAATAGGAGAAGATAGTACATACACACACAAACTTGATCAAGTAACTTTTTACCATAAATTTGCCATATCTGCTTCTTTAGAATTCCTTAAATGGCAAACAATTTCTCTGACTGCATGCAAAGTTCTATATGCTGTACATTGTACTACACTGGTAGGAGATATCTTACACATACTGTGTGACATAAATGGTATTCACTAGAGCTGTGATTTATATAATTTGCCTGTTACTATTCAGTGGTCCTAAAATTATATGTCAAAAGAAAGGCTTATGTTTTCTCCTCATTTAGTATCTTAGTTACTTTTCTATTGCTGTGATAAGAAACTGTGATGATTTAAATAAAAATGCTCACCATAGGATCGTGCCTTTGAATGCTTAGTCACCAGGGAGTGGAACTGTTTGAAAGGGTTAGAAGTATGTCCCTGAGGGTGGACTTTGAGGTTTCTAAAGCCCACATCAAGCCCAGTGTGTCTCTCACTGCCATGGATCAGGATGTAGAACTTTCAGCTTCTTCTCCAGCACACTTTGCCTGTGTGCCACCATGTTCCTCACCATGATGATAATGGACTAATCTCTGAAACTATAAGCAAGTGCCCTATTAAATACTTTCTCTAATAAGAGTTGCCTTGGTCATGGTGTCTCTTTGGAGCACTAGACAGGACTACGATAGACACCATAACCAAGGCAACTTACAAAAGAAAGCATTTAATTTGGACTTATGGTTTCAGACAGTTCCTAATAACAGAACAAAGGCATGACGGTAGCAACAGCTGAGAGCTTGCATCTTGATCCTGGAGTAGGAGTCAGAAGAGAGAAAGAGACACTAAGAATGGCACTAGTCTTTTGGAACTTCAAAGCCTGTCTCCAGGGATATTTCCCCAAAAAAGCCACATCCACTGATCCTTCCAAGATAGTTCTACCAGCTAGAGACTGAATATTAGAAATGTGACCCTATAGGGGCCATTCTCATGCAAATTACCATATTTAATAAGAATGTAACTTTGCAAGTGATACTGTTCACTTTAACTGAGTTCCTTACTGTCTTCAGAATGAGTGCTGATGAGTGTATAGTTCACATTTATTTATGGATAACTTGTCCATAGCTTATAACTGCTATCAGTTGATATTCTGAACAATAATTTTCAATGTATACAAATCTCCTTGCATTTGTTAAATTAAGTATTGATAAATCACCTGTTGAGTACTTATTGTCTTTATTGATAGTAAATAAAATCCAAGTATCAGAGAGCATAAACTATAAATTATATGTATACTATATACAGATATTACATAGATAAAAATCAATACAAGTAATCATTCTTGTTGCTCTGTGTTTTCTTTCTTTCTAGAGTAAAAATCAGGACACATAATAAAGAAAAATATGTATTTTGAGAATGCTTTTATAAATACTGTATTTATTGATAAATAAAGTAGTACCTTAAAAATATGTATTTTCACTTTGGTTTGGAAAGAAAATAACAGGATGGAGTGGGCCAAAACTATAACCACCTGTGCTTGGAAGGTAGACACAGGAAAGTCAGGAGGTTCCACACTTCCTCAGCTACACAGTGAGTTCCAGGCCAGGCGAGGCTACATAAGACCAAACACAAAAGAGAAAGGAAGCGACCATGAAGTCCATTCCTGGATAGATAGAGTTTGTGCTTTATATCTTGTTTTTCAGCCTAATAGCCAATAAGCTTACCTCAAATGAAACTGCTGTATACATAATAGTAATATGCTGTGGAGAATAGTTTGTTCTTAGTTTCATTGGAAGCCAACACTGTTTTGTTTTTTGGGTTTTGTTATTATTGTTGTTTGGTTTGGTTTTTGTGTGTGTGTGTGTCTGTGTGTGTGTTATTGTTTTGTTTTTGCTTTTTTGAGACAGGATTTTTCTTTGTATTTCTGACTGTCCTGGAACTCACTCTGCAGACCCGGCTGGCCTCGAACTCAGAGATCTGCTTGCCTCTGCCTCCTGAGTATAGGAATTAAGGATGTGCACTACCACTGCCTGGCAATAACACTGGTTTTTATAGACTTTTATCCTAGCGTGTAAAACTGTATAGTTTTGGCCAAAGACTACATACAAGAATATTGTTTGAAGTTAAAAGTAGTATTTTATTCCAAACTTGAGAATTTTTTCTTTCACATTTTTACATTTTAGCAGATACTATTGACACACTATACAAATTATTTATTTTTTCCCATTTTTCTAGACTATAGCATTGTATGGTAATGTGTTCCCATTTTATCTATTCAAATTTGTCTTTTCTGCTTCTCTGAATTACTTACTTAACTTGACGATTATTTGTTCTGTTGGATTCTCAGCGGCACTGTGGCTCTCACTGTAGATTGGCCTCTGTCAGTCACTAAAGTCAGCCTAGTCCTTTTGTCTCCTGTCTGCATGATCAGGGATATTTAAGGTATTCATCCATCTTTCCTGGGACATTTCACCTTCACTTCCATCCAGAAGAGTGTTCATCTCCGATTTCTTTCTGCTTCCCAGGCTACTCTCTTTTCCTCAGTGCTGTGTCTGTTGATCTCAGTTCTCCTCTTTTCATGTATCCTATTCTCTGTGATCTTCAGGATCATAGTTTTAATACTGCTGCTACCTTGGTTTGTGCTCACATTCATGCTAGAAGGAGAAACTAATCTAGTTAGACAATATGCATATAAAATAGAAATTTCTTATTGATGTTTCCTCCCTGGCTCTGAATTGCATCAAGTCTCCTGAGTCTACAGGTACCAGAATAAATATGGCTGTAAGACATGTACTTACTTTCTGCTGTTCACTGTTACCACCCGCTCATCTCATGTCATTGAAGTTACACATAGTCTAGCTAACTCAAATGCCAGCCTTTTGCTAGACAGAGTCCTGGATACTTTGTATTGTCTCCTCTGTCCTCACGTGAAAATCATTTTTCCATTCTAGAGAGTTGGAAACATCTGAATTGAGATTTGGCTTGCCCAAAATCTGAAAGATCCCTACATGTGAGTGATGAATCCAAACTCAGGTCAACCCAACTGAGGAGTCTGTCCTTAATTTGGCTATGATGTTTTCTGTTAACCTTCCACTCTACTCACCATCCATCCCCAAATTCAGCTCCTTGTTCAATGATACACTCTTCTATGTGAAACGAAAAAATGGAAATAATCTTAGATATTTTTATTTACATGCATTCTATTTTTTTCTGGTTCTTCTTCCATTTTTATGTTACTTTAATCTACAAGAAATCACCAGGTAAAATTTATACCAAGTTTTTACTTTCTTTCTTCCTGCTTGCACTCCTTTAGTTCCCTTACATTATTAAAAATACAAAATCCTTTTGAAGGTAAGTTATATTCAGCCTATTGCTACTACTTTCTCATGATTTTACTTTAGTCATGACTTAACTGGTTCTCTATTTTTATACTTTTATACCTACCAAGTCTTTCTGTTCAGAACTTCTTCTTTTCCTTACCTAGATGGAAAACTTATTATTTGGCTCTGAGTTCAGTCCAAGTATCATTTCTGCGAGCTGTTTTTATTTCCTTATTCCTACCATAGTGTGTAGTACTAAACTAATTGTGAGTTTTAGATAGCTTGCCTGTGAACAAGTGCAAACCACCTCAGACACTGACAAGGAGAAATAAAACCAGTAACTCTTGTAAAAATCATCAGTGCAGCTCCTCCATGACTGCTAATCAAATATTGGTTCTTTAATCGGTTTTCTTTGTATATATCTCCAAATAATGAGATATATGTCTATATCTCATTTTGGAATCTGAGTTTCTTGGAGTACGGGCTTTGACTCAGTGGCAGAGTTTGTCTGGCAAGTACAAAGTCTGGGGTTCCATTTCCATATCACAGAAACTATGTAATAAATAAGGAATAGTAAGAGAATCCAGTGTTCTTGGGACTAGAGACTTGGTTTTCTTTTATACTTAGCGCATATTTCAGTTCTAAATATATATTAGATAGTCAGAAATGTTTTTAAATCTTTCAACTTTATAGGCAGATTGGTAGAATGAAGTAAATTACTTTCAACTGGTTCCTGTTTGTTTCCTTTCTTTAGTGGTGATGAGTTCCTCAACTTTCTTTTGAAATTAAACAAGCAGTGTGGCCACTTAATCACAGCTGTGCAGAACATCATTACCGAGTTACCTGTAAATTCTCACAAGGTATTTAAGCTATAGTCGCTCCGTGAAAAGTGTGAGTGTTGAAGAACAGGCTAGATAAGCTCATGATAACTCGTTAGGCAGTTCTGATCTGGTGAAGTTCCATTGGTTGTTCAGCATGAGATCCAAAATGGTACATTCTTAAATATTCTCTTCTACAACTAATACATCATAGAACCTTGAGCTCTCAGCATCAAGCAAAGTGAGAATAATGCAAGCCAGAATCGAAACTGATCTCTCTGTATTGAATTGTCATTTGTTGTTAATGATGATTTAATTGATTAAAGTAAAAACTGTTAGGAGACCAAAGTGAAAGATGAACAAAACAACATATTGAACGTTACTTGAAAATTATATTGACATGGACTTTTTTCTTAATTAGGGAAATTTTAAATAGATACTGACTTACAAAAGCAGACTTTTAGTTTTTGTTTTGTCTGTTTGTCTATACTATAGACTTTATTATGAACATTTTCAAACAACTATGTTTTCCTATAGTTAATGTATAATCCTAGACTGAGAATCATATCATTTTTTAAATTTTTGAAAAATTATTCACCACACTTATTACTAATATCAATTTCTACACATAAATATATATTTTGGAAATCCATATAGTAAACTGATTTAACTTCTTATATAAAGCTACTAGGTTACTTTTGTTGCCAGGGTGTATTCTGAAAATAAAATCCAGTTATATAGTTTAATCTTTTAGAGTGTCAGACTATCTTTGTACATATAAACTGTGCAAGGCTGTTTCCATTTTTTAATCTAACTTTTGAAAATCTCAACAGATAGTACTGGAGTGGGCTTCTCCCAGAAATTTTACTTCAGTTTGTGAAGAACTGGTTAGTAATGTTGAAGATTTGAATGAAGAGGTCTGCAAGCTGAAGGAGTTGATTCAGAAGGTATATATAACATTGATGGGGTGGAGACTGGGGAAACCTTCACAGCAAGATGTTAGAGAATGAAGTAGTTTTAACAAAGGCAGCCAGTAGGACCCATAGAGAAATGGTAAAAGGACAGTTTCCAGAGGGAGAAGTGTGCATGAGAATATCGTTGGGCATTAAAGTACATGCTTAAAGAACATGTTGCTCATGCTTCTACTTAGCAAGAAAAAGTACCAACCCAATGATAGTCTCTCTAGAGTTCATTGAACAGAACCTCAAGGGAAACTGCTTGTACAGCCCCTTTCAAAACAGTCTGACAAGACAGCCAAGGTCCATAAAATAGTGGTGCCTTTTGGTAAGAGTTTATTCCAGAACTGTAGGTACCACAATTGTCCTACACTAGGCAGACAGTTTAATAATGTGGTATGTTTATTTGATACACTATGTACTTAGGGACTTGGGAGTATAATTCGGAGCCAGACAGTTTGCTTAGCACATGACAGGCCTTTAGTTCAATCCTCAGCACTTAAAACAGAAAAATAATGGGAAACCAATTGAAAATATTATTTGCTTGTTAAAGATAGAAATTACACTATTATTTACTTACAACTGTATAAATGTAAAAGGAGAAATTAAATGCTTACTAGCTCAGTTAGTGAGATAATATTGGCAATGAGGTGTTATTGCCATTGGCCAGACTTCATACCATCTTTTATAATTAACTGTGTTTAGAATGTAGACTTTTTTTATTCTGTCTTTATATTTATATAGGAGCAGCATGTGTCTTCATTTAAAGGCAAGTTCTTTTTCCCATTTAAAAAAATGGCTATACCAAGATGCAGCCTATTGAAATAGCAGCCTTTATTAAAGCTAGAAAATAAAGGCAAAAAGAAACACTGCGAGCTTCCAAAACTCACTTCTGAATCTCTGTTGATTTAATAAATAGATTCAATAGCTGAAAAATTTTTGTGACACATGATTTTTGTAGCTTCAGTATAAGATTCATTTAATATTTTCATCAATATTTTATCAAAATAATTAAAGAACAAACTTTAGGTTGAAAGTAATTTGTCATCTCCCTTAAAATATATTTATTCAACAACAGTCTTTTAAGCTCTGAACAAAGCTGTGAAGCAAATCCTATAATAGTGGAATGAGGAATTTAAATAGGGAAAATAGGTAATACATTTCAACTCCTGAAATAAATCAGCTCCTTTCAGGTGGAAGAGGTGTTTTAGGAGTTGTATTATATGTGACATTCATTCATTCACCAGATGGTGAGAGTCCCTATACAAGCTAGATAGAACCTGAACTTGCTGAGAGCACAAAAAAATTATAACACCATTCATCCACTTCCTCCATCACATCTAGAATTGAAGGAAAGTGGAACTAATTTTACTCCGCATTATATTCTTCTTGAGAATCCAAGGAAACATAGAAAGAACATCCTTGAACACATCATTTGAAGTGTAGGAAATTCCTAAAAACATATTTGTGGCAGGAATAATTACTAATTTGGTTTTTAAACTAAAACCTGCATGTAAGTGGGCAGTGAGATGCAGTTAGAAAGAACCCAAAGTATATGGTGTCAGATAAAATTAAGCACTATTTTAAAACTTACTGACCTAAAACATGATATTATTATCATAATATTTCTTTTAGCAATATACTCCTGTGAATATAACTTTCACCTTTTTCTCATTACGTGGGTAGTATTTTTTTCTGTGACCCTTCTCTACCTAGATCTCAAGTTTTCTTTGTAAAAACTAGCCTAGAAATAGGTTGATTGACCTGTAACAATGACATAGCTCTTTAGTCAGAAAAGTCTTAATTTTTGAGAAAGTATGAGGACTGATTTTTCTAAATTAGTCTTATATGAATAGTTCTTGTTGTAATGAGGTTTTAGTCAGAAAATCTGGAAGGCTTCCATTTTGGGGAATATGTTATGTTTATTAAGCCTTTGATAATTTAATATTTACTAATAGGAACTTTGCAAAGAAGTGTACAAGTTATCACAGATAAATGTATTGAGGTAACAGAGAGGGCAGGAGAGGTCAAGGCTAGCCTTTCACACCACATCATTCTCTTTGAAACCAACAAACTGACAGCTCTTGTCACAAAGGGTCATTGTTTAATAAAGGAATGACTGTCTCAGGATTCCGTAAATGGAGCATCAGTGTCACAGAAGAATCTGTTGCTGAATGAAGCCATTTGGAAGTTAAACCAAGATTACAGTCTTAATGAGATTGGCATCAGAGTCCATCTTCCTGCTATAAATTTGAAATTAATTTTGTAGACTTTTAAAATTAAATATTTACACTGTAGAATTTCAAAGGCATTATTCCTGCTATTGTTGGAAATATTTCCACCATCACTCCATCACAGGATGTTTCTAGTAAATATCACTCTATGAATGTGTCCCATTCTTTTTATCTTTTAAAGATCTTTTGCTTTCTGCTTCTCCCTTTCTTGACCCACTCCACCAGCTATCTCACTTCTCCCTCCTACCCCCACTAACACACACACACACACACACACACACACACACACACATACACACACACACACGCAAGTGTGTGCGAGAGGCTTCTTCATAAAAAATGTCTCTGTGGGAGTTTAGAAGTAGTCTAGGAAATCTGCTCACATTACTGAGAACTGCTGGATAAACAACCTATACTCTTAGACACATTTGTTCCTGTAGTTACAATGCAGTGTCATCTGATTTTTACTAAACTTCTGTTGTAGACTTGCTGTAAGAATGGCTCAGTCTTTTATGGGATACTAATACAAAGGGAAATAAATTCCAATTGTTATTCCTTATAGATAAAATAGAAACTTTAAGTTGACTTGAAAGGAACTTTGACATAAAAAAACACCATTTTTAAATGTAATCATCTATAAATTTATTTATTATTAATGTAAAGGTAATAATCATCTATGAAAGATACTGGTAAAAGATATATGTTCACTTTAAATTTGTTATGAAGTATTCAGGTTCCTCAATTAAATCCTGTGAATTAATATGATTTTTTTTTTCAAAAAATGTTTTCATTTTCAGTATGTTGTCTCCTAACACTTGCTTTCCTCGCTGAAAATTAGATGCAGAATGAACGGGAAAATGATCCAACTCATATTCCATTAGTAGAAGAAGTATCTACATGGAAAAGTCGAATTTTGAAGAGGTCAGCAGTTACAGTGTGTGGATTTGGGCTGCTGCTTTTCATCTGCAAGCTAACTTTCCAGAGAAAATAATACCAATATTTATTTAAGTTATGTATGTACATCTTATTCAGAGTGTCCTAACATTGCTTTTAATCATTTGTGGTAAAACATAGCTTTATTTCCTTGCCTATACACCATAGGAAAGAAAAAAATTATGATATCATAAAATACAGTTTTTCTTTAGAAAGTGACTTCAGTTTGAATTATATAGTTAGTACATTTTGTGTTAATTTCAATCAAGAACTAAATTATGGGTAATTCTTTCACTTGAACCTGACTAAATCACATGCAAAATAAATGTTTGGTATTATTTACATTTATCAGAGAAAGTGTGTTGTTCATTTGTCATTAAAAAAGCTTAGAGTATTTGTTAAGAGTTCATAAGTTGATACTCCTTTTAGGCCTTATTCTCTTCCACTATTACATAATAAGGATCATCTTACTGATTTTTTATTTGTATGACTTTGCTAGGAAAATTATTAATTATCAGTTGTGAAAGTGTCAGAGAAAATAAAAAGCAATAGTAAAACATGAAAATCTTTGTAAATGCTTTTAAAAGGTTTTAAATGCAGAATAAAAAGGAAAATTAAGAAATAGTATATAAGGCACAAAATTACATTTTTATGTATTTTTGGTAAATATTCTATATATAATATTTTAGAGGTATTATGAAAGCGAATTGTACTTGATATACAATTTCTCATCTCTGAGATGAGAAGATTTTATTTTTCAATTTGGAATACTGTTATTCAAATTTTAACAGTGAAATTAAAAACCAGGCAGATCCCATTTAGCAGGTAGTATGATGTTAAAGTCTTGGTTGCCTTAGTGCCATACTGAAAATAGCAATTATCTATAGTTGAGAGCTAATGCAAATGAAGGGGAAGCTCTGCAGGATGAGAGACTAGTTTAAGGACTACAATGAGTAGCAGCTTCTGCCTGTTCATATTACCAAAGCTGCAGAGTCAACCCAGCCTTCTGCACAGGTGCTCAATCTTGTACTGTTGGAAGTAGTAACACAGTGAAGGGTGTCTAACACCTCCACAGTTGTTACAGAAAAGCATACTTTTTGTGATATCTCCTATTTAAGCAAATTCAGGACATGGATAAAAACATAGGAATTTGTTTTAGCACATGGTGTATCACTCCCAGCACACACTTGGACAAGAAATTGTTTAATGTACATTACTTTTATTTTCCTTTTAAAAAGCAAATTAAAAATGATATGCACCCTACCTGATTAACCACTTGGTGGTCTTTTACTTCAGTGCACTTTAAAGAGATGGTCTCTCTTGTTTTGTTTGGATTGGTTACTACTGTTTTTACTTAACAAAATCAAGCTCAATATTCAAGTATCAGATATGGATCTATAGTACTTGTTTTCCAAAAGAGCTTGTGGTAGAGTTCTTTATAATACTGAAGTACTCTGTCCCAGTCTTTTCCAGATGTGAGAAAATTAATACTACACATGTAGCTGCAGCTATGTCTCCTGCCTTGGCACTGCCTTACAGTATGATTTCCAGATTACAACTAAAAATAATAAGCACATCATTTTGTGTTTATTGAAATTATTTCCCTGGGTAAAGTATCAATAGAATCAATAATGATGTCCTTATGATTTCAAATCAGTTGATATCTAGAATGTAAGTCACTTCCCATTCTGATTAGTTGACTTTTTTATGGGCTTGAGGGAGTGGAAATCGTTACTACTCCTGGAATAGGTAACTTCGTGCCTCCTTCAGTCACAGAGACAAATGTTATCACTGGAAGTTATTTTTATTAGTCTGAATCAGAAAGTATTCCTATCTTTGGAATCAACTTTGGGACTGTAGCCTCCTGCTGAAATCAAGTTTCTGAAAAAGAAGTAGACTTCCCTTCAGTTTGGGTTTCTACTGCAATCATAAAACACCATGACCAAAAGCAACTTGGGAAACAAAAGAATTTATTTCCACTTAAACTCTCAGGGCAGGAACACATAACAGGAGTTGGAGGCAGGAACTGAAGCAGAGGCCATGGAGATGCATTGCTTGCTGGTTTGCTCCACATGGCTTTCTCATAGCAGCACCCAGGACCTCCAGCCCAGGAGTGGTACCATCCACGGGAACAGGGTGCTCCCACACCCATCAATTGAAAAATAACAAAACAAAATCGCAACACTAGCCAATCTGATGGGACATTTCCTCATCTCAATTGAGATTTCTTTCAAGATGCCAAAATGACCTGGCCTGTGTCAAAATGACATAAACTATCTAATACACTTGTTTCTACCATATTACCACTGTCTTCAAGAGGGATATGTTGTACTCAGCACATTTATTACTGGTTCATTCTGTTCCCTGGCTGCCATATACAACTTCACACTACATTTCTCAGCCCTGGTTTTTTACCTTACCATTGGCTTAAAACAATGGCAGCAGACCTGGGAAGCTTTTAGCCAAAAATGTTTTGCCCTTTAATTGCATTGCTCAGTATTATGTCATAGTCACAGGAAATTTAATTCAGGTGGGAAAGGTACTGGAACTGTATATACATTTTATCTGACTATATGAAATTCAGAGACCTTGGAAGTGACTTAGGAAAGTTTAAAGAAGCCAGATAGAAAACACTTAGAAAGCTATAAACAGAGATGAGCTGACAGTTTGTTGGGAGCCCTTAAGACCAGATTTGCCAATAGACATGCAGACAGTAAAGATTTTACTTACGAGATTCCACACAGCAATGAGACCTCTATTGTGGATTGACATTTGCATTAATTTTGGCAGAAGACTTACATTTTACCCATATCTTCAAGACTTTGTATGAAGCTTAACTTAAGTATGGACTAGTTAGTCTGCTTGAAGAAATTTTAAGGTCACAATACACAAGCTGTGGTGTGGTACAGCAAGCTGCTCTTAACTAAATTTACTGTGAGAATTGTGAACAGAACACAGAGGAGGGAGAGTTGAGAAGGTTGTAGGTTGGCCAGAAAAGGACATGTCAAGTTGGGGCCTAAGAAGGTGTAGTTGCTGAGAGATTAACGTAATGTCACCACAGAGAGACTAGAACAGTAGGAAAGAGGAGACATTACAGATTTCTCAGGAATTGTCCAGACCCACCCATCATAGACTCATGTGGCAGAAATGATCTAAAATCTCATTTGAAAGAGTTTGCTTTGAGAATGCAGCACACGGGTGCCCTGCTCACTCAGAACTGCCTAGGCAGTTTATTTTCCCTGAATTCAGCCCTCCTAGCATTCAGAGACTCCTACAGATAGGGGCCAAGTGAGCCCAGCTCCTACCTGAATTGGTATGAGGCAGACCTTAGTATCATGCATTGTGATGCTGGGTTTACAGGCATGAAGAATCCAGGGACTGTAGGAACTCTGGGAGACCAAGCAGCGTACCTACAGGAAACATGAGAGAATTTTATGTGATGTTATCTTGAAGTCGGGCCCGCAGGGGGAGACACCGCAAAGTTAGAAATCCAAGAAAGATCTATCTACAGTAGCTGCCAAGAGAAACTGTAGCCACCAAACAGAGATAGCCCAAGAGAGGTGCCATGTGGGCTACAGTGACCGAAGACGCAGTATTACTGCCTGGCCATCAGGAACAAGTACAGCCTTTCAGAAGATTGCTAGGTTCTGATTGCCCCAACTCTTTCTTAGCATTCCTTTGCATAAGGCTGATAGACATCCTCCTTCCTTTGTGATCTCAACACCAAGTTTTCTCTCTGCTCTGGGTATAACAGTTTCTCTACTGTAGACTTTTTCAAATAGCCAGCTTTGAATCATGTAATTTTTTTTCTCTTGTTCTTATATTTTCTTCTCTCCTTGGTTCTGCTTTAGCCCTTGTTATATCCATTCATCTGCTCAGTTTGGGTTTCATTTGCTCTTCTTTTTCCACTGATTTTCCATGGAAACATGATGTTGACTTGGAGAAACCAATAGTTTTTAACACTGGTACTTAACTGCTACAAGTCTCCAAGCACTTATTTAGATGTATGTTAGGTATTCACATGTTATAGCTTCATTTTTATCATTGAAAGCATTTTCTAAATATTAGCTTAATATTCTTATGTAAAGTTTGTGTCAATCAGATAAGACAGTGAAAATTCTAAGAATTTTCTTCCTAGAAACATCACCCAGTATTAACATATATATGTGTGTTTGTATGTATGTATGTATGTGTGTGTGTGTGTTTAGAATAGATATGTTAAAAATATAATATATGAGGCTTAGATAACTGATGGACAAAGTAAAACTCAATTGTAAAAGCTATCCTGTGGAAAGTAGTTCAATTAAATTCTGATTTAAATGAATTAAATCAATTCAGTGCAATAAATAAGGTATTTAAAAGTTGAAAAAGGTATTGCCCCAAAACAAAGACAGGCACACTTTCAAGTACCAAAGTCAAAATTGAAGATTTTTTTAATGAAAAAATTGTATAGGGCCAGAATTTATTTGATCTTAACACTAGGATGACAGTTAATCTTTAAAAACCTAGATAACCATGATGACTTCTGTTTTGCTCTCCAAGTTCCTCTGCTTAATAAATAATAATTTGTGGCTCTGAGGGGGTGGAAATAGGGTGGGGATTTTCTTGTTGGCACATCCACTAGTGAGTAATGCATTCACTTCAAGCGCCAACAAAAATGTTATACTGGACTTATGTGACACATTTGTTAGTTATTAGAGAAATTAACACCAAACTGTTTGAGCAATGCTATATTTCTCTACCTGTAAATGCAGATTACCTTATCAGTATCCTAAATAAAATGAACCTGTTTTAAGTTATGGGGGATATTTCTTTGAAGTAATTTTAAGAATGTCACCATCTCTGGGCTCAGCCCACTAGCTAATGTTTTCACCATTTCCTTTTAAATGGACCTTTCATGATTATTACATGAATTTTCTTCCTTTGTTTGTTTCTTTCTAACATTTTAGTCCTTTCTTTTTTCAGGCTGTGTCTTGTAGGATGCTCTTTCACAAGCTCTAATCTGCTGCTGGCTTCTGTATTAACAGGGAGATCAATCAGAAGGATCCTAGGTCTCAACCCTGTTGTCACTGCCTTGTATATATTGGTTCCCTTATTTTTAAGATAGATTGTCTCTCCAAATAAAGATCTAGAGGAATATCATCCTAATAAACAGATTCAATTTGGAATTCTGAAATTAGAATAGAACCATTAGATTAAATGCTTAAATTGTACCCTTCACAAGTGTTTGTTGTTGTTGCCCTCACACTGAGATACTATATTTCGAGATTTATTGTTAATAGTTTTTGCCAGTATTTTACAACCTATAGTAGCATTTCAACTCTTTCAAACAATTACTGTTTAGTATATGTACTATAGCACATACATTCTATATTTCATAAGTTATCAGAAGATCTAACTACTATTGCTGTTAGGAGAAACAACAGATAAGTGTTGAGTGTAAACTTAAAACAATTTGTAAGACTTATAGGAGAGGGTTTTTTGTTTTTGCTTTTGTTTCATTTTGTTTTGTTTTTTGTTTGGGTTTTTTTTTTTTTTTTGGTCTTTTTATATAATTTTCCACAGTGTGGAAATAAATTCGCTTATCTGTCTTCCTGGCAGTATGGCTCAAGCTCAGCCTACAACTCTCCTACAGAACCCTTCTACAAAAACAGTTTAAACAAAGGGAAAGTTGGCAATGGTCCCTATTTGTGAACTTTTTAGAGGAGATGTAGGCCAACTGTAAAGGCAAATTCCCATCTCAGAGTCAAGATTTATTCAGTTAAACTAATTTTTTAAGCTGCATGTGCACAACCTTCCCTACTGACAGTATAAGGATAATTAAAATAAGACATCAAGAATTTTCAGTGGTAAGATACATAAACTGCCATGTAAATAACAATATTACAGTAAGCTACCATGCTAGTAGCAACAATACTATTAGTACTCATCGTTTTTTTCGGGAGCAAGAACTTAAAATGCAAATAGAAAAATTTAGAGTTATTCTAAGACTTTAAATCATTTTCTAGAAAAATAGTAATAAAAACATAGTAAAATAGAGTGGGTTTTGTTGTTCTTGGTGAAGCGTCCTGAAGTTTATGCATAATGTGCCTTCCAAATAATCCCTTAGGAATAAAGGACAATTCTTACCTATCAGCCAAATACTTGGAAAGTTTCCTCTGCTAAAGGGAGCCATGTTTCTAAACCATGTAGTATTTTCAGGAATGACTAAACAGCATAGGGGTAGAAAGGCTATATGAAGAGAATAACGGCTAAGGACACAGCTTAGAAGGAAAATACTTACTGACCAAGCATGAATGCTGGAGTCCAGATCCCCAGCTCCAATGTAAAAGGTGTAGTAGTATGTGCTTGTAATCCCAGTGTTAGGGAAGTAAGCAAAAGAGGATTCAGGGATATCCTGCCAGCCAGGTAAAATTGGGGGGCTGTGGGTGCAGTAACAGACACTATCTCAATAAATGAGATGGACCTCCTACTGTCCAGCATTTATGGTGCTGGAAGGTGCTAATATATGCTACAAGAGGAGAAAAGTAATCGTCAGTCTCTCCCAACTATGAACCCTATGAGTTACAACGGCTTGCCTCTAACATACATGCAGATTGGAATAATATTGATACAAATGCTGTAGCAGTAACCAACCACTTTTTAAAAATTGGTCTTAAGGTCCTCTTCATGGAATGGAACCCATATCTGACACTGTTAATGAGGCCAAGAACCTGAGACTAGACAGGCAATGGGCCATAGGAGAAAAACTATTATCATTATTGTTCTAAATGAACTTAGCAATAAAATGACTCCTAAGAACATATTGCTATACTATAATCAGTGCATTGCTCAGCTTTCATCAGAGAAGCTTATTGCAATAGATGACAATTAACATAGAAACAGACAACTAGACAATGTGCAGAGAGTAAGGCTTTGGAGTGCTCATTAGGGTGTCTGCATTATACCCCCTCCCTCAGTGCCCAGGGATCTATACAGAGTAGGGGGCAGAACATTTGTAAGAGCCACAGTTGGGGGACAACTTCAAGGAAACAGCATTTTCCATAATCAAAAGGAAAAAATTTTTGAATTAAAAGTAAGGTGGAAAAGCCATTGAGGAAGACTTCTAATGTCAAACTTTTTCCTTCACATGCACACAACTGCATCCACACACAGACACACATGAAGAATATCAATAAAAAGCATTACCTTTAACTGAGCATTTATCTTATATCAGTCATGTAGCTAATTTAATAAAACCTATATTTGGATAAGCACAATTAACTAAACCAGTATGATTATAAGAATTAAGTAGAATATGGCATTCAAAGATGTTTTCTTAACTTAAGATTTTTTGATATCGAGACATGTCAGCTCCTGACAGCACCCCCTATTCTACTCCAAGTAGAAGATGAGCATCGAAGAATCTCCAGTGGGAGATGATTGAATTGGTGGTAAGCCGTTCTCTTGGCAAGAAAAACCCCTTGCTTCAACTGTAGACAGACTTCTGTCCAAAAAGGACAAAACTTGGAAGCAGATAAGTCGACAGCCTAGCTCTGCCAAGACAGGGTAGGTAAGTCCTTCATAATTCCTGCTCTACAACCAATGTCTGTCAGAGAAATGGGGCCAAATGGCTGAAGATTGATGCTGTAATGTATGGAGAGAAAATGGGAACTGTCCAGGCAGCCACTGGTATGTCATTTTTTAGTTTTGGAAGCTGCAGGCCCTGCACTTCCTATATAATCAGATATATTTATCCCTCTCAGGTCTCTGAGGTGGTTGAAGAATAGATAGCTAGAGTCTCATAGTTAAATTTTGAGTTGTTTAGGAATCAAGAGGGTGTTCTGGATCTAAGAAGATATTTTTAAAATTATGAGGCAAGTTAGTATGAAAGCTGAGTTAGATATAGAACTTTAAACTCATGGAGATGGTTAGATAGTAGAATGTTAAAGTCAGGTGCCAAATA
>CAJQZJ010001969.1:21104048-21116232 GCA_907164525.1 Lophiomys imhausi | reverse complement strand
GTGGGGAGGGTGTTCTTCCCCTTTGGTTATTTGATAGATAATAGAAATGTCACATTTTTTAAGAGACCATAAATTTCAATATTTCTTTGCAATGTAATGAAATAAAACAACATTAAGTATGCATCACATTTGTAGATAACTATTATACATGGAATGTCATATGAAAGTCAAACATAATGTTTATTACCCTTCACTCTCGTGGTTTAAGCTTGACTCTTTCTGTCAGCCATGAATTGCGCTCTGGTATCAACTTGTGAGTGAGAACTATCCTATCAGGCAGGCTTCTCTGGAATGTGGAAAGGGTATCTCTTTCCTTCTACTTTTGTTCTGTAATGTGGACCTCATGGGAACCAATCACATAGTTCCCTTTGCTAAATGTCAAAAATATGTATAAACAATATGTATAAATTGGCTAATTGAATTTTCCGTTTTAAATGATTTCACAGGTAATACCTTGTCGCAACTCCTTTTTATTTTCAGTTTAAGGTCTCTTGGTAAGGAGCTTTTCATGATTGCAGTTCACCAAATCCATGTATTTTACTCTATAGCCATGTGGTGAAAAGGTGATCACTGAATGGCTTAGACATGATGCAACATGGTCTGTATTAGACGTGAGATTATAAATGGGTATGTTAAATACTTTTCTTATTTTCCTCATTATTAAATATTATAATGACAATTATCCCTTAAGAGAATGACAGCACTAAAACCACAAAAATGCCATAGCTATTAGAGAATTAACACAAGTTAATTTCCTGCTTTTAGCTTATCCCGCGTTTGTTTCAAATAAGACAGGAATGAAGTTGCATGTTCTATGCTTTGGTGACTTAAAATATCAGTTGTTTCTCAAAGAAAAGGGTTTTATTTTTAAAATATGTTTCCTAAACCATATTTAAATATTAGCAGTAAAAACCCTTACTGTACAACCCAAAGTATTTTCAAAAGTACATTTTTTTTGTGAGTGGAATGTGATACTTCTTTGTTAGTTTGCAGCAATCCAGTGTAAACATTAAAGGTGAAAGTAATGGCGAACAGGGCCAATGAAGAGTAGGGATGGAGAACAGAAAGAAGAATATTATAAAACAAGAACAGTCATTTAAGTAAAGTATTTTCCTGGAAATGAAACATGCAGTAAAACTTGTTTTAATCTTTTAATTCAATGTTTCTAGAATCAAAATCTAGAAAACACAATACAATGTGAGTGGACATTTGTCTTACTACTTTGCAGCCAAACTCATTCCTCATAGTGAAACTCAGTTCTGATTTATGAGTTCTGTGTTCTAATAATGACTGCAGATTTAGAATAACTATAAACCACTCTGTTATGGGTTGATTTATTTATTTCCCACTGGGAAGAGTGAGATTTTTCAAGATCACAAAATAACTCAATTGAAGTCACTTATCTGACTTACACAGTGCATGCCTAAGCCTAGATCCCATGGTCACTTTTGCATGGGAAATAATTGATTGAGAAAAAAATGAATCAGCAGAAAAATACTTGAAAAAGCCCAAAATGAAATAAAAAGATCTCATTGGACTTGAAATTTTCTTATTAATGTTATAAAAGATTTAAGTTGTTAATACTTGTCTGTTGCATAGAAAGATAGGCCAAAGGTCACTAAAATATTTTTATTTATAATTATTTTTAATGTTTATTTATTACTTCAAGTTACATCTCCATCACAGTTCCCTCTCTCCACCCCCCCCTAGTCCCACCCTCCCACCCTTTCCTCCCTTTCCCTTCTATTCCACTCCTATGGAGTGGGCTATCCCTACATATCAGCCCCCCACCCAGTTCAACAGTCATATGGGGACTAAGAGCTTCCTCTTGCACTGGGGGGGGGGGGGCTATATGGCAACTCCATTAGGGCAAAGTATCTCACTAACAGGTAACAAGGTCTATGTTACTATGCCTTTTGGTGTGTTGGTTGTAGTATAGTTATCCTGTACTATATGGCTAAAATCCAATTGTAAGTGAATATATGCCATGTGCATCTTTCTGAGTCTGGCTTAGCTCACTAAGGATGAGCTTTTCTAGTTCCATCTATTTGCCTGCAAATTGCATGAATTCTTTGTTTCTGATGGCTGAGTAGTATTCCATTGTGTAAACATACCACAGTTTTTAAATCCATTCTTCGGTTGGGGGATGTCTGGGTTGTTTCCAGTTTCTAGCTATTACAAATAAAGCTGCTATGAACATAGTTGAGGAGATATCCTTGTGGTTTGGTGAGGAATTGTTTGGATCTATTTTTAGAATCATTTCAGACTTAATAAAAATTGTGACAATACTACATCCACACCCAGTTTTACATGTGATTAGCTTTTTTCATTAGTGTGCTACATTTGCTATGATTAATAATTTATATCAATCAATATATTTAGTATTAACTAAAGTTCATATTTAATTTTAAAGTCCCAGTTTTACCTATTAACATTTTCTTCTCCAAGATCTTTTTCAGGATTCTATATTGTTTTTGGTTCTTATATCTCCTGATATACTCTTGGATGTGATAATTTCTCAAATTTTTCTTATTTCCATAACCTTGACAATTTTGAACTGTTCAGATATTTTGTAGAGTATACATTTATTTGAATTTGTCAGTTTTTCTCATGAATATCCTGGGACTGTGGAGACTTGGGTGGAAGACAGAGAAATAGTGTCATTTCCATCATGTCCCATCATGACTGTCAGGTTAACCTTTTGCTATTTCTGTTGCCCTGAATGATTTAGATGAGGTGGTGTTGTTGGACTCATCCACTGTAAAGTCATTCCTTTCCCCTTTGCCACCAATACTGTATTCTTTGGAAGGAAGTCATTGTAAATAGCCTATGCTTAAGGAATGAGGAAGTGAGTTCCACCACCTTCATAATAAAGTATCTAATTAATTGTTTGGAATTCTCTATCAGAAGTTAGTTTATTCTCATCTATTTATTTATTTAATCATTGCTTTATGTCAGGATTGATTCATGGGTATTTATTGTACACTTTTGATTATAATTAAATGCTACTTGATTTATTGCCAAAATATTCTGGCTTTGGTGATTGGAAGGTGTGTGTGTATTCTTGGGTCTGTTTTTTATTTTCTTTCCTCACTTCCTGACAAGATAATATATTGTAGGGTCAATTTGCATATTTCCTTCCTCAGTTCTAAAAAAGTGTGTGTGTATATGCACGTGTGTGTGCATGCGTGTGTTTATCTCCACTGTTTATTAAATTAACAAGTTAAATATAAATTCATGATGTATCTTGGATTTTAATCTATTACCACCTAGAAAATTTTTAATCTCTTCCTTTTGCTTATCTGTAACTTCCCATTCCAACAGTGAGAAACGTGGCTTCCACTATCCAATGTCTACTTACTTCAGTTTTCTTTCTCAGAAGGTATATTTAGTGACTTAATGGTTATCACATACATGACTGACATGTGTAACTTCCTTGAAGAGATTAGTACATATGCTTGTTTTCATATTTCTAATTTTACAAGATTTGATCATTTCCAAAGTCACTTTGCCTCCATTTCAATCTATTTTTAATATGAAATAATTTCCTACTTCTAACAATTTCCTTTGTTATATTATGCTTTGAATGCTGGGGTCACTCCTCCTTTTATCTCCTGAATGATGCTTTTTACTCATATTAAGTAAAATATATTGTTTGTAAATTTACTCATATTAAGTAAGATATATTGTTTGCACTGTATAATTCAAAGGGGTAAAACAAATGCGTAATGTCACATAGACATTAGTACAACCATACGGAATAGTGCTATTGCTCTAAGAACGTCCCCTTTGCTTCAGCTGTTCTGTATATCCCCTTCCCACTCCAAGATCCTGACAACCATTGATTTTTAAATCATCCCTACAAAGTCATGAATTTTCTAGTAGCCATATAATATAAATCATAAAATTATATAGAGTATTCATACTGGTAGGTTTTTAAAAATTATTGTTAGCAATCTGTCCTTAAGTTTAATTCATGTCTTTTTTCTGGCTTTATAGCTCATTTCTTTTTATTGTTAAGTAGTATTCTGTTATGTAGAGATAGAAGTTTGTCTACTTCCAGATTGAACAACACCTTGTTATAGCTTTCAGCAATTGTGGATTGCTACATACATTGAGATTCAGATTTGTATGTGTGTGTGACTTGAAGTTTTCAGATCAGTTAGGTAAATCTTTAGGAGCATGACTATTGTATTATACAGTAGAAGTATATTTAGTTTTAGCCATACCATTGGATTTTCTAACCTCACTACCATTTGTTATCATAGTTTTAAAAAATTCAGCCTAGTAGTATGCCATTGTTGTTTTGATGTGCAATTCCATGACAGCAGATAAGGATGCATAAATTTTCATGGGCTTGCATAGGTTATGTGCCTTTTAATTTCTGTAGTGCCCAGGTGTTTGTTTGTTTGTTTTTAATTGGGTTGTTTTCTTGTTGTTGAACTTTATTTTCCATTATTTATGAATAAGTAAATAAAAAATAGTGGTTGAGAAAGTATGCATTTTAAAAACCGAAAGAAGTCTACAGCACCCATTTCTCTTTTTCTTTTTTCATGTAAAAATAAACTTAGGAGGCTCAGCTAAGCAATCACTGAATCATTAATTGAGCTAGGCAATCACTGAATCAATAATTGAGGATGTAAAAGTAGGAATACAAATATACACTGTTGACTACCTACCTATGTTGGTCATTATGTTAAAATTTTAGCTTTTAGGTCAACTCATTTACTTCTCATAACAACCTTTTGATGAAGTGATCTGTTATGCATTCTAAATGTTAATTAATTGGTACCAGAGGCCTACTTGCTGTCTGTTACTTTACTTGTTAACCATTGTCTCTAATTGTTGAATAGATGCTGAGGCCTAGATTGGGCAAAGACAGAGGTAGTTGGGACTAAGATGCTCTGGCTTTTGGGAGCAGGGAGATAGATGGAAAGAAGACCAGGTGTGGAAGAAGGAGACACACAATGGGGTAGATGAAAGAAGATCATTCCATGTGGCCTGGAACATCAGGGGACATATGCATACATGAGGTTTTATTTAGGTATTAAAATTAAGAGCTAGCATAGATGGGCTAAGATTTCACAATCCAGGCTAAGGCTTGTTAAGATCCATCAGATGTCTGTGTGGTTATTTATAATGGCAGGTTAAGGATTAACACTGCCACCCAATTAACAACAATATAAATATTGGAAATAACTTAATTAAATATTTCTACAACCTTTAGTAATAGAAACTCTTGATTCCCTCAGTTTAGCAATTGAAGAAACACCATCTCCTATACCATTTAAGAATTGCCAATATTCCCATACCTAAAATTATATTTATATTTAATAATAATATATTTGATATATATTTAATATATAATTATATATGCTTTGTATATTTAGTAATAATATATTATATATATATATATAATTTTAGGTATAAGAATGTTGGCCATCACGTACAACTGGAGCCAGTACAGGCCAGAAGAGGGCATTGGATGCCCTGGAATGGCAGGTACACAAGGATGTGAGCTATCATGGGAATCAAGCCCAGGTCCTCTAGAAGAGCACCAACTGCTCTTAACTGATAATCCATCTCTCCAGACTCCTGCATATATTTTTTGAGACAGGATTTCACTATGTTGCCCAGATTAACCATAAGACAAAGACAATATAATTTAGAAATGAGATGGGCAGGCATGGTAGGGTACATCTTTAATCCCAGGACTCAGGAAGCAGAGGCAGGCAGATCTCTGTGAGTTTGAGGCTGGCCTGGTCTACAAAATAAGTCCAAGACAGCCAGGGATCTATTACACAGAGAAACCCTGTCTTGGAGTAAAAGAAAAAAAGAAAAAGAAAAAGAAAACAACAGAAAAAAAACCCAAAAGAAAAAATAAAAAAAAGAAGAAATGAGAGAATCTAATGGTTGCTACTTGCATAGCTAAAGGAAAGAGTATTTTAAATTTATTAAGTGAATATGAAAAACACATTGTAGAAAACATTGTAGCAAAATTGTTATAGTTGTTATAAGCCCTGAATGTGTTTGGGTTTGTATGAGAACACACTTAGGTGAATGAGTAAAGTTCTCATTTTTTGCAAATGCTATTGATTTTTCCTCACTTTCCCCATTGTCATTTTCTTGAAAGCAGGCATGGTAAGAGTATGATAATCAAGTGGGCTTTTTTCCCCCTCTCCAATTTTGGCTCGACAAATAACATGCAGAAGTGATTTGTTTTATGATTTGATAAATAATCAACAAAAGGAATCCTACAAGGCAGCAAGAATCATGGCCAGATCAGGTCTTGAAAACATAGCAGTGCAATCACAACTGTGGCTAGCGCTATGGCTGGTGATGAACCTGCAGCACGGGACTAGGTGTTCTGCCCTGGCTCTGGCACTCCTCCAAAGAGCTGTCAGTATCTGGGTTCCCACAGTGCTGAGCAGGAGGCAGGTGTAGAAAGGTTCAAGGTCTCTGTTCCCCATTAGAGTTGAGGGCATGCAGTTCATCTGACACTGGGGGTGGTGGGGTGGAATCCCTGCACTGTTTTGAGGGAAGGAAGGGCTGGGCATTAACATAAGTTCCAGAACCTGCTACAGCTCTTCACATTCCTCAGCCTACCTCTGAGATGAGTAAGGAGTGTCCAGGAGCATTTCAGAGCAGCACAGGACTGTGATAGTTCCCTTTCTCAAAGCTTCTGAATGGCCTCTCTCTCTCTCTCTCTCTTTCTTTTTTTCTTTCTCTCTTGAGATGAAATACCAAAATACAGCTCTAGAAATTTCTCCTGTTTTATATATAAAATTAATATTCTTAATAAGTAAAATAAAATATAATAGAGATTACACACATGCTTACTTCTTTTTAAAAAGAATAAATCATAATAAATTAGTGCTACCGGTGAAAGAATGTAGTTGTATAAATGGTTTAAAGTTATCTGAAGGAAATATTTTTCTACTGTCAACAGGACATTTTTTTTTCTGGCTGTATCTAGTGACTCTAGACAAAATCTTATTTTCCACGCTAATCCACAAGTGGGGTAAGGATGCAGTCCTGGGGGTGTGGAGAAAGTAAGGGAGAATTGGGACTAGCATAGATTTTTGCAGGACTGGAAAGAGCACGTAATTACTGAAAAAGACACTGATACTGACCGTTTCTTCAGTCTCTGGATGCGAATGTTTTGCTTTGCCCAAGTTTTAGTCAAACTTAGTTCTAAGATATTAGAAGTTGCAGCAGGACCTGCCTTTTTCTTTCTCCATTCCCAGCAAGACCGATAACTGACAGACTTTCCAAACACACTGGTGGAATTAGTCAGAAAGTTTCCTTATCCAGGGGATGCATTTGTTTTCTTTGTTTTGAAAATAATTAGAAATTGTGTCATGATTATAATGTATGTCCATTTATGCCCTTTTTCTATGTTTATACACTGATATATATTCAGTGTATATGTCGTCTTTAAGCTCTTGGAGTAAAAACTGGTCATTGGACTCAATATATTTTGAATATTGAAGTTATTGAGAGATCCAGGACTCCTTTTTAAAGAATATCCTCTATTCCACCTGCCAATGACTAGGATTTTGTTGTTGCAATTGCATAATCTCATTTCCACACGTCAGGGATGATTGTAGTATAAGCTATTTCTTCTGTTGGGGCTTCTGTCATGGCAACATTTTGTCTGATGAAAATAGTTCTTTGACTTGTTGGGAAGGACTTCAGTGGGAGAGGGCAGGAGATGAGAGGATAATGGGGAGGGCATGAAAATAACAAAAATTTATCATCTGTATGTATGAAACTGTCAATGAATAAAAGAAAAGAGTCCCTCTCAGTTTTTGCTTCCACAATCATCTTAATGGAATAGACTCCCATACAGGTCTCAGCAGGTTCTCCCATTCCCATTATTAGTCTCAGCCAGTATTATCTTATACATGGACCCCCAAAGTCCTTTCCAAAGCCTAACTAGTACCTCAAGCTATGTGGGGAAAGCCAAGCTTCCACCTTAAGCTACAAAGTCAAAGCGATCTTGTTCTTTCTTTCTTTCTTTCTTTCTTTCTTTCTTTCTTTCTTTCTTTCTTTCTTTCTTTCCTTCCTTCCTTCCTTCCTTCCTTCCTTCCTTCCTTCCTTCCTTCCTTCTTTCTTTCCTTCCTCCCTCCATCTCTCCCTCCCTCCCTCCCTTTCTTTCTTTTTTTGGTTTTTCAAGACAGCGTTTCTCTGTGTAGCCCTGGCTGTCCTGGACTAACTTTGTAGATCAGGCTGTCCTCGAACTTACAGCGATCCTCCCGCCTCTGCCTCCCAAGCACTAAGATTAAAGGCGTGCACCACCACACCTGGCTAGGATTTTGTTTCTTATCCTGCAGAGGATACTAGCTTGAAACCTTCCCTCTAATGCTGGAATGTCTTCTCCTTTGGGATGTCTGATATCTCTTTCTGAGCACTTCAAGAACAGTCGACTGGAAACTCAAGTGAACTCAAGTGAACCTCAGAAAATACAGAGGATGCAATCTTCATTAAGCCACAGGAAAGACTTTGTTCTGTTTTTGCTTCCCCCCTAGTTCAATCCTGGGTTCCATCCCTATTTCCATCCATAAACTAGCTGGTCCACTCAATGAAGTCCAAAGAAAAATGAAAGAAAATATTTCATTTGTGATAAGTCCTTGTTTTTACCCACACAAACAAGCAAGAAATCAGAAGGTAAAATGCAGGTCCTCTCAGTTAATCAAGACTGTTCCCCTGGTCTAGCTGCATGCAGACCACAGTGACTATGCATTCACTTATGGGGACACACCATCAGGTTTATTCAGATTCAGGCAGTCTCCCTTGAACTTATGTAGTGTTCACCTTTTGTACCTAATTTTCTTCATTTAAAAACTAATATATTTTTGTTACTAAAACATACTAAATTTACAATATTTTAAAAAATATATAATATTTGTATAATATATATATATAATTTATAAGTACTTTTTGCAAAATAGTATAAAGCTAAATTTAGTTTTTATTTACTAATAATTAAATCTGTATTCTCATCTATGTTCATATCAGCCTTATTTGTAATAGCTAAAAACTGGAAACAATCCATATGTCCCTCAACTGAAGAATGGATTAGAAAACTGTGGTACATCTACACAATGGAATATTACTCAGCTATCAGAAACAAGGAAATTATGCGATTTGCAGCCAAATGGATGGAACTAGAGAAGCTCATCCTGAGTGAGCTAACCCAGACTCAGAAGGATGCACATGACATCTATTCACTTATAGTCAGATTTTAGGTATATAGTACAGGATATCTATACTACAACCAATGCACCAAAGGGAACAGGAACATAGACATTTTCTTCCTGTCAATGAGACACTTTGCCCAAGTGGTGCTGCCTTCTATGCCCCCAGTGTATGAGGAGGCTTTTGGCCCTCATATGACTGCTGAACTGGGGCAGGGGACTGTTATGTAGGGACACTCCACTCCAGAGGAGTGGGATGGAAAGGATAGGGGGTAGAGGTTGGGAGGGAGGGACTGGGAGGGGAGGAAAGAGGACACTATGATGGAGATGTAACCTGAATCAATAAATAAATAAATTTAAAAAATTGACTCCCAAAACAGTAAAATAATTTTTTTTGTAAAAAAAAAAGAAGATAATCTTTGCAGTGGTCAAATTTGTTTAGATGAAAAAATGTTATAAATTTGTCAATTTGATTTTACTTCATTAGTATGATTATGCTACCAGAAAAAATGTAAAACATTCATATATATTTAAATACAAGTTTTGTGCATATAAATGAGAACCCCAAATGCCGGCCACCCTTCTGTCAGGGTTCTTGACAGCTGTACAAGCAAGAGAGAAATCCCAGTTGCTGTCAGCTCCCACAATGCAAAAAGGCCCTAGTCACTGAGCAGGAGTGGCTTGTCCTTTTGACCATTTGGATTAATCACCATAGCTGCACCAATCACAGTGAACATGAAGATCAATAAATAGGTAGCACATAGCCCTAAAATAACAATATCTTTTAGACTGTATGAGCAGAATAAGTAAACAAAAAATGAGAATTTTAGCTCATGAATGCTTAAATTTTAGCTTTCCGGAACAAAAATTATTTAATGGGTAACCTTACATCCTGTCCTTCACACCCTCCCCACTTTAAATCATAAATTAGTACAAAAATGAACATAAAGTGAATTTTTAACATTTTAGATGGAGCTGCTGATCATGATGACAGTGAGTGAAAACTGTAAATCTCTGAGTGCAAGCTTTTCTGTAAGTGACTTGGGGGATGTGTTTTCCTTCCAGTTAAATATATACTATCTTCTAGATATTAGACTGAGGACCGTATACTGGACTTTGATAAACCAAGACTTTAAGAGCTACTGTGATTACCCTGGTGTAGTAATATTTCTATCAATCCATGTTCATAATCTGGATTTTGAATTCACCATGTTCCCTGCTTTATTGTAAATCATCCACTTAGAGGGGAAGTCAGAAATAAGGAAATCAACCTGCAGTTGTGTTTACTGTGCTTCACTGACTAGTTAAATGTAACATATAAATTCTACAGACTTTATGGGAAAAGTCCATTTTCCCCTTGGAATTCAAATTTATCAAACTATTATTTTAGCTCTGTAGGTAACATGGATTACAGCATGACACCACAAATGCAAATTTAACTTGCTGTTAAGAATTCTCTTGTTTGTAGAAAAGCTAAAAGAAGACGAGAATGAATATAAATTATAGAATGTTTCAGGATAAACACTTTAGGAAGTCCCAGAAGATTTATTAGTTTGTACCTTCATGACAAAGTTGTGTTCTGAGTATTCTTTTTAACTGTTCCAGCCCATTAGTAACATTAGTAGCACTCCTGTTTTACATAGCTGCAAGACCTTTCAGACTTTTCCTTTATGGAACTACTTCAGAAGACCCAACAGGGTACCAATTCTACCGGCTTCTAGTTGTTACAAATATACTACTGGTGATGAGCTGAAAATGAGAGGAACCAGGAAACAACTGAAAAAAGTTTTCAATGTGCAGAGGTCAAAAGTGTGTCTATAAAATGAAACTTTGCATATAAATCCAAGTTATTTTACCCTTGTAAGAGTATTTGATCTACTCATTTTCCTGTCAGTTTTATTCAGCCAAAAAGTACTAAAAGGTGCAGGAACCTAAAGTTCCTGAAAACTCAGAGCCCTCAGAAGACTCAGCTGTCGGCAGTATTTCACTATGTAAGTTAACCTGAGTTTCTGATGCATAACCACTATACCTAAAGTTATTTTCGAACTTTATTTTGGATGCCTATACAATTCTAAATCCTTTATATCTGTATGTCATATTTAGTGAATTTCATCCAGTAGTTCTCAACTAAGGACCTATTTTCAGCACTTTTCCCCAGATATCTGATAATCTTTTGAGATGATATTTGTCCCAGTTTGGGGAGTATGGTTCTACAAACACCTGTGGGTAGAGGTTAAAAATGCTGTTAAACATCTTGAAATATCTCACAGAGCAGCCTCATATCAAAGAATAGCTCAGCCACACATGTAATAATGAACTAAATAAATATCCTAGTTGGTGGGAGCAATTGATCTAATTTTGAGGGAAAAGAAGCTGTTCTTAAGAGGTGCACACCATTAATTCTAACACTTGGGAGGCAGAGACAAGCAGACCTCTGTGAGTTCTAGGACAGCCAGGGCTACAAAGAGAAAGCCTGTTTCAAAAAAAGTAAAACCAACCAACCAACCAAAACAAAAAGAGTAGAATTATCTAAAGTCACACTGCTAAGTAATTAGCTTCATCAGATTTAGGTTTCACACTTAGCTTTTGCTCCCTTAGCTCAAGTGACTTTTACATACTCTGGTACTGTTTCCAGAGAAAAGTTGATAACTATGAGTGAATTCTAGGTTTTGATGGAGATACCACCTATTCTCTATATCAACCATTTTATTAGGCTCCTAATCACTGAAAGTTTAACAGCAGCTATTCATCCTTGAGTAGTTTCAGATTTCCTCCTTAGGTTGTCATTTCATCTATTAGATCAGTAACCACAAGCAAGAATCTTTACTTGGTTGTGCTTGCTGAATTACTTCAAAGGAATGATTTAAAACAAAATTGATGACCTTATTTCTGTCTCCAAGCACGGTGTGTAAAATACAGTTCTATGTGTATACCAAATGTGTGTGTGTGTGTGTGTGTGTGTGTGTGTGTGTGTGTGTGTGTGT
>CAJQZJ010001969.1:21069754-21104038 GCA_907164525.1 Lophiomys imhausi | reverse complement strand
TGTGTGTGTGTGTGTGTGTGTGTGTGTGTGTGTGTGTGTGTGTGTGTACTTATAGACAGATTTGTTAGACCAAATATAATGTTGGAAGCAGAAAATAAGATCAGTTGGCCTGTGTACCAGCATACCCTTGTATCACCTTAAAACAGCTTTTTAAGACTGTAGTATGCACTTGCACTGTGAGTGATCCTTGAGGCAAGGTGTGGAATAGCTGTGACTGCCCTTACCTCCTACCTTTGATAAGTTTTTGAGCATAGCCATCCTGTACTTGTGAAGCTGATAAACTCTGCCTTCTCTCTTTGGGAAGCGTGTCATCCTATGAAGGGACTTTTTCAATCTTCTACTTGTCTAGATTTCAGTGCATCCATGATTACTATCCACTTATGACAAAGCAGTCCCAGGAAAGATTCAGATATAATCAAATTAAGTTGAACATGATGTAGTAGAGTAAGATGTGGTCTGAATACATTCTTACAATTTTTATGATCTCTAATGGGGAGAACGCCAGTCATTTTCTAGCAGGTGGAGAAGCATATGACAGGAAGCTTATATTGCTACGGTCATTTGTAGGAAGTACCTGGTACACGGCTGAACATATATTAGGTGCCAAATAGATATGGATTTCTTTTCTCTACCTCCTTTCTTTTCATCCACTTTTCCCACACTATTCATTCTCTTCCTCTTGCAGTCCTTTTTTCTTAGTATACCTTTAAAAGTATGATAAAACAAACATTTAAAAAAAAGTATGATATAAGAATGACTATTCCTTACCTGTACTGAAGAACAGCTCTTCCCAAAATGTCAGTTTGTCCTGTAGAAAAATGTGTAATTATTAAGTCCCTGGGTTCAGGTAAAGACTGCATAGCTTCAAATTCCATTTTCCTCTTTCTTTATTGCTAACTGATCACATAGGAATCAGGACTTGGAACAAGCTACACAATGCTCTGCCCTGAGTTGCACCCCTAGCCACTTCCATTATTATCAGTCATGTAACTTAATTTATAAATTAGTAAACCTTTGGTCCGCAGGTTCTTCCTCTGCAGCACATTATATCAGTTATCCATTCATGAACGTGTACTATGGGTTATAAGAGGTGAATAACACTATATGCTTGTAATTTACTCAGGACACAGATGTCAATGAATGCAAGATATTGTAATATTGTAGGATGATATGAGCTGGTATTTCAGTATCTTAAAGAGAAAAGTGACCATATTTTAATATAACCTCTTACATCCATCCTGGTCTGTTGATTTCCTTTGAAATTGCCATTTAGAGTTTCAGTCATAACCTTACCTATATCTGAAAATTTTTTTCTGATGCATTTTCATATTTGTATCAGGTAAGTTCCTAGATGTAAAATCTGTATATCATATCTCAATTGCTTCACTTGGACATGTCTACTTTGTTGAAATCTTCTGCCCAAATAAGTTTGGGCTGTGATGTTTTATGATAAAAAAAATCTAGGGTATTCCTTTGCTCATGTGTATATACTCTTAGAATGGATTATAATGCTTATGTAACAATTATTAAAGATATATAAATCTAGTGACTTCTTGGTCTGTAGGTTTCTGCTTTTCTCTCTTATGGATGAACAGGTGTATAAGGTTTTTTTCCATTAATTACTTATTTACTATACATCCCAATTGGAACTTCCTCTTCCTACTCTCCTCCCAGTCCCTCTGTCTCATCCCTTCCCCCATGCACCCCTCCTTTTCTCCTCAGAGAAGGGGAGACCTTCCATGGATAGCAACCTGTCTTGGCATATCAAGATGTAGTAGAACAGGGTGCATCTATTGAGGCTGGACAAGGCCATCCAGGTAGGGGAAAAGAATTCAAAGGCAGGCAACAGACTCAAAGACAATTCCTGCACCTTCCGTTAGAGGTCTCACATGAACACCAAGTTGTACATCTGTTACATATATGTAGATGGCCTAAGTCCATCGCAAGCATGCTCTTTGGTTGGTGGTTTAGTCTCTGTGAGCCTCTATGGGCCCAGGTTAGTTGATTTTGTAGGTTTTCTTGAGGTGTCCTTGACCTCTCTGGCTCTTTCAATCCTTCCTTCCCCTCTTCTGTAAGATTCCCTAAGCTCAAGAGCTGGGGAGAGGCTCAGCGGTTAAGCACTTGCTAGTGCTCTTCCAAAAGCCTTGAGTACAATTCCCAGCAACCACATGTGATCTGATCCCCTCTTCCGGTTTCTAACTTGATTGGGTGTAGCCTCTTACTCCTTCCTTTGCTTGTGTGCTGGCACCTGCTGGTAGGATTTGCTGAAGGAGGCAGAGGCAGGTGCGGCATCCTTTGCATATATGCCAGGAGTGGTATAGCTGGTTCTTGAGTTAGAACAATTCCCAATTTTCTGAGAACCACCAAATTGGTTGTACAAATTTGCTCTCCCACCAGCAATGAAGGAGTGTTTCCCTTTCTCTTTTTTCTCACCAGCATGAGCTGTCACTTGAGTTTTTGTTCTTAGCCATTCTGACAGGTGTAAGATGGAATCTTAGAGTCGTTTTGATTTGTATTTTCCAGATGACTAAGAATGTTGACCATTGCTTTAAGTGCTTCTTGGCCATTAAAGATTTTTCTTTTGAGAATTCTCTGTTTAGCTCTGTACTCTATGTTTTAATTGGGTTGTTTGCTTTGTTGCTGTCTAATTTCTTTATATAGTTTTGTCTGTAGGTTTTTGCTTTCTGTTTTATTTTTAAACATTTGTATGTTTTAATTTTATAAAACTAATGTAGGAGAAAGAAAGAGGTGGTGATAGAATGTGAATATATGATGGGAAATATGATTAGAAGTAATGCTTTACACTAATGGGACTGAATGTTTGGGATCACATCTGAGCTCGAATCCACTAATATGTACATTCACTTGAATGCTTCCTCAACTGGAAATGGCATAATAGGCTAATATATATATATATATACATACATACATACACATATATTTAAATAAATATATATACATACACATACATATATATATTTATATATACATACACATGGTTGTTAAATGAATACTCCCTGAAAAATTCAGGAACTTATAACCTTTTCACTTGTCCTTTCAAGAGGAAGCAGCTTGAGTTCTCCTGGAGTCATATAGCCTGGTCAACTTTGATCATCTTTGAAATTTAATTCTTCAACTACTGTCACATGGCAGTGAATACAAGGAAGAACTGATAACAAATTAATTTCAGAATCTGTGCATTACATTTGATGGTCACACTAGAAGTTATAAACAATACCACACAGATGTGGGTGGGGAAATGATAAAGTAAGTTCAATCACATAGATGGGAAAAGTCAATAGTGAGTACTGTATTTCAACTTTAATTATAATGGAGAGAGAAAAATATAAGTACAGTACTTGAAAACACTGAGTTAGAAAACACTGCCATAGAGCCTGTCTATACAAAGTTTGAACTTTTTCCTATTTTTTAAAATCAAAATTAGAATACTAAAAGTTAAATGTCTTTACAACTATTTTAAGATAAGGAAAAAGTCTAACATAGATATGGGGAGTAAAACACTAAAGCCTCTTGGGCAAAAGATTCATTAATTTGAATGCATTTTCTTGTCTTAGCAGTATTTTTAAAATTTTTTTCCTTTTTTTAAATGTTTACTTATTACTTCCGTTTACATCTCTGTCACAGTACCCTCTTTCAACCCCTCCCAGTCCGGCCCTTGCACCTTCTACCCCCATCCCTTCCATCCCACTCCTCCAGAGTAAAGTGTCTCTTTATATCAGTCCCCTGACCCAGTTCAGTAGTCATATGAGGGCCAAGAGCCTCTTCATACACTGGGGGCCTACAAGGCAGCCCCATTAGGGCAAAGTGTCTCATTGACAGGTAACAAAGTCCATGTTCCTGTTCCCTTTGGTGTATTGGCTGTAGTATAGTTATCTTGTACTATATGGCTAAAATCTGATTATAAGTGAATAGATGCTGTGTGCATCCTTCTGAGTCTGGGTTAGTTCACTCAGAATGAGCTTCTCTAGTTCCATCCATTTGCCTGAAAATGTCATGATTTCGTTTTTTCTGATGGCTGAGTAGTATTCTATTGTGTAGATGTACCACAGGGTTTTTTTTTTTTAATCCATTCCTTGGTTGAGGGACATCTGGGTTGTTTCCAGTTTCTAGCTATTACAAATAAGGCTGCTATGAACATAGATGAGGAAACATCCTTGTGATTTGGTGAGGAATCATTTTGATGCATATATGTGTCCTTAGGTAGAGCTATTCCAGGTTTTCTAAGATATCGCCAGACTGATTTCCATAGTGGTTGTACAAGCTTGCACTTCCACCACAATGGAGTAGTGTTCCTCTTTCTCCACAACCTCGCCAAGATGTGCTGTCATTTGAGTTTTTGATCTTAGCCATTTTGATAGGTGTGAGATGGTATCTCAGAGTCGTCTTGAGTTGCGTTTCTCTGATGTTTAAGGATGTTGAGCATTTCTTCAAGTGTCTCTTGGCGATTGGAGATTCCTCTTTTGTGAATTCTTGGTTTAGGCCTGTTCCCCATTTTTTGATTGGATTATTTGGTTTCTTGGTGTTTAATATCTTGAGTTCTTTGTAAATTTTGGATATTAGTCCTTGTCTTAGCAGTGTTATGAAATACATATTTTTGTTGTAATTGAGTGTCCACAAATCAAAAATCAGATAATTCACAAGTAAACACCCTTGCTTTTAGATGGCAAGGCAAGAATCAGGCCAGGACATTTTATTTTTTTGATTTAAAACCAAACCAAACCAAAAACCTCAAACTTTAACCTTGGAATACTCAGCTCTAAATGGGATATCTCCATCAAATCCTTCCCCCCAGGGATTGGGGAACCCTGCAGAAGAGGCAGAAAGAGTGCAAGAGTCAGAGGGAATGGAGAAAATCATGAAAACAAGGCTCTCTAAGTTAACATGCTCAAAGCTCATATGAACTCCGAGACTGAGCCAGCATGCACAGGGCCTGCATGGGTCTGTATCAAGTCCTCTGTGTGTAATTATGATTTCCCATTTAGTGTATTTGTGCAATTTCTAAGTGTTTAAACAAGCGGGCCTCTGTTTCTTATGCCTTTTGTTGGGCTCCTGTTTGTTTTGTCCAATTCTATTGTATTAGTTGTTTTATCTGATTATTTTATATTTATTATTTTTTAGATAATAAATATTATATTAAAATAAGAAAATAAACCTGTTTTTTTTAAATGAGAGACAAAAAGGGATTGTATGCAGATGGGAGGGAAGGTGGAGACGAACTAGGAGGAGTAGAGGTAGGGAAAACAGTAATCAGGATATATTGTTTGAAGAAAAAAATTTGTTTTCTCCCCCCACCCGTTTGGTATTGTTTTTTTGAGACAGAGTTTCTTTGTGTAGCCTTGGCTGTCCTGGAACTCAGTTTGTAGACCAGGCTGGCCTCGAACTTGAAGATCTGCTTGCTTCTGTCTCCTGGGTGCTGAGTTCTGGGATTAAAGGTGTACTCCATCACTATCTGGCGAAAAAAGAAAAGTCTATTTTCAATAAAGGGAAAATATTCAAATTCTGTTGATATGGCACAACAGGATTTAGAAACTTAAATGTTGGCTCTTTAAAACCCAGCTGGTGTTTGTGTTGGACACAATTTTTTTTTTTACACCAAAAGAAGATTGGAAGGAAGGCACACAGCCTAGGAATCTCTGAAAGAGCTCATGGAGGTAAAGGCATAGACTTTTCTTTCAGTGAGCTTGAGGTAAAAGGGATGCCTTTGCTTTAGTGACTTTGGTTCCTGTCAGTAAGTTAAGATATTTTGCTTACCAAGACTAGAAAATATAAAGGAGGGTCATTTAATTTAGTGTCCACTTTTCATTCTTTATCACACACACATAAGAGCCTTCTGAAACACGAAATACCACACCATTCACTAAACAGGTCCTGAGTGGGAAATGAATAAAGCAGTAGCTGCCTTTTCTTTGAGGACTTTGGCTGCAATTATGACATATCAAGGCATTGTGACACGTATATATGACACACATGTACCTCATAGGTGTTTGTGTCACTGGGGCTACCCTAGAGCCTCAGTTAACAGAACTTAGTTAGGTCTTGTCCAACTCTTGAAGGGCTTACTGAGGTGGACACCTTGGAGTACTGTGCAACTTCGCAGCTTTCTGAGTCTGTACTTTGATACAAAGGAGTCACATTTTCATCTTTTCAAAATGGATCTTGAAAAGCTAACTATCTCAGCCAGAAGCTGAGGAGACAGGAGAAAGAGGGAGAGGAGAAAAAAGAGGAGAGAGAAATGAAGGTGGAGAAGGAGAGGGAAAAGAAGAGGAAGGAGAAAGAGTTGAAGAAGCAGAAAGAGATGAAGGTGGAGGAGGGAAAAGAGAAGAAAGAAATCAAAGAGAAAGAACTGAAGGAGGAGAAAGAAAGAGATGAAGGAGAAAGAGAAAGAGGAGGAGAAGGAAGAGGAGGGGGCGAAAAAGAAAGAGTTCAAGAAGGAGAGAGAGAGGGGGCAAGAGAGAGGGGGAAAGAGAAGGAAGAGACGGAGAAAAAAGGCTCCACGAAGCCAAGGAGGTCAGGTCCCGCAGATGGGCATGGTTTTCCTGAAGGAGCTATCTAAGCTGTCCGCAGTGCCTCTGGGGCGGGAAGGTAGGAGCGTGAGGGGCCCTGGAGGACGCAGGGTTTGAGAGCTAGGGAAAAGAGGCGCGGGCTGGTGAGCGGGCGGGCGGGCCGGCGGCGTGCGCGAAGCGCGCAGGAGGAAGGAGCGCACGGGGCGGGCGCGGGGCGTGGAGAGCAGCGACTGTGGGGCTGGGCTAGGCTGCGCTAGCTTTTAACCTGGGCTGCGGAGGCGGGGGCAAGAAGGCTGGGGGAAGAGGGGGGGACCCTGTGGGTGGGGGGAATTGGAAGCAAATGACATCACCTCAGGTCCGAGAAAAGGGAGAGACTCAAAAGCATCGATCGGGTCCTGGATATTCAGAGGTCGAGTCCAACCTGAATCTGTCCCGACACAAACCTCAGTGCACCACGGAGACATCATGCAGAAGTCGCCTCTGGAGAAAGCCAGCTTTATCTCCAAACTGTTTTTCAGGTGAGAGGGTGCCCAGGGGATCTTTGCAGGGACACGTGTGCGTGTGCCGGGGCCAGAGAAGGGAATGAATATGGCCAGACTTTGAAATAACAGGAAGAGATTTTTGTTGTTTTTGTTTTCTTTTTAAAGGTGTGTTGTCATTCATTAAAGGAAATGTGTATTTTGTAGAATAAAATGAACTTGATTGAATAAAGAATAAAATCTACCTGCAACTGTGAATCAGACTTGAAACACCCAAATATGCTACAAACAATAGATTTTTAAAGTTTTTTTTCCTAAAAAAGTTATAAATTATAATTGTGCTTAATAAAAAATTCCTGAGATTGTTTTTTTTTCCCTGGGAAGCTTATCTGCAGGTGTCATACCTGTATGTATTAGGTGCTCAGAAAACATTTGTTGATTGAATTTTGAAAAGGTGAGGAGTTACATTATATTTACTTTTTGCTGCTGTAATATTGAGTAAATCTAACAGGCTCACCCACAGTTACATTATTCTTTTTAAAATGTAAACAAATTAGTAAAAGTGTTTATCTTTAAAAAGTAATACTACAAGCAATGAATTAAAAAGGTTAAAATGTAGTTACCATGGGGGCATGAAGCTGGAGTTCTAGCCATTAAAGCTATATCCAGTTGTCACTTAGGATGTTGGTTTTCTTATCCTACAGCGCACAGCATGAGCCAAAAAAATCTATTAGGATTTAAGTTGGAAGACATAGGTAAGAATTACTAAGCACTTTATCTTTGAAGTGCTCTGTGGTACTTGGTTTACTCAGCTCCTCTAGTGTGAATGAATGAAAAGGAACAGCTCTCTCATAGGACCTCAGCTGATGTCCCCCCACCCCCATGAATCAGCACACTGAAGTATCATTAGTGTCACTATGTTCTAAGTGTGCCCTGTGGTGTGGGTAGGAGGCAAGGCTCAGTCTTCAGTCTTTCTTGTGCTGGTCTAGAGATCAGGGCTGAGGAGAGACAAGTGTCCCTGCGGGAGAGCTCCTCCCTGTGGATGGAAGAGAAGGTCTTTTTGCCTTTGTGGTGACTTTAATACTTCATCTATGAATTTAGCTTGTCAGCCTTGATCTAGTTTCCTATTGCTTATAACATCAGCATGTTAATTGGTATAAGTTGTAAGTTTTTATGAGACCATTTTGAGGAAACTAAAAGTCAATCCGTCTGAAAAAAGTTTTCAGTAGAGTGAATATCTCTTGTGTGTTTTTCTCACTAAATATTAAGAAACTTCAAAATTGTTCATTTATCAAAGTGTTTCAACATTTCCCCTTGTTATAACCCACCTAATACATTTTAGTGTGCTTTACAAATGCTCTTAGGTTGATTTGGAAAGGAAATGTATTATGATGACTGTGAAATTTGTTAAGAACATACTCATTTCTGTTCTCCAAACGATTTCATAATCAGTTGCTTTAAGAATAGGTATGTTTTTGAGAGTTAAGTTCCTACTATTTATAGGAACTGACATTCAGCTAAGTACCAGTCAGCGATCATAAACTTCCTTTTGTACTATAATTTTCAAAGGGTGAAAGCCTTTTCTCCACTGGACTAGGCAGTGCTGCCTGGGGTCGAGGGCAGTGAGCTCTGGGTAACTATTGTCTGGACTCAGGCTGCAGTTCTGCCCCTGAGTAGGCAAGTCCTTTCACATCTCTGTGTAACTTGACTTTTAAAACTTGGAGCCTATAAGTTACACATGACATAGTAGGCTAATCTGTTGAGGAATATGTGTTGCGCTTACTGAGGAAATGTTAGCTGCTATTGTTAGTTTCTACATTTTTACATTCCTTACAGTAGTATGTTCCTCATTTGTAATAGTCTTATCTAACATATATTTACTAGATACTAAGGGGAAAGCTACATGCTCATATCAGATCTTAAATTCTTTAGAGCTTAACTTCCTGAATACTATCCCATCAGTTTTAGGTTCATAAAATGCTTAAAGAAGCTGAATTCCATATGTTCACTAGTATGATGTAGGTTATGGATTATGTTAAGTATTAGTATAATTATCTAGGTTATGTCACTTGGAAACCAAAACAAGTTTACTAAAACTTTAAGTGCTTTTTATTTTTGCAAAAGTTTGCATCAAGTAAAAAAATTTGGAAGACATTGGAACTGCATTAACACAGAAGACAATTTTACCATGAAAATTTTTAGTATTTTGTAACTTTCATGAAAAACAAGTATATTAATTTAAGGGTATTATAACATTTATTAAATAAGTTGCTTTCAAACAAGTAATATATTTGTATAGAATTTATAATTTATATATTAGTGGAATTAATTTATAAAAATATAGAAGTCTAAAAAATTTTAAGAAATGTTTGAAGTTTACATTTTTATATAGCTTTAAGAAAAAGATCATGCCTGATGTGTACCTGTTTGTGTGTGTGTGTGAGAGAGAGAGAGAAAAAGTGTATGTGTGTGAGAGAGAGAGAGAGAGAGAGAGACAAAGGGAGAAAAGGCCAGAGTGCACTATTAGGTATTATCCTCAGAAAGGCCATCATCTCCTTCGAGACAGGTCTCATTGGCCAGAATGTCACAAGTTATGTTAGACAAGCTTGCCAGTGAACCCAAGGAGTCTTCCTGTCTCTGCCTTCCGAGCACTGGGCTTATAAGTATATGCCACCACACCCATCTTTCTACATGAGTGCTTGGGATTGGCCCTTGTGAAACAAGCGCTTCACTGACTGAGCTATGATCACCCCCAACCAACTGGGTAGCAACATGTCCATTTTGTTTCTGATCCATGCACAGACATTATCTTATGTTTGCCTGTGGGGCAAGACTTAGGCTATCTAAATCCAAAGGCAAATTTTGATATACTGAGCATGCGATCTTGTATTTAGGAAACCCAGGATACATGAATTCCATGTGTCTTTTTACTTAGTTGATGGGTACCATCCAGTGGCTATAGTTCCAGGTTTACATGCTATCTTTGGCTTTTTCTCCAATATGAATTGGAAGAAGCTACGTGTGGAATAGGGACCCTCTGTTTGGACAGTGTACAAACAGTACCCAATGTTTGCTCTGTATCAGCCCCTCAGTTCTCTTTTCTGTTTATCTTCCTTTTGCTATGTTTTGCTATTATACAGCTCAGAGTTTTCAACTTGGGCTATACATTAGTTTCATACTAGTTTTGGTTGGTTTAATGCATGGTTTTAAGAGTAACCCTTGGAACACTCCTCCATTGCTGGGGGGAGTGCAAACTTGTACAACCACTATGGAAATCAGTCTGGAGATATCTTAGAAAACTTGGAATAGCTCTACCTCAAGACCCAGCCATACCATTTTTGGGCATACATCCAAAGGATTCCTCACCAACCACAAGGACGTTTCCTCATCTATGTTCATAGCAGTCTTATTTATAGTAGCTAGAAACTGGAAACAATCCAGATGTCCCTCAAACAATGAATGGATAAAAAAACTGTGGTACATCTACACAATGGAATACTCCTCAGCTATCCTATCAGAAACAACGAAATCATGCAATTTGCAGCCAAATGGATGGAAGTAGAAAAGCTCATCCTGAGTGAGCTAACCCAGACCCAGAAATATGCATATGGCATCTATTCATTTATAATTTTAACCATATAGTACAGGATAACTATTCTACAACCAGCACACCAAAAGGAACAGGAACATGGACTTTGTTACCTGTCAATGAGACAATTTGCCCTAGTGGTGCTGCCAGGTAGGTCACCAGTATATGAGGAAGCTCTTAGCCTTTATATGACTGCTGAACTGGAGTGGGGGACTGATATGTAGGGACAACCTACTCCGGGGGAGTAGTATAGAA
This sequence comes from Lophiomys imhausi, assembly GCA_907164525.1. NCBI lineage: Eukaryota > Metazoa > Chordata > Mammalia > Rodentia > Muridae > Lophiomys > Lophiomys imhausi. The sequence continues at coordinate 21,093,191 of CAJQZJ010001969.1, read as the reverse complement.
GGGAGGGGGGAAGGGAAGGAGGGAGGGGGGAAGGGTGGGAGGGTGGGACTTGGAGGGGTGGAAAGAGGGACTGTGATGGAGATGTACCTTGAAGAAAGAAATAAATATTAAAAAAGTAACCCCTGTGCATAACATAATAAAAATTTTTATTCTATATATATAAAATATTTTTATACAATTGAATTAATATTAGTTAATATTACAATTATTAAAAGTTTTTATAGTTTTATATTATATACTACACAATATACTTTTAATATTAAATCCCTGGCTATCCAGAGCAGAGGAAGGTATTATTTTAAAAAATAACTTCATCAACATGTTTGGTGCAGCAATGAAATTCCTGTGAGTGCACACTGATACATGGGGGAAATCAAAGCTTTTGGTGGTCTCTATGGAAGCTGGGCTTAACTGTGATAATATTCAATTCACAAATGTTGAAACTTGTTTAAGAGGTCCACGAATGAATACCACCATAAAGTATATTATTATCGTTAATGTCCTTTTACAGGAACCTGTAATTTCAGTGTGGTACCACTATAGGTAAGTATAGGATTGGCAAACCATAAGGAAAGGGCGTTAACCATTTAGCAAGCAGTTAGACATTATTTGTTGAAACTTTAAAAACACTTCTGAGTCAGCAGCAATTTGGGAACAGCATTTTTGATCCTCTGTTCCCAACACATCTTGCACATTTCCTCAGAGCAAAGTCCTTGCAAAGCAGTGAGTTTAAGAGGGGGAAGCTATGAAAGAGATCTAGCCATTTGGCCATTTGGACAGTGACAGAGGGATTTCATAAACACACTATGCATTTCACTGAGGATACATTATTTTAGTGGCTTCCCTACAGCACTTAAGAATGCAATAGATGGGGTGTGCAAGTTTGGTTTTTGTTTTCTTGTTTGTTTTTCTGTGTAAAATTAACATTACAAAGTGACCTTTTCATAGTTTTGATTGTCACAGAACTTAGTCTTTAAGGAAGAATACTGTAAAAGTTCAGAAAAGGCTTGTCAAATTTACTGTCATAATTTCTAGATAGCCTATTAATAACTACTTGAAATTGTAAACTACCTTTGTACTATAGTATTCAGACCATTTGAGGACTCCTGAATTACATGATTCTGATAACTATTTCTTGTTGAAATCATCTCCACTGTGGTCAACTCTTACAAATATATGTATTCTGCATATCAATGATGTTCAGCATTCCTGTTAACAGTCATATGGTAAAATGGGTCAGGGTAAATAACTATTGATACATTTCAGTAGAGCAACTATTCCTTTACATTTCCCTTGTGACGCTTATGGCTGACCCTTTAGAACAGTCTACTTCATAGTTCATTGCTGTAGGGTAGTGGTTTTCAACTTGTAGGTTACAATGAGTCAAATGACCCTTTCACATGGGTTACATATCTGATATTGTAAATATTAGCTATTTACATTATAATTTATAACAGGAGAAAAAGTATAGTTTTGGAGTAGCAACGAAAATAATGTTATGGTTGGAGGTCACCATAACATGACGAACTATATTAAAGGGTTGCAGCATTAGGAAGGTTGAGAACCACTGCTCTAGGGGGCATGAAATTGTCTGGAGATTTTTAAAGCCTTTAGCATTGTTAGAATTATAAGTCTGGAAGATATTCTCTTGATATCAAAGAGATATCAAGAGCCATGTCAAAGAAATTATTTCCTTGTAGGTCATGATTCAGAGCAATTTTTGAAGGGCACTTTCATTAGTGTATTCACCATTGCTGTATTCCATGCTAGGCATTGAGGTGTTAGAGTTGTTGCCTTCTTGAACAAATAAATATCTTAAAACTGGTGATCTCAAGGGCTTGCCGAAGCCCTCAGTAGAGACCCCTCATCCACACTCATGCCTGTTCAGGAAAGTTTGATAGAGAAGTGTTTCCTGTTTTCACACCCAGATAAAGTTATTCAGCGAATGTTATCCAGACAGAGAAGATGGGGATGAGTTCAGAGAATGATGAAACCCAGAATGGACTGTGTGTAGGGATGACACAGAGAACAAGCATGAGACCTTCAGGCATTCAGAGAGAAGGTCTTGAGTTTGTCCAGAAAATGTGACAGAGATGTGGGAGGGAGGTCTGGAAGCTGGCAAGGGCTAGATCTCTGGGGACAGTAAAGTTCTTAGGGCTTAATCATACTGCTAGTGAAAGGTGACAGATTTTAAAAGGGGAGGGATGTGATCATTTCAAGGTTGTTGCAAAAGAAATGATGAATTTTAAAAGAGTAACAGACGGGATAAAGACAGATATGGATTTGAAAAATGTTTAGGAAGTAAAATAAACAGATTTTACATTAGAGATGGAAGATGAGAGTGGGAAGAAAAAAGAGAGGATTTATATTGGTAGATTTGGATGGTAGAGTGGAGGGTGATGCATTTATGAAGTAATTCAGGTAGAGGAGAGGGCCTGGTGTGAGGATGGAAGCCTATGCAAGTTCTGCATGTCTATCTGATGTAAATGCAACTGGCTTAAGGCGAGGTTATAGAGTTGTTTGAATAAATTCTTTGTCTTATCAATAGTCTTTTCCAATAAATAATAGTTAAATAAAACTAATATTTTATTTGGTAGTACTGGGGACTGAACACAGACCCATGTGCACATTAAAAGTATTCTAAACTGTGTTAAATAGTGTTACCATCCCTCCGCAAATCCTTATTACTAAAGAAACTATCGCCATTTAATTCAGACAGATTTGTCATCTAAGAACTTAATTTGTTTCCTACCCCATTTCACTTGATATTTAATAGTCATTGTTCTCTGTATATAAAAAATCAAACTGTGGCACACACATATGCATATTAGATTTAAAAGCCATGATGGATTAGTGTTAGTAATAAAGTAAGACATTACCTATTTCCATAATTTAACTCAGTGCATCAAATATATAACTACAATGAACCTTAAAATTTTATAAACTGTATTAAGAGTTTATAGAGTTGTTGAAATTAAGGCTCAGAGGTAGCAGAGTCAGGGATTTTTACAATAAAATTTCATGAACTAGATAATCACTGTAAAGATGAGCTCATTAAGAAAAGAATAATAACCTTGAAATACAAATGTAGCTTTTACTTATTTGTTCATTATTTATTCATGCAAGATTGTGTACATATATGTATTTGGCATTACTAGTGAGCCCCTGATACTTGCCAAGTATCTAGTAGTTAACAGTCTTAGTATCTATATATAAAAATTTATTGGAAATTTTGTTTATTCTGCTTAAAGTTTCAACCTAATATTTTTAATCATGCAATATTTTTTCTTTGTAACAAAAGGCCATCACATTAATTTATAAATTTAATTATATTACTTAATTTAATTAGAGACGGCATTAATTTTGACTTGTAAAGTTATTGACTATTAAAATACTTGATATATAATAAAATTTCCCAAAGTTTCAAATACAATTCCTTGAAAACAAAAATTGTTTGATGTTTTGAAAAATTAAAGAAATATTTCAACCACAATGTTAGCATAAGGTTATTTCATTTAGAAATATATAATGTGTTTAATCCTTAACTCAGGCTATGGATTTTCTGAAGTATGAAATAGATAACTTCTGTGTTTTGAAAAATAGACTTTTTTTTTTTCTCCTGTCAATGAGACACTTTTCCCTAGTGGTGATACCTTGTAGGCCCCCAATGTATGAGGAGGCTCTTGGCCCTCATATGACTGATGAACTGGGGTGGGGGACTGTTATGTGGGGACACTCCACTCCAGAGGAGTGGGATGGAAGGAATAGGGGGTATAGGGTGGGAGGTGGGACTGGGAGGGGGGAAAGAGGACACTGTGATGGACATGTAACCTGAAGAAAGAAAAAAAAAGAATGGAAGGTTAAAAAAAAAAGAATCTTTCACTCACATTGTTAGCATAAGGTTATTTCATTTAGAAATACATATTGTGTTTAATCTTTGACTCAGGCTATGGATTTTCTGAAGTATGAAATAGATACCTTGTCAGCCCCCCAATCTCATCAGGGCTCGAGAGACCCAGATTTTGTGCTGCCATAAAGGAGAGCTGAAAGAATCTTTTCTGTTTTCACTCTCCATTCGTCACCATTGTGGCCACTGCATTTGCAGAGTGACATCAGACATGAGGCCAGTGGAACTAGGACTTATTAGTAAAGCTATGCTCTGTCAGGGGCACTGCGGTTAATGGAGACTTGTAAGGGTTAGTGATGTGTTGAGATGGAACCCAGCTTGGAACAGGATGAGGAGATTATTGAGGTGATGTTTATGCTCTTATAATTAGAACATCCTGCTTCATAACCAACAGCCACTCTATAGATTTTCTCTGCTCTGATATATAGTAAATATGTAGTTTCTCTGTGGAATACAACAAACACATAACATGGACAATATACTAAATATGCCAATTCCTAGATCCCACATATACCTCTTAATCAAATTTACGGGAAAGAACAACTTCTGTGGTCTACTTTAACAAATGCTCAGGTGTATTCTTTTTGCTAACTAACATCTGAAATTATCAACTCAACCATAAAACAAGTTTGGATAACCCAACAAAACTTCACCGATCTAAGAAAACCCTACTAATTACTCCTTAGTAAATTAACAATAGAGATACAGAAATAGGTCAACTTGCCACAAATTGAATTTTTTTCTTGAGAAGTTCCTGAATTCCATACTTTTGCCTATGTATCCCAGCCCTTATTAAGCACATTCAAGAGATTATACACATTAGCTCAATGAAATTTTGAACAGTTTTAGATAATTGCACATATAAGAAACGTGGTTTTAGAGGGTCATAGTTTAACAGTCACCAAGCTAACTACTGTGAAGTCATAATGTATCCTTAGATTACTATAAATCCAGAAATACAATTTTAGTCAATATATTACACACCTAGAATGGAATTGATAAATTATATTATTTCATTTGGCTTATTTATTGACTTTAATTTTTCTTGACTCTGAAGTGATTTTTAATGCACTTGTTTATAGATAACACTAAACAAGGCATCAGTTAGCCTTCTTGGAAGGGCTTGCTGCTTTATCAAAAAACAAAAATTAAAAAAAAATTTTAGTACATGTTTATGTACTATGTGCACATTCTACCTACCAGTGGAAGCCAGAAGAGGGTGCTGAATTACCTGGGCCTGGAGTAATAGATGGTCATGGGACATCATGAAGATGCTGGAAGTTGAAATGAGGTCCTTTAGAAGAGCAGTCATTACTCTTAAGCACTGAGCCATTTCTCCTCTGTTTATTCACTTTGTTTCTTAGCATAGGTTTCTATTATATCCACAGGAGGCAGGATGGAGCCTTCCTCCAAGGAACAATATCCTTATATTTTTCTCTAAATGATTAGTTGAAAAACAGATGATATAGTAGGCCAAAACAAAACCAAAAACATAAGAGTAGCTCAACACTGTCACAAAGTAATAGTTTAGTTACAAAAATGTGATTTCAACTGTGTTGCTTGTCCGGATTATTCTGGTCAAGTACTAGCTCCTGCCTTTTGTTTTCCAAATCCATTTTCCTGTTTTTTTTTTTTTTTTTTCATTTTCCTCCAAGAATACCTAGCTCGGCCTTCATGTGAAGCAAGTAGAGTTCACCTTGTCATTTGTGTCATCTGATTTTCTATTGGTCTTATTTCTTAATGTTTCAGGAAGGGGTGGAGGCAGCGGAAGGTGATTCTTCAATTTGATTCTTATCACTTTATATGTACAAATCTTACATTTTTTTTCATAAAATAGTGTCAACAGTTCATTTAAAAGGTGAAAAAAGGTGATTTTATCAGTGAAACTAGTTTTCAAATTAAATTCTTCAAAGAATGTCTAATGTACACACATATTTATGACAATGAAAGAATCACTTTTCCATAAATACAAAAATATAAACTCCCAAATAAAGGGAAAATATTTATATGATATTTTAAGCACTATTTTCTTGATTCCATTTTCTGTATTTTGCACAGTATTATATTTCTGAAATTGAAGTGTCTCTTATAATTGATTTTTTGAAACTTTTTTGATATCAGATTCAGTAATAAATTATAAAAACATAGCAATATATAAGAGGTACACATATTCTTATATTCCTATAACTTCAGCTGATTTCTTCTTTTTTGGCACTAATTTCACCCTAATAAGTTGATTTTTAACTTTAGTTAGTTCTTGGTATTCTTTAAGAAAGAGTACTTTGTGATCCAGTTTTGAAAGAAACAGGCAATATATAGTTGGATGCTCATCTAGCATTCCAGGCAATGTAATTATAGTAGAAATTCCCCAAGTTTAGCACTCTACCTTATCTTGAAATTGTGCATCTGTCCCAGAAATAAGATGTTCTGAAGGCAAATTTTCACTGTAAACTTATTCATAGATTTTGAAGGCCAAGAGTGATTTAGGAAACTAATTTTTACTTGACTATGAAATGGCTTATGCTCAAACTTTAATTATGGTACCAAAATGATGAGTAATTGTATAAATAATTATAAAATACTAATTTCTAAAAGTTGTGTGTTATGTATGTTTCTTTGACAAGGTTGGTAAGTCTTATAATCAGTGTCACCTTAAAGTGTGTACAATCACTTTATTTTAAAACCATGATAGTGTCACCCATTGCTTGTTATCACTTCCTAGGGGTTTTGCAGCTCTTCGTTATGCTGTGATAAGACCTTGTGTCAACAGGTGTACTGGAGACATGCTGGGCTATTAACTGAGCTTGGCCCGCATGCGCTACAGGGGCATACTCACTTGTGAAATGCACAGATGATAGTGAAGATTACAGTTAGTTTCAGTATTCATCGGAAAGAGATGTCCAGTGAAGTTTTCCAATTTATGAGGCTAAAAATTGGCATGTAACACATTTGAGAATATGTGAGTTTTTCAATTCCTAAAATTAAAAAAACAATAAAATCACTTTAAAAGAATGACATTTCAAATAAAAAAAATTGTGGGGTATCTCCGGGGAGTGGCAGATGTTGGGGGTCACAAGGTTTCAAAGCTACTGAAGTAGATTTTCTTATAATGATTGCCTCTGGCAATTTTTGAGTCCCATGCTTCATCTCTTTGTACTCTCTGAAAATAGTCTCACATTGTGCCTTGTGTGTAGCCTCTGTGTCAGTTCTTAGGTAGAAATATGTAGAGGAAGAAACTTGTACTTTGGAATCAGGCCTAGCTGGTATCCTCACTCTGTGACTTATTAACGATGTGATCTTAGGCAATTTACTTAATCTTTCTGATACTCAATTATTCTCATTGGGACAGTTAGGTGTTTTCACTTCACCCTGGCCTAAGGATATAATAATAATCAGAATTCTTTGAGTACTTACCCTGTATATTAAAGTTCTCCTGGAGATTAGAATTAATAGTAAATTTATTTAATGTACAGGATTATTTATAAAGAATTAGCTCCCATACCTAAGAAAACTGTGAAGTTTAAATTTTGCAGGGTTCTCAGAGTGTAGACTTGGGAGAGTCACTATTCAGGTTTGAGTTTAAAAGCAGTCTGTGAGGAATTGGTCTCATTTGGGGAGCCTGTTTTTTTTTTTTTTTTTTTTTTTTTGGTCAAACTTATGTTTTCAGTGGATTAGGGGAAGCCTGCTTACATTACAGAACTCAACCTGCTATAACCTAAATGCTCTGATTTTGTGTCAGTCTAACCACCAATTACCTCATAAGTTGTCATAGCCATCACCCCTGTGAGGACTTTCTGTGTGTTAAGTGATAAGAAGTAGTGCAAGACACAGAATGGCTCTTTAAGAAGTAAATGGCAGCACTCTTACCAGCTAGAGCAGCACTGATACACTTAACACTTCAGTTTCTGCCCAGCATGTATAAGAGTAGCTCTCTACTACCTACATTTAACACTCCTCCCCTATAAACTAGACACAACACTCCTTTGAATATGATCCTACTCCCAGATATGCCCTTGCCCAGCCTATCCCTGTTGTTTACTATTGAGTTTCATCCTCAGTTGTGTCTGTATCCATGTCCGTGTGGGTGTGTGTGTGCATGTGTGTGTTGCTGAGATTGAACTCATAGCTGCTTAAAGTATGCTAAGCAAACGCTCTAAGCTACTGAGTTATCCTTTCAACACTCATCTTTAAATTTTAAGCTTATGTCAAGAACTCAGGCCATTCTCTTTGCTCTATTATATTTCATTTCTGGTTGGGGCATGTGTGTTTACAGAGGTTGCCATCACATAGTGCTATAACAGAATGGATAAAGAATCAAAAATTGTTATAGTTCTGAAAGCTGGAAGTCTGAGATCAAGGTGTTAGCTGACTCAGTTTCTTCCAAGGGCTGTGAGAATCTGTTCTGTGCTTTCTACTAGCTTTTGCCAGCATGCTGGTGGTCATCCTTAGCATTTTTAGATTTGTCGAGGCATTACCTTGGTCTCATCCCTTTCACAAATTTCTCTCTATGTCTTCGGATCAACGTCTAAAATCTATCCTCTGGAAACAATCATATTTGCTAGACCCTAGTAAATGTTTTTCCTCTAAATGTTTTGAGGTTCAGAGATTGGTATGCAAACATGAGAAGGGAAATTATAAAATTTTGCATACAGTGTAAAGGACACTATAAAACAGAATATTGCAACTACTAAGGGAGTAGTTTATAAAACTTTAGTATATTTGACAACTCAAGATGACTTCTGAGATTCCATCTCACACCTGTCAGAATGGCTAAGATCAAAAACTCAAATGACAGCACATGCTGGCGAGGTTGTGGAGAAAGGGGAACCCTCCTCCATTGCTGGTGTGAGTACAGGCTTATGCAACCACTATGGAGGTCAGTCTGGCGATATCTTAGAAAACTTGGAATAGCTCTGCCTCAGGACCCAGCCGTACCACTTCTGGCTATGCATCCAAATGATTCCTCAACAATCCACAAGGATGTTTCCTCATCTATGTTCATAGCAGCCTTGTAATACCTAGAAACAGGAAACAACCCAGATATCCCTCAACTGAGGAATGGATAAAACAAAAAACAAAAACCAAACAAACAAAAAAACTGTGGTACATCTACACAATGGAATACTACTCAGCTACCAGAAACAATGAAATCATGCAATTTGCAGCCAAGTGGATGGAACTAGAGAAGTTCATCCTGAGTGAGCTAACCCAGACTCAGAAGGATGCACATGGCATCTATTATAGTCGGATTTTAGCCATATAGTACAGCATAACTATACTATAGCCAATGCACCAAAGGGATCAGGAACATAGACTTTGTTACCTGTCAATGAGACACTTTGCCCTAGTGGGGCTGCCTTGTAGGCTTCCAGTGTATGAGGCTCTTGGCCCTCATATGACTGTTGAATGGGGGACTGTTATGTTGGGACACTCCACTCCAGAGGAGTGGGATGGAATGGATAGGGGATAGAGGGTGGGAGGGCAGGACTGGGAGGGGTGAAAAGAGGGTACTGTGATGGAGATGTAACCTGAAGTAATAAATAAACATTAAAAACTTTATTATATTTGTACTATAAATTTAATAAAAACCAAATATTAAAAATTTTAATAATAAAAACATTTTATAAAATTTTATTAAACTAAATTAAATAATCTTAGTTAAAAGTTTATTATTGTACTATTAAATGATAAACAAAAAAACATGTCATAAAAAATTATCTCAGACCAAGCATAAGTCTCTCATATTATCATTGCATTCCTATAGAGATTTTTTTTCTCTCAGTGCCTTGACTAGGATTAGTATGCAGGAACACCTATTTCAATCCATGTATTCAGGGTGCTATAAACATACTATGTTTGTAGAATTAATTATTAACAGGTCAATTCACCAGGTTTCTGATTTGTTCAGTGTAGTGAACATGACAATGAAGATAGAAAGATGAATTGTATACTGTGTTGTCCTTAAGAATTTGGTGTTGTGAGCAAAATAAATTAGCAATGTATAATATAGTATATTAACATTAATTCAGGAGTTTGAGAAATGAATGAGAATTATGTGCCATGTTCAATGGACAGTGCAGGGAATACAGCAGTTTAAACACAGCTCTTTAAGACGTTTCTCCTTGTGGCATACAGTTTAGTTTACCTGGAGACAGGACTGATAAAGAAAGGAAGAGAAGGTTAATATAGAGTCTCAGACGGAGGAAGTATAGTGTAAAACAGTGTACATAGGAGGGAAATTAAGCAGACAGGAAAGAGGCTCATCCTGAATAACACCAATGTATATAAATTACTTAGAAATAGAATTCAGGCTTTGTTTCAAGCAAGCTTCAGTGAAATGCAGCTGAACCAGAGATAAACTTGCCTGGTGATGGTGATAGGAGAATCTTTTTAAAAATTAAGATCCACCTTATTATCAATGTTTTCATCCAGTTGCACTCCTGCAGAGTTGAAAGCCAGAGAAATGGCTCAGTGTTTTCTTTAAAGTTCATTTTCTTAAAGCCTGAATGGAAGCAAGGGATCATGACATTTCAAGCTTTTTTTTTTTTTTAAACTCCTTAAATACTCATAAAAGTAATTTTCACTAACCTACCATGGTTTGTGTTAGGAACTGTCTTTTTAATTACCAGATTGCCAAGGTGGCTATCTTGATCTTTTAAATTGCTTATTAGAAACAATTAATGAATTAATCATTGTTATTTATTGTGTATTCTTGAAAAATTCAGCAATTTAATTTTAATAGATCTTAACTGGCTTGTATTAATATTGGTTGCTATGTTTAAACAAAGATAAAAATATTAAGTGAAGACTTAAAGTAAGGCCATGGAGTGGTTTTATTCCATGGCAAACTCAGGACTGATCTGGTTGTTGACTCCATTCTCTGCCAGCATCTCAGTTTTCCCTAGGAATGCATGGTGGGAAAGCAAGAGGGTGAGCCTCTGTTTTCCTCCCCTGCAGCTCTGGGGAGCTTCATTGTTTCTTCTTATGATACCAAAGTTTTTGGACAATGCAAGTAGAAATACTTTGCCTCCCAAACTCAGGAACAGGAAATGAACCTTAAATTCCAAGTCACAAAATGTGCTTACCTACATCCTCCTCATCACTACAAAGGAAAAGGCATAAAGATGTTATACTTCTACTTCAATTTGTTGAACTTGGCAGTTTTAAGAGGATTAATAATCATAGTAGAAGATAAAGAAAATTACAATGCCATTAATAACCAAGTTACATATTTAGTTGGGAGATGGGAAGACATTCACAGATGAGTAGCCTGAATCAAATGCCACACTGTTCTTCTAAACCCACTGAGGATTCACCATGGATAACAGTGTCATAGAGCAGAGAACATAAACTAGTGGGAAGCGGAGGTTAAGACAATGAAGGTAATTCCAGAACTGACTCATATGACTAGGTGATTGCGAGGAGAACTGTGGAGACCATGTTTGTCACAAACTGCAGTTCAAACACCACTAACCTTGTCTACTTGCTGCAGAATTAGTTTTTTAAAATTAACACTTAGGTTAAACATGCACGTAATGTTTTTGATTAAATCTCCCTCCCATCTCTCTTCTCCTACATATCCTCTATTCTTTCCACTACTTTTCTCTCCCAACTTCATGTACTCTTATTTATTTTAATTTTAATAGCCACTGAGTCCACTGATAGCACTGATAGCATAGCACTCACTGCTGCATTGTATGTCTATCTGTGCATTGGAGACCATCTATTGGAACATGGGTAGCCATTCAGGAATGGAGATCCCTGAATATTGAAATCCATTTTTTCAATTATATTTGTGTGTGTGCACCTGTATGCACACTTTTTAGAGACAGAAACTTTCTAAGACATTCTGGACAGATGGTAGAGCCCTGCAGGTACAATCTGGTATAAGCCATGACACATAAAACACAAAGTATACTTTCTTGTGAGACATGACATGTAAAACACAAAGTATACTTTCTTGCAATCTTCAATATCTAAATGACTCTCTAAAAGTGTGTCACTGTCAGAAGGACAATCATGTCTCTAAAGGACACTGTTATTTCTCTGATAAATGAAAAGTATTCATTTTGGGTCTTAGTGATGTGTCTGAAAAAACAAATTGAACAAAGAACCATAATAAAGGATATAAGGCTTTAGAGAAAGGGTGAAAACACCATATTATTGATTTTAAAAGACCAACAAGGTAATGTGTATAGACTGTATAGGGATGTCTTTGTATGCCACTCATGTGCAGTACATTTTTTTAAGTGCCCCATCAGAAGACGGGGAACTCGTGCCCTTCTTCCCCTTCACTGCCCCCTGAGGAGGCTTTAAAGTGCTTCTCCCCTCTGCTCTCCAGAATGTGATTGTTAACACTACAGTGTGGGTGTCCTGATAGCACAAAGCTTTCAAGCTTGTCTGTATATTGTAAAATTGCAAGGCCAGGCTGTTTCTTGTCTTCCTCATTTTTTTCTAATGTATTTTTTTTTTTTATTGCCAATGGAATCACTGCTCAGAAATTGGAAAGCAGTTTCATTTGGCTTTGAAGGCTCCTAAAAGTAAACTTTCGTGCAGGATACAAGTAGCTTCATGGGGCAATTAGACTATCTTTCTTGATTTCAATGTAGTTACAGTAATATTTGAGGCTTTTCTTTGTAGCTTCTTAGAAAGGCACTGTGCAGCTGCTTTTCCAGAGTACATGGGTACTCCACTGTAAATTACACCCTTTGTGTCTTCTCTTATTTCCTAAGATGGGCCAGGTCCTTTTCTCTTTTTTCTCTTTTCTTTTTTTCTTGTAGCCTTGCTTGTTCTTTCTGAAGTTTAGTAATGCAAGTGTCCTCTGCCAATGACCTACACTTCTTAGTTTCTCTTACCATGTTTCCTCTCACAGTTCATAGTACTTCCAAAATTAAAATTTCTTGTTTTAGGAGACAAGAAATAAATGATGTATAGCATTCATGTTGCATGCCACCAATCTTTAGATGTTACCATGAGTTGCTCACACACTCTAATATAATTTTCAGTAGTCACTAAGACATTTGCATATGTGAAAAGGATTAGAGTTTGAAAATCACTATTGAAAAATTTCACCAGTTCTAAGAGCATATCACAGTTAGAAAACCCTTCCAATACCAACACTGATGTCTCACCTCTTCATGCTGCTTTTCTTACTTATAGCTTCATTGAGATAAAATTAACACACCAATTTACCCCCTTACAAGATACAAAACAATGCAAAATTTAAGTATGTTTACAGTTTGCTTAACTATCACTAAAATAAACTTTTAAAAAATCTTTATTCATACAAAAAAAAAAAACTACACTGCCATTAGTAACATTATTCCTCAGATCTCTCATAGCTTATGTGCTCATCTAGTTCAAGTGCCTTGTCTACTTGAATTGAGAGTCATCTGAGAAGAGCCCACATTGAGAAAATGCCTGTCGTTCTTCATCTTCTGGGAAGTTCAGGCCTTTTCCGGGCTTTGTTGGGTACCAAGCCGGAAGTGCATGCTTCTCTCAAGGTCCACACGCTGTCAGTTTCTGAGTGGAAAAGGATGAAACTCGGGATGAGATTCACAGGATATCCAAGTGAATGGATTATCTCCACCGCAAAGTGTTAACAGTTCCTGAGTAAACATGCAGGAGAGACAGAGACCCTCTCTGCCATCCAGCTTAAGGTCACAGCCCTTTTAGCTAAGCTGTTGGTCCAGACTGAGTTGGCAGCAGGAAGCTTGGGGCTCCTGAACAGAGAGAAGTGGTGGCAGGAGTCCAACCTGATTTGGTTGAAGGGGGCAGCTGTGAAGCGTGGGCTCTGGTGTCAGCCATTCTGGAATAATAGTTCGGTGACCAAGGCATGGTCTCCAGAGATGGTCCGGCAGATGGCAGCAGTGATGGAGGTGGGAGCTTGTTCCCTGAGCACCCTGAAGTGAGCTCTGGCTGCAGGAGACAGAAGCCTGGTTAGGGAGGCAGATCCTTCGATGAATTATTCTGGGAGGAAAAGGGCCTTTCTTCCCAAATGTTACAGCCTGGAAAAAAATTGAGTCTCAGACTATCTTGATGTGGATGATGGAATGAGTTATTTTGTGAACAGAAGTCTCAGATGATGTTTGATGAAATGGATGGTAGAATAGTTTATTTTGTGAACAAGGACATAAATCTTGGGCAGTGGGAAGGCTTTTAAAGGTGAATGTGTTTGATTGACTGGGGTTAGGAGTGCCAGGTATATTTCATTTGCATGCAGCAGCACGGTCCTATCATAAGACAGGGAACACAGTACCTAATTATTCTGTTTGTCCTATGGGCATCAGGGGTATGGGTGGGGGAAGAATGTTAACAGGGTACTGTGTCAAATGTTACACTGCAGGTATGGTTACAGGTGTGGGCAAAAGTTATTGGCTGAACGCTTAGGTACTAAGATATCTTATTAGCATGGAGAGGCATTCCAGGAATTCTAGGTGCTCACTGAATGGATTTCTTATCTGGAGAAAGGGTTGGACCTGTAATTTCGCTGAGGGCTATGTGACATTCATCAGATAGAGGGTGTGGGGTTTCCCCAGATCAGGAGTAGAGGAGGGAATCTCACTGAGAAAGGGAGTCTGCCATTTAGCATGGAGCTCAGGGGCTTTCCAGTAATGCCAGACTTCAACTTTAACAGCACGGTATCCTTACAAAAGCCTTCATCAGTTTGGTCCATAAGGAAGTTTGTCAGGGCTTTTTCTTTTTTTTTTTTTAATTGATTAATGTGGGAGGAGCAAGCCCACTCTAGGCAATGCCATCCTTGGGTAGGTGATCTTAGGTTGTATGAGCAAAAACAGCAAGCCATAGAGTGCAAGACAGTAAGCAGCATTCTCTTTATGGCCTCTGCTTCAATTCCTAATTTCAGGACTACTGCTCTGACTTTCCTCAGTGATGAATTGTGATGCACAAATATAAATAACTCTTTCTTCCACAAGTTACTTTTAATCAGTGTTTTACCACAACGGCAGAGAAGCAAGCAATTTTGTCTCCTACCTCGTGCCCTAGCCAACTGTTAATCTACTTCTGCCTGTAAGGATTTGTTTCATACAAATGAAACAATGTAGTGTTTTGTGACAGGATTTTTTTCATATAGCATAGTGTTTCCAAAGGTTGTCCCTTTTATCACATGGTACAACATATACATATTGCTAATTTTTCACTTGAGTATTATTTTTAACCATTTGCCTGTTGTAAATGATACACCTATGAATGTCATTTGGATGTGAGTTTTTATGTGGATGTGCATTCTTAGTTTTTAGGGTATACACCTAGGAGTTGAATGGCTCAGTCATGCAATACTTTATGCTTAATGTTTTAAACATCTTACAGATTATTTTCCAAAGTATATACACAATTTTATGTTCCCATAAGCAGAGCATGAGGGTTACAGTTTCCCAAACCTTTGCAATATTTTTTATCTGTTTAGTTTGTTATTATTACAGCCCCTTTACTGGGTACAAAATGGAATCTAGCTGTGGTTTTGAATTACATTTTTCTATTTTGTAATGATCACTTCATGTACTTACTGGTAATTTATATAATTTCTATTTTGGATAAATTTTTATTTGGAACTTTTGATCATTTTAATATTTAGTTATTTGTTTATTATTTAGTTAGAAGTCTTTTATATCCCTAATATAATATTATTTATTATATATTTAACTCACAAAAGGTTTTTTTCTAATTATATAGAATATCTGCTACTTTTTAATGGTATATTTTAAAGCATAAAAGTTTTTTATTCTATTCATATTTGTTATTGTTACTTATACTTTAAGTATTATAGCCAAGTATGTCCTACTTTTTCAAGTTAGTTGTAATATGGCAAATTAGACAAAAAAGTAAGCTTCAATATTACAGGCCTGTTTTTTTTTTTTTTAAGAATTTTGTTTGTTTTACATTCTAATTTCCACCCCTCCTACTCCTCCTCTCAGCCCCTCAATTCCAGCCACTTCACCTATCACCCCCATTCCTAGTACCAACCCATTCTGGCACATCAAATCACATCATCCATCAAAGCAAGATAAGGCAGCTCTGCTAGAAAAATGACCTCCAACATTGTCTAAGTCTTGGATGGACTCCATTCCAATTGTTATGAGATCCACTTGAGGACCAAGCAGCCCTTCAGCTTCATATATGTAATGGGCCTAGTACTAGTCCTTGCAAGCTCTTTGCTTGGTGGATCAGTCTCTTTAAGCCCCCTTGTGTCCGAGTTAATTATATGGGTCTTCTTGTGGTACTCCAACCTTCCCCTAATTTTTCCTCAAGACTCCCTGATTTTTGCCTAATATTTGACTATGGGTCTCTGAATCTGTTTCCATTATCTATTGGATAAGATTTCTTGGATGGCAGTAATGTTGGGTTTTTGTGCAGATCCCTCTCTCACTCCACTTCTGACACTTATTTTATCTCCCCCATTTAGAGGGATTCAAGTATCATTCCTTGAGCCCTCCTTGATAGTTTCTTTGGGTCTGTGGATTGTAGTATAGGATGGTTATCCTGTACTAATATCTGCTTATGAGTGAATAAATACCGGGTGTGCCTTTTTGGTTTTGCATTCACTCACTCAGGATGGTCTTTTCTGGTCCCATCCATATGTCTGCAAATTTCATGATATCCTATTTTTGATAGTGGAGTAATATTCCATTGTGTAGATGTACCACAATTTCTTTATCCATTCCTCGGTTGAGGGACATCTGGGTTGTTTCCAGGTTCTGGCTATTATGAATAAAGCTGCTACAAACATAGTTGAGGAAATGTCCTTGTGAATGGTGACACATATTTGGCGTACATGCCCAGGAGTGGTATAGCTGGGTCTTGAGGTAGAACTATTCCCAATTTTCTTAGAAATCACCAGGTTGATTTCCAGAGTAGTTATACATATTTACACTCCCAACAGCAATGGAGGAGAGTTCCCCTTTCTCCACATCCTCTCCAGAGTGTGCAGTAACTTGAGTTTTTGATCTTAGCTATTCTGATGGGTGTAAGAGGGAATCTTGGAGTTGTTTTGATTTGCATATCCCTATGACTAAAGATGTTGAGCATTTCTTTAAGTGCTTTTCAGCCATTAGACTTTCTTCTGTAATGAATTCTCAGTTTAGCTCTGTACTTCATTTTTTAAATTGGATTATTTGGTTTGTTGGTGTTTAATTTCTTGAGTTCTTCATATATTTTTAGATATTAGCACTCTGTCAGATGTGAGGTTGGTGAATATCTTTTCCCAATCTGTGGGCTCCTGTTTTGTTTTATTGACAATGTCTTTGACCTTACAGAAGCTTTTTAGACAGGCCTGTTTTTAAATACTCTGTAGAGGAATTTTAATCCAGCAACATGACTGCTCTGGCAAGGGATGACATCCAAAGACCTAGATCTGTGTGAGCTGGCTGGAATACAGACATGACATTAGTGCATACCTTTAATCCCATTGGCTAGAATTTAGTGCACATATTTAATCCTAAAGAATGACATCTAATTGAGGGGCAGATAAAGTGACAAATCAGAGAAAGATCTGTCAGAATTGAGTCAGAGATAGGATATGCCCAACTCTCATGAGAACAGACAGGAAAGAAAAGCTATTTAAGAGCAGTGCAGAGAGAGAGAGAGAGAGAGAGAGAGAGAGAGAGAGAGAGAGAGGAGAGAGAAGAGAGGAGAGAGAAAGGAGAGAGAGAATGAGAGAGGTTCATGGAGGCAGTGCAGTAGAGATTGGGAGTATAGTACTGTTCGGTGCAGTTCAATTCCTTGCAGTTGAGTTTGTGCAGTTCAGTTTTTAGCATTCAGAGGTAGTTTTTCCAAGCAGAGCAATTCAGTGAGTTTTGGAGAGAAGCCAGTTTGAATCAATACACTTGGAGAGGAGTTTTGGGCCACAATAGCTGAATTGAACCAGCCAATCGGAGTTCAAAAGGAACTAGAAAGGGTATGCTTATTCAGCAGTAAGTCTCAGAGACTGAAAACATTCTAGGTCTAGGTTAGCAAACAGAGTCTGGAAGCTAAAGCCTTCAAGATCAGAGGGGGCTTGCAGAAAATTAGGTTATATGGAGTCTAGAAACTTCCAGCCTAGGCCTAGGGATAGTTAGATAGAAATGCTCCAGGATTGGTCCTTAGTAAAGCTTGGGTATGGCTCTTATCTCATCCCCTCATCTAAGGAAATAAAAACATTTGCATAACTCCACATTGATAAATTACTTAAGCAGTCCTAGATCCAGTTTAGGATCTATAAGATAAATATATAGATATAAGATTAATTGTTATAAATAGATGAAATAACTTATGTGATTTAAAATTTTTGATGCTATTATATTTTGCTAACATTAGCTATTATAATAATAAATTTTATTAATATGAAAATTAAACTAAAGCCAAGCAGTATATAAGAAGAAACAAGTAGTTGTAATGCTTCCTAGACAACAATGAATCTGGTTCACATGAAAGCCAGGTATAGTACTCATGATAGTTATTATGTCTAGAAGAATTGGTAACTGACTTATTCTAATAGCTTTTTCCAAGGCTACAAGACTTGAAAATGACAGAGATAGGGTTGTATCTTTGGGTTCTCTTAAAAAAACTCTTTGAATTTTCTTAGTGTTAGATTTGTAGTAGAAGTCAGGAAAAATAGCTTTGTATTCAAGAGGAAGTATTAGCTTAGATGAACATTTTAAGAAATAATAAGTAATTTCATAAAAATTAATATGGATCTATGCATATGCAGTCTTGGAGGAAATGCATATTTTACAAGAAAGTTTGTTTAGTTAAACATAGTATGTATTTGTAATGATACACACAGAACCTCTTGTGTAACTTAAAGAATTATTTCCTGTTTCTAAAGTTATCTGTTCATCACTAAACATTAGAAAAGGCAACTGAAAAGAAAAGACACACATATACACATGCACACACACACACACACACATTTTTCAGAAAAAGCTTTCTTTCCTTTACCTTTTTCCCCTTCTTGTTCTGGCTCTTCCTCTCTCCTCTCTCTTGCCTTCCTCTTTTCTTTCCCTTTCCCCTTTGCTTTTTTGTCCCCTCTCTTAGGTTACAAAGTTACAAACTGGTTTCCATTAGGATGCCAGAATACTTATAAATCTTAGGCCTTCAGAAGAGTTTTCTCAGAATTTGTGATCATTTTGTGAGTAGCAAGTAATTAGTTGTCCAGATCTTCAGAAATTCATTGACTATATTAGTTGCATTTTAGCCATCTAAAGTAGAATATCTAATTCCCTTTGAAAATGAGAACTTCCTGAATAATTATCTCTCAAAGAGAAAAGTGGCTAAGCATTAGCAGTTATGTATAGTATTCATAAATCAACCATGCTGGTCTAGTGGTCAGTGTTTATACAGTCTGCATTATAATGGAGATGTAGCAAATTTAGTGCCAAATTCCTCTTAGAATCATTGGAGAGACAACTGTCACTCTGACATCATTACAGTGATTTTAGATTGAATTTTTAAATTTTCATTGTGTTTTATTTGAGAATTTCATATATGCACAGAATATGTTTTGATTAAGTCTACTCTATGCCCTGCCCTCCAGTTCCTCCTCTGTCTTTGTCACCACCATTCCCTCTCAAATTCATGTGCTGTTTTTAAACCCACTTAGTGCTGTCACTGTATACATGTTTGCGGGGTCATTGCTTGTTTTTACCTAGAACTTTCATAAGCTGGGTTCTATTTTAGGTTATTTTGAAGTTCTTTGAAAACTACATATGGCTATAAAATAACTTTGAGTCTAAGTTGATAAAGTAATTGTAGCATTCAATGTGCTATTTATAAGTTAAAAAAAACCTTTTTATAGAGGTTAACTTTTTGCATTAAATTCGTCTTCCTTGTAACTGTTTAGCAAAATAGCTAAAGCAAAGTGATAACGTAGAGGTATGCTACATAACAGATTCAAATGACTATTTCCTTGTCTCTGCCTGCCTTTAATGGCTCTGACTGGTTAAGGATACAGACAATGGGAGATGTTTTGAACTTATGGTAAGTTTATGGAGATGATAAGTCAATTTATAGTGTTTGGATAACTTTCACTTGATTTCTTAAGAATTATTTTATATAAAAAGGTAAAAAAATGTCTTGAGTGTGGACTAACATGTCAGTTGCGAAAGAAATATCATACATCTGGTGGTATTAGTATTTAAGTTATTTGAGTAATATTAAATACTGAGGAAGTATGATTTTTCTGTGCAAATAATGATTGAGTTTGAAATATTTCATACATGACCTTCATATCAGGGTTTCAGCAGATGAAAATGCCAGGTGTTTCTGTTAGATTAAGCCAAATGCCAGTTGGAAAACTTGTTATTAGCTTTAAATATGTGGTTTTTAGGAGGAAAGGTTTAGAGAAAAATCAAAGCTTTAATAGTCATTATAATTGACAATTTTAAAGTAGGAACTAAGAAATTGTTCTTGTTAAAGAGCCCTGACTGTATTTGTTATACAGGTCAGTATAAGCAGGTTAAAAGCCTATGTCCCTGCCTGCATTTTGCATCTGTATTCTTGTCTTAAAAACTTTGGGTTAGACTCTCAATTTTGCATGTAGGTATTTATGTCAAGAATGATAGCTAAGCCATCTCATCCCCTTTTAAGGTTGTATACACAAAGACAAGAGCGAGAAATTTTACTGTCTCCCTCTATAGCATCCTTTTCTAGACTCCCAAGATGATCTTGCACTTCTTCAATGATTGTCATAAGCCTGTAGTCACTCTGGATTCTAGGAAAGCAGAAGTGCACAGACAGACTACTATACATGAAAATCAGGCCTCTTGCAGAAGCAGCCTTTCTTGGGCTGGCTTGTCCCTACAAACGATAATGATGTCTTTGAACTGACTCATTGAACAAAAAATGAGAGCAGACCACAGTTTGACCAATACTCTTTAATGATGCATAGCTTTTGTTTATCTCTACTTTTATGGCTCTTCTATTTAAGACTAAGCTGCTGCCAGTATCCTGAAGATGGAGTTTGGGTGGAAAGGTACAGAACACCATTTTCTGTTCTTCACAGTGTGTCCACTAGGATTAAATCTCCTTTCTCTGTCTTTCGTTACTGCTCATCTCCTTACTTGGCAAAGTAGGACAGGTAACTGAGCCTTGACTTTGGCTCTCCTGGATCAGGAACTTTTGCTCTCAATTTCTGGCAACAAATTATTTCATTATTAGAAATTGTAAGTCATCCTATAAAAGTTTTCTCAAAGAAATGAACTGAACTAAATTAAACAGAGTAGGATTAGTATGTGCATATTTAAAAAACTAAGACATTGGCATTTTTCATAATGACACCTGAAACTTCTCATGGTTAAGTGAGCAGAACATTATTGCCCGAATGTAAGTGAACTCTAAAGATATGCCTGTCTTATGAGTTTATACATCATAGTTGATTAGCTAGTTCCTGTTAGAAATAGCCAAAACTTTGAACACCATTAGACTTTCAAAGAATACCAGTTTATAAGTCCATTAAATATATATAGTAGCTGGTTATGAATGAAGAGGCATTAAAAAAAGTCATTTAAGTGTGAGGGGAAGAGCTAACAGGGGCAGTGGAAGACTGAAAATGAGATCTTCATATTGTTCCAAGCAAACCACACAGACTCATGAAATACTTGACTGGGTATATATTATTTTCTAATGGTGAAATGCTAAGATGAAAATTCTGGATTGAACATTGTTGAATTTACACACATACATTAAATATATTCAGAATCATTGGAAAGGAGAGTAGCTTGAATTTCACATTAACATTGGATAGTATCTAAAACTTAGATGCCTGGTTTCCTTAGTTTTGTTTTATATTTCTTAAACTGTCCTGCAGTTGACATGGAGAACTCATTGGTAGGGGAAATTTCATTTGATTTATTGGCTTAATATCAATAAATAAAATCTTTCTATAACATGACTCTTTGGTAATTGCAGACAGCCTGAGGCTAATAGATATTGGTTTGGTTTTTAATTTCTTTTTAGATTTTCTTATGTGTATGAGTGTTTTAACTGCATATATATATATGCATATATGTATATATATATATATATATACATATATATATATATGCACTGCATGTGTGCCTAGAGCCCTTGAAGGTCAGAAGATGACATAAGATCCTCTGAACGTGGAGTCACAAATGGTTGTGAAGCCACCACGTGTGTGCTGAGAATCAAAACCTGGTGTTCTGTAAGAGCAGCAAGTGCTCTAAACCACTATTCATCTATCCTATCCCTAGATTTTAGTTTTTATAATTTACTTTGAAACAGTTTCAGTTTGGTAACATTAATATAGCTTTACTGTAGTGTAACTGCCAAGAAATGGTAGCCAATAATATATTATAGCTAGTGAGCTTGGATGTTATACTACTGAATTTATTTGGCTGATGGTAGTTGTGTTATGGTCCTCTTGGTAAAACTAAATGTCACATTGTAACATAGTGTCTTAAAATATTCTGAAACAACAAAGAATGATTTTTATAAAAATATCCCACACATTGTATTATTTTTAACTGTGCCTGGACACACAGGACCATACCACCAGAGCCACTGCAGGCTGAACACTCAATGTGCAACATAGAGTGCTCTGTCTTGGGAGCAGTGAAACGATCCTGGGTCATTCCTCATTGCCTGGGAATAGGCTGCACCAGCTCACAGTACATCTGGCTATTAGATGCACATTGACCCTGAGATCCCGATGTAAGCATCAACAGATCACCAAGCAAATCGACTGCTAAACCAAAGTGCCCCCTTTGGATCCAAGCTAGAAGAAAACAGGAGCAAACAGCTAAGGACATCCAAATGGCCAAAGGTCCGAGAAAAAACAGAAATCAGGGCGAAATGAATCCAACAAAACACAACTATGCTAGTTCATTCAATCCTGACCACCTCACCACAGCTGAAACACATGAAAACGATGACAATTCTACATTATGGAAAATGATAGAGTCCCTTCAAGAAGAACTTAAATCTATGAAGGAATTCAAAGAAGCCACAATGTCATAGCGAAAGCAATGGATAATACCATTAGAGAGCTCCAAGCCAAAGTGGCTCAACTTGAACAGGAAAAAGACAGGACAATGAACGATTTCCAGGCAAAGACAAGCAAATTGGAGCAGGAAATGTACAAAATGAATAAAATAATTCAAGGCATGAAAATGGAAATGGAACAATAAAGAAAACACAGTCAGAGTTAAAAGTGGAAATGGAGAATCAAGGGAAAAGAACACAAACTACAGATATGAGTATCAAAAATAGGATACAAGAGATGGAAGACAGAACCTCAGACATGGAAGATTCGATGGAAGAAATCAGTACAACATCCAAAGAAAATGAGAAAGGTAAAAAAATCTCTCACCCACAACATCCAAGAAATCAAGGACTCAATGAAAAGATGGAACCTAAGAATTATAGACATAGAGGAAAGAGAAGACTCCAGACTCCAAGGTCCAGGAAATATCTTCAACAAAATCATAGAAGAAAACTTCCCAAATCTAAGGAAAGAGATGCCAATCTCAGGTCTCTGAGGTGGTTGAAGAATAGATAGCTAGAGTCTCATAGTTA
>CAJQZJ010001969.1:20990066-21057738 GCA_907164525.1 Lophiomys imhausi | reverse complement strand
ATACCCCTTGTATTCCCCTTATTATATTGGCATATATCCCATCTTCTCCTTATGTTGACATATATACCCTGCCTTCCCCTTATTGTATTGTCATATACCCTCTGTATTCCCCTTTTTGTTTGGTCATATATCCCCTGTATTCCTCTTATTGTGTGGCCATACCCCCTGTATTCCCCTTATTATGTGGTCATATACCCCCTGTATTCTCCCTATTGTGTGGTCATATAATGTAGGGGCTGATAGGTTAATATAAGTTAGATTTAGTGAATACCTAAGTTTCTGATACAGTCTCTTATTTCGGGGCATGAAGATCAACTGCTGTGAGCAATTAGCTTATCAGCTTATGGATGAAGTCAGGAGAAATGAGGGGAGTCTCTTTGGACTGAAAAACAAGGTTGAAGCCAGGTGAAACAAGGAAAGACTTTATGACCTGGCATTGCTTTCAACTGCTAAGTGGGCAGAGCCCAAATTAAGCTGAAGCAGGTGGAACAAGGAGTGATCCTATTTAAGGACAAGTGGATGAGCCCAGAGAGCTGCGTGCTAAGGGCCCCCGATATGAGAGAGCTCCGAGAGTCCTGCTGGAGAAAGTTCTGGTAGACCAATGGCCAGATCTCCCTGAGGCAGAAGGAAGCTGGTGAGCAGAGAAAGCCTCGGCAAGACACCAAAAGGCCAAGGACTGGACCCTGTGGCTCAGCTTTTGCCTAGAGGGGTTTGATCTGTCCGAACAGTGGCCTAGGGGAAACTGTGCCTGGCTTTAAGGACTGAGGCAGAGCAGCTGAGTTCCTGATTCAAAAGAAGTAAATTGGCCTGCAGACGGCTGGAGTCTCCCACAGAACCAACTACCCTGACGAACCTGCATCTGAGAGATCCAGAAGAAGGACTGCTAAGTGTGTTAAAGAATCTACAACAAATACTGTGTTCCTGACGACTGAGGACCTGCCCCAGAGACTGTATCATTCTAAAAGGTTATGAAAGTAGTTGTTATGATTATCAATAGGTTTAGTGGATAGGTTAAAGGGGTTGTAGGAATTTATAGGATTAATAGTTAAGAAATTGTTGGTGTTTGTTATAAGTGAATTTAGTAATAAATAAGTGTTAAATAATAATTTAAAAGTTCGGTTACAATATAACCCCTGTATTCCCCTTATTGTGTGGACATATACCCCCTGTATTCCCATTATTGGGTGGTAATATACCCCCTATATTCCCCTTATTGTGTAGTCATATACCCCCTGTATTCCCCTATTGTGTGGTCATAAACCCCCTGTATTCCCCTTTTGTGTGGTCATAAACCCCCTGTATTCCCATTTTGTGTGGTCATAAACCCCCTGTGTTCTCCCTATTGTGTGGTCATATAACCCCTGTATTCCCCTTATTGTGTGGTCATAAGCCCCCTGTATTCTCCTTATTCTGTGGGCATATAACCATAGTCTTCCCCTTATTATGTTGGCATATACCCATTGTATTCTCCTTATGTGGTCATATACCCCCATATTTCCCTTATTGTGTGGTCATATAACCCCTGTTCTCCCTATAGTGTGGTCATATACCCCCTGTATTCCCCTTATTGTGTGGTCATATACCCCCTATATTCCCTTATTTATTTTTTGTTTTTTTTGTTTTGTTTTTATTTTTTCCTTTATTTTTTATTTCTTCAAGTTACATCTCAATCGCAGTCCCCTCTCTATTCCCCCTCCAGTCCCAACCTCCCACGCTCAACCCCCTATCCTCTTCCCTTTTTTTTTTCTTTTAAGTTTAAGGTATATCTTATTTCCCCCTACAGTTTCCCCTTTCAGTCTAACAAATGGCTCTTTCTCTTATAATAACAAATACAATACAGTACAACAGAGGTAATTAGGCCACAGTTATGAGGGTTATATGGCTTAACGTACATTCCCAATGACCAGTCCATATGTATTTGGTACCTGACTTTAACATTCTACTATCTAAACATCTCCATGAGTTTAAAGTTCTATATCTGACTCAACATTCATACTAACTTGCAACACAATTTTAAAAGTATCTTCTTAGATCTATGAGACTCTCTTGACTCCTAAACAACTCAAAATTTAATTATGAGACTCTAGCTATCTGTTCTTCAACCACCTCAGAGACCTGAGAGGGATAAATATATCTGATTTTATAGGAAATACAGGGCCTGCAGCTTCCCAAACTAAGAAATGACATACCAGTGGCTGCCTGGACAGTTCCCGTTTGCTCTCCATACATTACAGCATCGATCTTCAGTCATTTGGCCCCGTTTCTCTAACAGACATTGATTGTAGAGCAGGGGTTATGAAGGACTTACCTACCCTGTCTTGGCAGAGCTAGGCTGTCGACTTACCTGCTTCCAGGTTTTGTCCTTTTTGGACAGCATTCTGTCTACAGTTGGAGCAAGGGGCTTTTCCTACCAAGAGATAGGCTTGCGACTAATTCAATCATCTCCCACTGGAGATTCTTCGATGCTCATCTTCTACTTGGAGGAGAATAGGGGGTGCTGTCAGGAGTTGATATGTCTTGATATAAAAAATCTAAAGTTATGAAAACATCTTTGCCATATTCTGCAGATCTCTTGAGGTTTTTGAAGAGGCCCTATTTATCTCTTATATTAGGGTAAGCAGATGTTGCTTGTCTCTTGCCGGTTTATTTCTGATTAGCTTAGAAAGTAACTATAATAGGCTGTCATAGTACCTAACAGAATGACCGGCTTGCATAACCATTAGTTTGCATTTCTTAATTACCCTAAACAGTTTATGACAATTAGTAGTAAAAGGCCGAAACATCACATTTCATTTTTTTTTCTTTACCTCCTAACCCTTCCGTCCCATTTCTCTGGGGTGGGGTGTCCTTATATAACAGTCTCTCATCTCACTTGAGAGGTCGTATGAGGGCCAAGAGCCTCTTCATTCATTAGTGATCTACGAAGCAGTACCATCAGTGAAAAGTGTGTCGTTGCCCGGGAGAGAGAATATATTTTGTTTTTAGAGACAGGGTTTCTCTGTGTAACAGCCTGGCTGTCCTGGACTCACTTTGTAGACCAGGCTGGCCTCGAACTCACAGAGATCTGCCTGCCTCTGCCTCTCGAGTGCTGGGATTAAAGGCGTGTGCCACCAACACCCGGCCTATATTCCCTTATTCTGTTGGCATATACCCCCTGTATTCCCCTTATTCCTTTGGCAGATACCCACTGTATTCTCCTTATTCTGTGGAAATATACTCTCTGTATTCCCCTTATTATGTTGACATATACCCCCTGTATTCCCCTTATTCTGTGGTCATATACCCTTTTGTAATCCCCTTATTATGTTGACACATCCCCCTATATTCCCCTTATTATGTTGACATATACCCCCTGTATTCCCCTTATCATGTTGGCATATACCCACTGTCTTCCCCTTATCATGCTGGCATATCACCCCTGTCTTCCCCTTATTATGTTGTCTTATAACTCCTGTCTTCCCCTGTTTGTGTGGTCATATGACCCCTGTATTCCCCTTATTGTGTGGTCATACACCCCCTGTATTTTGTTGGCATATACTCCCTGTATCCCTAGATTCTCTAGGACTTTTATTATGAAGGGATGTTGGAATTTGTCAAAGACATATCTACATCTAAGAAGATATTATGTAGTTTCGGTCCCAAGAGCCTATTTGTTTTGTATATTGCATTTATTTATTTGTTTGTTGAATACTCCCTGCATCTCTGAAATGAAGATGACTTATCATATGTGAGTTTTTAATGTTTAATTTTAAATTTATATATTTTAATTTATTTTTATATATTTATCAATTATTATATTACTTTACATTATTATATTATTATAATATAATTAATAATATTATAATTAACACAATATTATATTATATTATATATTATTATAAAATAATATTTATTATAGTAAATTTATTTATATTTTTATATATTATTGAATTTGGTTTACAAATATTTTATTGAGAATTTTTACATATATGTTCATCAGAAAGACTGGTCTGTTTGGTCTTGGTCTGATACTAGTATCAGATAAAGACCTTGTAAAACATTTGGAAAATTTTCTTTCTTTTGTATTTTATCAAACAATTTAAGGAATAATTGGTGTTAATTCTTTGAAGGGCTTGTAGAATTAGGAATTCTGTACTGAATCCATCTCACTCTCTTTCTCTCTGTGTGCAAGTGTGTGTGTTTGCACTTTGTTTTTGTAGGGAGTTACTTTTTTAAGTTTATGTATTCATTTTACATCCCCATTGCAGCCTACTCTGTCCCCTCCCCTGGGTCCTGCCCTCTTGCCCCTTCCCCCTATCGCCCCCTTATTTTCAGAAAAGGGGACCCCCCATACCATACCACCCCAGCACATCAAGTTGCATCGGGACTGAGCACTTCCTCTCCCACTGAGGCCAGGCACCAAAGCTCTGATAGGGAGATTTTTAATTATTACTTTCTCATTGACTGTTATTGAACTGTTTAAATTATTTAATTCATTTTGATTTAGCTTTATAGGTCACAGGCATCCACAAATTATTTTTTTCAGTTTAGTGGGATATACATTTTAAAAGTATGTTGGTTCTTTGAATATCCTCAATGTCTGTTGAAATGGCAATCTTTTCATCTCTAATTATATTAATTTTCATCTTATCTCTCTTTTAGTGAATTTGGCTAATGATTTCTCAACTTGTTACTCTTTTCACAGAACCAACCTTCATTTCCTTGATTTATTGTTTTGTTTCTATGCCATTAATTTTAACCCTATTTTGAAATATCTCGTCTTATCTACTGTTCTTTGGTATTGTTCTTGTTTATCCAAGGCCTTCAGGTATATCATTAATTTATTAATTTGAAATCTCAGGTTATTCTTTTTTTGAAGGCACTTGCTGTTGTAAACTTTCTTTTCATAACTACTTTCTATGTCCCATAGACTTTGGTGTGGTACATTTTTATTTTCATTCAGTTCTTAGGATTTAAATTTTTTTCTTTGACCGAATTATCATTCAGCCATTAGTTTCCAAACATTTGTATATTTTCTCTTGCTGTTGATATCTATCCTTTTCCCTTTGTTGTCAAATGGAATACAGAATGTTCTAATATGTAGTTGATTTTGGAGAGAGTTCCATAGTTCACTGAGAAGAATGTGTGTTCTCTAATGTTTGGCTGCACTGCTCTGTAGGTATCTGATAAGTCCATTTGACCTGTGACATCATTTTAACTCCAGTTTCTCTGTTCAGTTTTTGTCCAGATGACCTGTCTGTTGGTGACACTGAGTTTTGAAGCAACTTTTTTTTCCCACTGAAACTGGGTGCACTTTCATTTTATATACAAATATGTAGAATTGCAATATCTAAATGTAATATTCTCGAAAATGGATTTGTTATTTAATGGGTATGGAGTGTCACCCACCTTATCTTTCCTGAGTAGTTTCGGTTTGAAGCTCATCTTGTCAGATATTACAATAGGTGGCCTGCTTGTTTTTTAGTTCTATTTTCTTAGAATATTTTTTTCCTATCCTATTACCCTAAACCTGTATCTAATATTAGTGGTGATGTACACTTCTTAGAGGCAGCAAAAAGATGGATCCTGTTTTCTAATCCAAGCTGCTAGTGTGTATCTTTGTGTTGAGGAGTTGAGACTACTAATATTAACAGTTTTTATTGAAAAGTGTATATTAATGTCTGGAAATTTATTTTCGTGGTGTTTTTTAGACCTCTTGATAAACTGTCCTGGAATTATGTATTCTCTGTGATTTATTGTGAAGCCGGTTTATTCTGTTTTCAGACTTCAGTGTTCCTTTCAGTATCCTCTGTAGTATCTGGCTTAGAACCTAAGCCAGATTTCACTTTAATCCCTTTTTATCATGGGAAGTTTTTATTTTTCTTTAAAGATTAATAGATAATTTTTGCTGCATATAATAGTGTGGGTTTACAGTTATAATCTTTTAACTTGGAATATATCTTTCCAAGGTTTTCTGGCTTTAAAAGATGCAATAATTCAGGAGAATGGGGCTACCAATTTGGGACTGAGGTGGGGATTATGGAGGGAGTTGGAGGAAGGGACTTGGGAGAGGCTGGAGGGATGAACAAACTGATGTCATATTTTAATTTAAAATGGAAAAAGTAAATAAATTTTTTTTAGAGAAATGTTTGTGTTGAATAGTCAGGCACTATTCTGATGGCTCAGCCCTTGGAAGTGGCTTGACTTTTTTTTCTTTCAATCCCTTTCTTTATTCTACTTTTAATGTTTTAACCGTTTTAACCATAATAGTAGGTGATGGTGAAGTTTCTTTTTTGGCTCTGGTTTTTTTTTTTTTGGTGTTCTATAAGGCTGGTTGTACTTAGATGGGCATCTCTTTTTCTGGGCAGGTCAAATTTTCTTCTATGGTTTTATTGACTATCTACAAAAGCATTACTATGGGGTTCCATAAGTTTCCCATATTTTGGTCATGTATATATTTAAAATTCATTGCTGACTTTTAGTGATTGGTCCAATTCCTCTACCTTGTCTTCAAGTCTCAATTCTCTTTTCTACATGATCCATTCTACTGATTAGACTTTTGACTGAGACTTTTATTTGGATTATTGAATTTTTCTTTCATTTTACTTTGGATTTTTCCCAGAAATTCTCTTAATTGAATTCTATTATCATATCTTGGATTGACTTCTTTGTTTCATTAATTCCTTTGTTCTTTGTAATATATTCATGCCTTTTTTTTTATTAGGTGCCATTATTATGGTACTAGGAATTTGTGGAGGAAATATGGTATCTTGGCTTTTACTGTTTATTTCATTTCTGTGCTAGGCTTGTATATCTTAGGTAGTTTGTTACATTCTTGCCTCCTCTTTTTCATTCAAGTCACTGTCTTCCATTGAAGTCATCTACAATATTCATGAGACTACTAAGTTGTAGTAGGGTTGAGAGTGGCATTTCCATCTATGGTTCCATTGCAGAAAATGTGGGGCAGAGTAGGTGGCCTAAGAAAGGATAGCCAGCTTCACTGCTTACTGTCTGTACAGGGATATATAGTCGAGTCATCTGGAGGAGAATCCCTATGAGCTCTAGTCAGGCCTGGTGTAGGTTGCTGGTGTAGGCACTTGGAGTATCACCTTTAAAACCCGAATGTGTGAATGCTATTATGCTTCATGGAAACCTTGGGTAATAACTATTGAATATCAAAGAAATATAAAACTTTCATAATTTTAAATTTGTTGTATATCAAGTATAATTTCTCATCATGACCACTCTGGAAGAAAACCATAATTATCTTCTTTAGGCTGAAGATAAGCAGAGCATAGAGATAATGTAATTTGCCAACCACTGAATGATGAAGCTATAATCTGAATATATTATTTTCAAAAAATATTTCAGAAAATATGAAATTTTTGCTTAGTTTTATGACCCTATTTTGATTGAGTTTTTAAAAATACATCTATTGTATTTTAATTCAATCTTTTTGTCTCTCAATAGATACATAAATTATAGTAACAAATTCTAACAGGTATAATAGTTATTGGTATAATTTTGTATCTCTTCATCTTATTTCTTACTAGAAATTTGTTGAAGATACTCTTTTACATCTTTGGGAAGTGATCCCAAATTTTAAGTTTGATGGCTGAAGTACATTGGCTCCTTTGGTTCACTTTTGTGGCCATGAGATTGAATCATCTATATCACTGCAGTGTGAAAACCACAAACCTACTCTATGTATCTAATTTAGGAGCTTAACAAGTCTAGAACTCTTTCCCCTCGTTAAGCCTGTTTAATGTGCTGCTGGCCCAATACCATCTACTCTTGTTGCTGATTCTTTTATAGCTACAGATTATTCAAGTCCTGTGATTAAAACAGCTTCCACTTCCCTCAAGTCTACATCTCTCCTCTCCCATTTCAACGCTGACAATTCTTTGCTATCCTAGTCTCCATTTTTTTAATCATCCATTTATATCTCAATGCCTGAAACATGATTTCTATTTTGACCATGTTCTAAAAACCACATTGATGGGGTACATTAGAGACCTCACACTTATCAAATGTGACACTTTTTGTTTATTTATTACTTCAAGTTACATATCCATCACAGTCCCCTCTCTCCACCCCTCCTGGTCCCATCCTCCCACCCTCCCACCCTTTCCCCTTTTCCTACCTATCCTACTCCTCCAGAGTAGGTTGCCCCTACAAATCAACTCCCCTCAGTTCAACAGCCATATGAGAACTAAGAACTTCCTCTTGCATTGGGGGCCTATATGGCAACTCCAGTAGGGCAAAGTGTCCCACTAACAGGTAACAAGGTCTATGTTACTGTGCCTTTTGGTGTGTTAGTTGTAAGATAGTTATCCTGTACTACATGGTTAAAACCCAATTATAAGAGAATAGATGCAATGTGCATCTTTCTGAGTTTGGGTTAGCTCACTGAGGATGAGCTTTTCTAGTTCGATCCATTTGGCTGCAAATTGCATGATATCATTGTTTCTGATGGCTGAGTAGTATTCCATTGTGTAGATGTACCACAGTTATTTTTTTTTATCCATATTTGGTTGAGGGACATCTGGGTTGTTTCCAGTTTCTAGTTATTACAAATAAAGGTGCTATAAACATAGATGAGGAGGCATCCTTTTGGATTGGTGAAGAATCATTTGGATGTATAACCCAGAAGTGGTATGCTTGGTCTTGAGTTAGAGCAATTCCAAGTTTTCTAAGATGTCACCAGATTGATTTCCATAGTGATTGTATAAGTTTGCACTCCCACCAGCAATGGAGTAGGGTTCCCCTTTCTCCACACCCTCACCAGCATGTGCTGTCATTTGAGCTCTTTATCTTAGCCATTCTGACATGTGTGAGATGGAATCTCAGGGTCGTCATGAGTTTCATTTCTCTGATGATTAAGGATGTTGAGCAGTTCTTGGAGTGTCAAAACCATACAGAGGGAAAAGGACAGCTTCCTCAACAAATGGTGCTGGTCTAACTGGATGTCGACATATGAAAGAATGCAAATTGACCCATACTTAACAACTTGCACAAAACTTAAGTCCAAGTGGATCAAAGACTTGACATAAAGCCCTACACAATAAATCTAATAGAAGAGAAAATGGGGAAAAGCCTCAAACTCTTTGGCACAGGTGACAACTTCCTGAACAGAACACTAATAGCTCGGACTCTAAGACCAACAATCAATAAATGGGACCTCAAGAAACTGGAAAGCTTCTGTAAGGCAAAGAAAACTGCCATTCAAACAAAATGGCAACCTACAGATTGAGAAAAGAACTTAACCAACTCCACATCTGACACAGGGCTAATACGCATAGTTTATAAAGAACTCAAGAGCATTTTGCCGTAGTGGTGCTGCCATGTAGGCCCCCAGTATATGAGGAAGCTCTTAGCCCACATATGACTGCTGAACTGGGGCAAGGGACTGACATGTAGGGACATTCCACTCTGGAGGAGTAAGATAGAAGGGAGAGGGGTGGAAAGAGGGCTCTGTGATGGAGATGTAACTTGAAGTAATAAATAAACATTATAATTAAAAATAAATGAATAAATAACCCAAGAAATTAAACACCAAGAAACCAAATAATCCAATCAGAAAATGGGAAACAGAGCTAAACTGAGAATTCACAGAGGAGGAATCTCTAATGGCCAAGAGACATTTGAATAAATGCTCAACATCCTTAAATGTGACACTTTTTGATTTGCTGCTTCACTGTTACTAGTATCTTCATCTTGAAACCATTTCTTTGGTTTATGGACATTCTCTTTCCTGCATTTCCTTGATATATTGATCATTAAATTTTAATTGAAGTTTGATGAGAATTTTTAACTAAATCTATTCCTTTCATGGAGAAAATACTACTGGTCTCTATTTTTGTGCTCTGTTTTTGACTCTCTAAATATCACAGTTGGAGAAACAGGCTCCATGCATGTGAATGAAGAGCAGAAGACGACCATGGCTCAGCTAAACTTTATAGATAGGCTGCTCTTAGCAACTTTCTTGGGGAAGTCATGGTTCATGTACTGAGACTTCTCAATTGTATGTTCTTCCTCTGAAGTGATCTAGAACCATATTAATAACTTACAACAGTCAGTGATGAAATACAAGGCTTTTATCTGAATATTCAGTTCTTGTCTATGATTCGTGGAATTTTTCCATCTTGGCACAATTTGAAAATGAAGATGAAGGTGACACTGAGACATATTTTATTCCATTACAAAAATTATGAATACTTTTTCTTAATAGGCAGCAGTGGCAACAGCCTAAAATCAACCAGATGATGCTGTGGTAGTGCTGAAAATAAAACTTAGTCAATACTATTTAGTACCTGTTCTTCCTATAAGGCATATTTTTATTTTTCTCTGGTTTCAAAGATTTATATACTACTAAATTATTTCAGTAGTTGGACATGAAGTTTAATGATGATCCTTTTATGCCTTTTTGTTAAAAATCCAAATAGGTTTTTCTTGTGTTAAATCACACACACACACACAGACACACACACACACACACACGCACACACACACGAGTCCACTTGATGTTTCCCCTTTTATTAGCATGTCTACTGGTGTTGCCCTTGTTCAGGTCTGTTTGATTGTTGGCAATTGGATTGTTGAGGTGTTGTGGGTAAAGTTTCCCTGTCATTTCTAGGACACTTATCTCACATCTCACAGCAGATTTTCTGGCCATTTGGCTCTTCTAGTGATTCAGTCCCTTCTTTCACGAGCCCCACCCCTAGACAAAGGACTATAGGCAACCGACAGAAAAATAGTCTTTTCAATAGGTGAGTTCCCTAGTTCGCTATCCAATACCAAGGGGTTAGCCCTGAAATCATATATACACAAGCAACACTAACGGACTCATCGGCTGATATTTATGTATTTGTGATATATGTAAATATGTAAAACTAATAATATATGTTATAATCAAAGACAAAGAGCCAATGAATTTGAGAAAGTGTGAGGAAGAAAAGCAAGGGAGGGGCTGCAGAGATAGATGGTTTGGAAGGAGGAAAGTGAAGGGGAAAATTACATAATTACATTAATTAAAATTTAAAGAATATTTGAAACAGAACAATTTATTCAATGTTTTCATTTATTTTTTTGTTTGAAAGTTGCATATTATGAAACCTGTGGCAGTTAAAAACACATACATATCATAACAGGAAAAAGGCTTAAAATATTTATTTTTGCATCTTATTGCGAATACAGATGCATTCTAAGTGTTATACATGATTTACTCACATTTGTCATTGCTCTGAAGAAACTTATAGTATGTTTCTCTAATGTACACAACTTAGTATTTTCATAAAATAAAACTTGGCATGTGACTAGATGTGCTGGGGTGGGAGAGTATGGGGGGGTCTTCCTTTTTCTGAGAAGAAGGGGAGGGGAGAGGGGGAAGAAGGGAGGGCAAAATCCAGAGGTGGGGAGGGAATGGGCTATGATCACAATGTAAAATGAATAAATAAACTTATTAAACTTTAAAAAACAATAATTAGGATAAATGCATTAAATTTAAAACGAATGAACCATATGTGAGAAGTCTATGTGATAAGTATCATATGACTTTTGTAATAAGAAATATATTAAAACATTATTTTTTACTTTAAAAAAAAAATAAAACTTGGCAGAGTGATTACATGGCAGACCATCTAACTCTGCCAAATATCTGACTGAACAGTTGGTACTGGAGAGACTTCACAAGGTTTTATCCCTTTTTTTAAACATTTATTTATTACTTTGTTACGTCTCTATTGCCACTCCCTCCATCCAACTCCTCCCTGCCCCCTCTCCCACCCTTCCCATGCCTCCTGTGTATCCGTGTATCAATCCCCCTCAGTTCATTAGACGCAGGTTTTATCTCTTTTATCCTGGTGCGTTAATTTCCATGAACATGTTTGTGGGATGGAAACTATGAAGGGAGCTGGTGTAGCTCAGATACTTGCACTTGCAGCTGATTGGTCTTATTTTCTTATTGTTGCAGAGAATGGGACAGGGAACAAGCTTCAAAAAAGAATCCCAAACTTATCCATGCCCTTCGTCGATGCTTTTTCTGGAAATTCATCTTCTATGGAATCTTGTTATACCTAGGGGTAAGACTCTCACTTGTAAATATAGTGTCATATATTAATTATTAAAATATAATTACTAGTTTTGTGATTATAGAAAGAGCACAATCTTGTAAACAAAGGTTATCATAAAATTTTATCCCAAATCTAAATACTAACCACCTTAAACTCTAGCAAAGGTAAGTGGAAATTTTTAAAGTGCAGGTCTCAATTATAGTTTGTAATTAAAGTGGATCCAGAAAAGCAAATTACTCATTTAAAAATTATCCTCTTATGAATCCAAACTACAATGTTTTAATAGTATATGAGAATACTGGCACTTTTACTAGTTTGTATTCAAAAAGAATGTTAGAAGACAATGACATAATAAGAGTAATGGCCCATTCAGTCAATTGTATGGAGGCATATTTTTGATATTTTGAAATGATATTTTGACATATGTATATATACACACACACACACACACACACACAGATACAGATAGAGATAAGATACAGATACAGATAGATACAGATATACCGAGTTGTTTCCAAAAAGGTAGCAAACATTTTAAATGAGGAGGTGAGGTACACTTAGAATATATTTTGTCAGCTGCCTATGTCTTCATCAGTGTAAAGGGAACAGCAGCCTGGAAACCTAGGCCTTATGGTGTTTAAGGACTTTAGATGTTCCCCAGATGCTCTCAAAAGTGACATGAATATTGTTTTCTGTATCATCTGAGAATCACTTTGAATGCTTGGTCAGAGCCTGTAAAAGAGGATGACAAGTGGAAAATGTGTTGTTTGCTGGTAACAACTCAGCACAATACTGCTTTGGGAGTGTTATGCTCCATTTAGATTGATTTGCATTGTATTTCTTCAGGTCTTTATTCTCAGCTAACAGGGCTTTGATTTCTTCTCAAATGTATGAACTCATATTCAACCATGCTACTTAAAGAATTTTATTTTATCCTGCCCAAGAAAAATTCATTAAAAGTTTATCTTGGCAAAATTTACTATAATTAGGTTCAGAATGTTTTTTAATGCTGTTATCTTCTAGAAGAAATTTTTCTGTCCTCTCTCAATCCATATAAAATAAAAAATATACATATATTTATATTTTTGTATATAAATATATAATATTATATATAATAATATATTTTATATTATAAATTTATTATTTGTTAATAAATCTATAAATGTATGTGAAAAAACAAGACTATAAGAAAAAACCAACATAATTTCTTCTAGTAGAATATGTGCTATGATATATATATATGTGTGTGTATGTAGAGAGGAGTGAATTATCTTTTAAATATATCTATAAGGTAATTTTTAATCAGTGAACACACCCAGAGTACTTGAAACTATTTTTAGTCAAGATCTACTTGTGAGTAGACATTAAGGACAGAGAAATGTAGTAAATATTAAGAAGTATTAAAACTTTTCAATATTAAAAATATCTAGCTGAAAAATCTCGAAGCCATCCACAGTGTATTAGTTATCTATGGATGAGTGATTCAAGGTGCTTCTGAGATAACCTGAGTTCTGGAATGTATCTCTGGAACCATCACAGCATTTGGAGCCAAAGATCAAATTTCTGCTGATACACAACTGAATGTTGGTAGGAAAGGTCCTGACAGAAGAGAGCAGCTGAATGTGCAATGTGAAAAAAGGCATGAGGAATAAAATGAACAGGACAGAGTGCAATGATGCTCAAGGTGCTCTACCCTCTCTCCCCTCCTTCTCTCCCCCTCCCTCTCTCCTCCCCCCTACACACACACACACACACACACACACACACACACACACACCACGCACATGCACACAAAGTTCACTGAAGCCATGCAGTTCAAAGTTGTAAAACTGTCAAAACCTAGATTCTATTTATTTAGGTAAATATTTGATCTATTATTTTTTTAATTTAATTTTTATTTTAAAAGATTTATTTAACATATACAAATTATTTTTATTTATAAAATACACAATGTATATTTTAATATATGTGTACTATTTTTATAATAAATAAAGGTAATTAGCATACAAATCACTCAAATATTTATCAGGTTTTGAGGTTAAAACATTCAAAATCTCTCTTGGCTATTTTGAGATATTATTACTAACTATAGTCAGCTTAATAGAACATATTTCTTTGTAGCTATTAACAGAGCTTTCCCAGTATCCTCATCTCTATTAATCTTACTAGCCTCTTTTGTCTTTATACTTTTTCCAACTCACGTTCAGAGTAGGAGAAAGTTTAGCCATCTTAATAAGCTTCTACCCCATCTAATAAGTGATGCCATTGCTTTACTGTTTGTGTATTCTCCCTGTGCATTTCTTCTTCCCATTAAATAAGCAAAGACTATAAAAACTGATATAACACTTGTATAGATGGATGTAGGGGGACATACATTCAGAATGTGCTTATATTCTTGGTCTCTGTATACCATGATAACTATGATATAACAATTATTTTGTTGGTTTTGCTAGAATAGAAAAAGCACTATAGAATTTGCCTTCAACTATGAAAGGTTAAAAAAGGAAGCATCATCACAAAGGACCTTATTTCTACAACAGTGATGCAATTTTAAATCATATTAGCTATGGTACGTCTCCCTTAACTATGCATTTTTTTTTCTTTATCTGACTTAGCAGTCAGACATAACATTGTCTTTAACATTTAAGACTTCTAACACAGAAGAGCAATGGGCTGTTGAAAACCTGAGTAGGAGAGTCAATTAGGGATAATTTGAGGGAAGCTAAGTAGAGGGAATCTGTGAGCATATCAGTGACAGAATATGATCATCACAGAGAATTCGTTACTATAAGAATTCACACATGTACACTCAGAGCATTCTTGATTCCATGTTTCCATCACTGCATATAGGTAAATATTAGTTCAGTTTAAATCAGGCTTCTTTTTTTAAAAAAAATTAAGTCAAAGAAAGTTAAAGGACATAAAGGAAAAAGTTAAAGGTCCTCACAATGCCACAGCTCTTATATTCCTCACACTGTTAGAAAGGGAAATCTTTGTATTTAGACAAAGACAGACCTTTGAGTCCAAGCCTCCTGCTCCTGTTGGAAGAAGGGTGTTAGGGGTAGTTCTGCACACACATGTGCTCTGCCTTGGGTGTCTAAACCTTATAAATCCCTTCATTATGAATGCTCTTAGCAAATCTTCTAGAGGCCTGCTGTCTAGGATTCACTTCTTATCTCTCTCTCCCATCCCCAGAAACTCAGATATCTGGCTGCTTCTCTAGCTTCAGCTTCACTTGCACTCTGAACTCTACATAAAACTTGCTGTATGTCAAGTATTTATTTCTCCTTCTAGAGCCACTGCCCTATCACTAACACACATGGTTCCCAGTGAATGTCTTCCCTAGATCCTGCAACCAGAACACTGAAGTTCATAGCATCATCCTTTTTGAAAAGTAAGGAGTTTTTACTCATATTTATAGTGACCAGCATTCAGTTCCAGATAATTTGATACTTCTCGTTCCATTTTCTGTGGAAATATTTGCTTAATGAAAGGGAAGGAGAGCATTCTTTTACATAATGTGCGATTAGTCCATTTCTCCTCTTAATGTATTGTGAATGTCTTTCTATGTCATTAGATGTTCTCTGTCTAATTCGTAAATCCTCTGCTTGCACTGTAATTCATGGAGTAAGTTCCAAGTTATTGAATATTTAAATTATTTCCATTTTGTGGTTAATGAAAGTAGTCCTTTAATAAATATACAATTAGATAAAAACTAAATCTTGGTATGGCTTCTAAAGTTGAGGTATACAAATATATCTAGAAAACATATCATTTACTTTTCTAGTACTACAATGAGAAAGTTGAGTTTTATCACCAATTGATATTATCATCTTTGAAATGCTATATTTCTAGGTGAAAAGAATACATCATTATTATCACCAGCATTATTTTTGCACAGTCATTATGCATTTACCTTTTTGTGTATATGTGAATTACCCTTTTATTCTATTGTTCTATTTTTATTTTGGTGTGTTTATCTGTTAATTCTGGTTGGCCTGGCTTGTCTGGAATTCACTATTGGTCTGAACTCACAGAGATCCACCTCCTTCTGCCTCCTGAGCACTGAAAAAAAAAGGCATGTACCACTATGCGAGGACAGATTTTTGGTTTTTTAACTATTGTATTTTTTAATTGCTGCATAATCTGTGTATATTTTTGTTTTGTTTTATACTTTTGTTCCAGAGTTTTGTAAAACCCAAATACTATGCAAGGTGCAGGTATCTTTAGCTTTATTTAATTTTTTTTTAAGATTTGCTTACTTGTGGGTGTATATGTGTACCTACATGTTTATATGTTTTCCAGATGTGTGCAGCAAAGGCTAGAAGAAGGCATTGTGTTCCCTGGAATTTGAGTTACAGACAGTTGTGAACTTCTTTATGTAGGTTCTGGGAACCAAACTCCAAACTTGAGTCATCAAGAAAAACAAGGCCCTCTTAAACATGGAGCCATCTCTCTAGCCTCTGTCTCTGCTTCATTATGTCATGATTTATATGCAAATGTCCAACACACTTGGAATTCATTTTTATGTGTGTATATGTTAAATAGAATTTAATTTTTTAAAGCTTGGATCCATTTTTCCATTTTTATTGGATAAGCCTTACTTTCTCCACTGAATTAAGTGTCATGCATTAAATATTAAATTATTATATACATTTGGACCTTTTCCTGGAGTTTGCAAATAAATCAGTATACTTTCTTTGTCATGTAATATGTATATTTTTATGGCTTAATATCCAGTAACTTAAACTTTCACATTGTTTTTCTTCTTCACATGGTTTCCATAAGTATTTGTTTCTAAATGAAATTTAGAATAAATTTATTTATTGATTTAACAAATATTTACTAATTATGTGCACTTACTAGGTATTGTATGTGCCATAATTCTTATGGCAATATAAATAGATAGCCATTGTCATGGTGCTAATTTATTTATTTTCAAAATATACTTAACAATTTTACATGCTTACATTAATCTTATAAAAATATATTAAAACATAATCTTTGCAATATTTAATTTTTCTTGGTTAGTTTTTAAATATTCTTAAAAGTTTCTGGAGTGAATCACATTCTATATTAATATGGGTACTTTTTGATTTTTATTTATAATATTCACAGGAATCATTTTTCTTTAAGTTACCTTAACTGAGAGTTTCAGAAAGATATTATTTTGTTTTCCTGACTGTAGTGCTTTTATTTATCAACTATGGCTCTGATACCTGATTCTAAAGGAAATTCTTTCTTAGGCTAACAAGCAATGCTTAGCTTTGCTGGAACTTTTACCAGGTAGTTTCTTCATGTTACTTTGATACTTACAGGGTTTTTTAAGTAGTATATTGGTATTTTGTTAGTTGATTTTTTAGTATTACTGGGCCTAATACTCTAAAGGTAAAGACATATAAAACATGCTTAAAACAAGTGACGGTGATAATAATATCACTTAGTTGCTGCACAAGACATAACAAGGAACTCTTAAACCTCATATGGTAGGCAAGCATACATTTCCTGAGCTAAATAATTTAGCTGCAAGACGGAGTCTGCCCTTCTGTTTTTGTCTGAACTTTCCTTTATGGACTGGATATCCATTCAACACAAACTTAACTGTCTGTCTCTGTAAATGTCTGATTTTATTTGCTAGGTACAATGGAAGTGGTTTAGGGATATATATGCATCTACAGTGACTTAGAGCTCTGGTCTGGAAAATTTTTTGATACCCCAGTGCATTCAAACTTCCCTGGTAGGCTGCTCTGAGACCTAAATTATTCCCACCATGAGTGTAATACCTTTAGCTATTTTTTAGTTGATCACTTACCCAGATGACAGATGGTTTTTCGGTTGGAAGGAAGTGTATACAGACTGGCCTGGAATTCATAATCCCCCTTTTTCAGTCTCCCAAGACAGGATTATGGTCATGTGTCAAAACTCCTGGCCCAAATGGTCTTTGAACTCAGACTGTTCAGTTCTGTATCTCTCTCCACAGAAATAAAACCATTTATAGTCATGAAAAGAAATGGACCAGTAAAATTACCTAAGGTATTATTGAGACTCTCTTTTCCAAGACTCAGGTCATATTTCCAGGGATGATGTTATAGGAGAGAACCTTCTAGATTACCAGAGTTTACCAATGAGGAGAACTGTCCAAACAATAGAAGTGATTGAGGTGACACAGAGAGTAAATACACTGGAATAAGAATAATAAAGAAGAGGTCATGAACCCGAGAGAGAGGCAGGGGGAGCATGGATGTAGTTGGAAGTGAGGGAGAGCATGGAAGAAGTGATTGTGTATGTGTGTGTGCACTTGCACATGTGTGTACATGATTCATGTATGAAATTCTCAAAAATAAATGTACAAAAGGGCATTGGGGTTTTCTGATCCTGAATTTAGTGTTCATATTATCTAAAATATTGGTATTAAGCTTATTTATTTTCTAAGAAAACCAATTAAAAGTTATATCCTGATTTATGCTGGATAAAATTATTAAAAATAATTAAAATTTATCTTATTTAAAATAGTTTGGCATTATTTTTTATTTATGCCTACTAAATTTATTAAAATTTTTAATTGAATATTATCTTATTTAAAATAGCTTTGCACTATTCTCCAGTAGATTCAATTCTGTTTGGGTGCACTACTACTTCATGTGGTGAAAATGTGGAAATTTTTATTTTTGAAAATAGTCTGAGCAACAGAGAACCTGCAGCTATCCTGTACCAGTGGTGATTTTTGAAAAGGACTGTGTTTTATACATTAAGCTAGGTATCAGTTACCATTGTTTTGTTTTGTTTTTTTTCCAACATTAAAAAAAATGTCAGGTGGCTCTATGAATGGTTCCATTGTAAATATTAGAGAACATGATACATAAAAGAGATTAAAGAAAATGATAGAAGGGGAAAGGCTAGAAGTGCTGGTTTCGTCTTTGAGTGATAACAATGTGTGGTAGTGAGGTTTATGCTGTGATCTAAAGATTATCCTGTTTAACAAAAATTTTATTTAAAACACTTATATTTATTAATACTTAAAACACCTATAAAACACCTATATTCTATAACTTTAAACCTAATACCTAAAACCTAATACCTATAAACACTCAATATCTAAAAACATCTAACCAATGCTATTTTAATTTTTAAAAGGATATTAATATTCTTAGCATAGGTCCTTGCAGGATAATTTTTTTAATTTTATTACTTCAGGTTACATCTCCATCACAGTACCCTCTTTCCACTCCTCCCAGTCCTTCCCTCAAACCCTCTACCCCTATCCCTTCCATCCCACTCCTCCAGAATGGAGTGTCTCTACATGTCAGACCCCCACCCAAGTTCAGCAGTCATGTGAGGGCCAAGAGCCTCCTCATACACTGGGGGCCTACAAGGCAGCCCCACTTGGGCAAAGTGTCTCATTGACAGGTAACAAAGTCTATGTTCCTATTCCCTTTTGTGCATTAACTGTAGTATAGTTATCCTGTTATATGGCTAAAATCTGATTATAAGGGAATAGATGCCATGTGCATCCTTCTGAATCTGGGTAAGCTCGCTCAGGATGAGCTTCTCTAGTTCCATCATTTGGCTGCAAATTGCATGATTTTGTTGTTTCTGATGGCTTAGTAGTATTCCATTGTGTATATGTACCACAGTTTTGTTTTTTTAATCCATTTCTTGGTTGAGGGACATCTGGGTTGTTTCCAGTTTCTAACTATTACAAATAAGGCTGCTATGAACATAGATGAGGAAACATCCTTGTGGTTTGGTGAGGAATCATTTTGATGTATACCCAGAAGTGGTACGGCTGTGTCCTTAGGTAGAGCTATTCCAAGTTTCCTAAGATATCGCCAGACTGATTTCCATAGTGGTTGTACAAGCTTGCACTCCCACCAACAATGGAGGAGTGTTCCCCTTTCTCCACAACCTCACCAAGATGTGCTGTCATTTGAGTTTTTGATCTTAGCCATTCTGACAGGTGTGAGATGGAATCTCAGAGTCATCTTGAGTTGCATTTCTCTGATGATTAAGGGTGCTGAGCATTTCTTCAAGTGTCTCTCAGCCATTAGGGATTCCTCCTTTGTGAATTCTCTGTTTAGGTCTGTTCCTCATTTTTTGATTGGATTATTTGGTTTCTTGGCATTTAATTTCTTGAGTTCTTTGTAAATTTTGGATATTAGCCCTCTGTCAGACATGGGTTGGTGAAGATCTTTTCCCAATCTGTAGGCTG
Source organism: Lophiomys imhausi (assembly GCA_907164525.1). Classification (NCBI taxonomy): domain Eukaryota; kingdom Metazoa; phylum Chordata; class Mammalia; order Rodentia; family Muridae; genus Lophiomys; species Lophiomys imhausi. The sequence continues at coordinate 21,037,479 of CAJQZJ010001969.1, read as the reverse complement.
CCGTTTTGTTCGAATGACAGTGTCTTTTGCCTTACAGAAGCTTTTCAGTTTCATGAAGTCCCATTTATTGATTGTTCTGAGGTCTTAGGTCCTGAGCTGTTGGTGTTCTGTTCAGGAAGTTGTCACCTGTGCTGATGAGTTTAAGGGTTTTCCCTACTTTCTTTTCTAATAGATTTAGTGTGCCCAGCCTTATGTTAAGGTCTTTGATCCACTTGGACTTAAGTTTTATGCAAGGTGATAAGTATGGGTCTAATTTCATTTTTTTTACATGTCGACATCCAGTTAGACCAGCACCATTTGTTGACGATGCTGTCCTTTTTGCATTGTACGGTTTTGATGGATTTGTCAAAAATTAAGTGACCATAGGTGTGTGAGTTCATTTCTGGGTCCTCAATTTGATTCTATTGATCCCACTGGTCTGTTTCTACACCACTAACATGCTGTTTTTACTATGGCTCTGTAGTACAGCTTGAAATCGGGGATGGCGATACCTCCCGATGTTTTTTTATTGTACAGGATTGATTTAGCTATTCTGGGTTTTTTGTTAGTCCATATGAAGTTGAGAATTGCTTCTTCCAGGTCTATAAAGAATTGTGGTGGTATTTTGATATGAATTGCATTGAATCTGTATATTGCTTTTGGCAGAATGGCCATTTTTATTATGTTGATTCTACCTATTCATGAGCATGGGAGATCTTTCCATCTTCTGATGTCCTCTTCAATTTCTTTTTTCTTTTCTTTTTTGGTTTTTTGAGACAGGGTTTCTCTGTGTAACAGCCTGGCTGTCCTGGACTCACTTTGTAGACCAGGCTGGCCTCGAACTCACAGAGAGCCTCTGTCTCCCGAGTGCTGGGATTAAATGCGTGCACCACCAACGCCTGGCTTCAATTTCTTTTTTCAAGGACTTGAAGTTCTTATCATAGAGGTCTTTCACTTGCTTGGTTAGAGTTACTCCCAGGTATTTTATATTGTTTGTGGCTATTGTGAAAGGTGTTGTTTCCCAAATATCTTTCTTAGCCCATTTATTTTTTGTATAAAGAAGGGCTTCTGATATTTTTGAATTAATTTTGGATCCAGTCTCCTTGATGAAGGTGTTTATCAACTGTAAGAGTTCTCTGGTGGAATTTTTGGGGTCATATCGTCTGCAAATAGGGATAATTTGACTTGTTCATTTCCAATTTATCCCCTTGATCTCCTTTAGTTGTCTTATTGCTCTAGCAAGAACTTCAAGTACTATGTTGAAGAGATATGGTGACAGTGGGCATTCTTGCCTTGTCCCTGAGTTTAGAGGAAATGCTTTAAGTTTCTCTCCATTTAATTTGATGCTGCTTACAGGTTTGCTGTATATTGCCTTTATTATTTCTAGGTATGGTCCTTGTATGCTTATTCTCTCCAGGACTTTTAGCATGAGGAGGTGTTGGATTTTGTCAAATGCTTTTTCAGCATCTAGGGAGATGATCATGTGGGTTTTTTCTTTCAGCTTGTTTATGTGGTGAATTACGTTGATGGATTTTCATATGTTGAATCACCCCCCTGCAGGATAATTTGATTTTGGCTGTCTGGTTATGGCAGTCCTTTCAAAGCCTAGCATCCATTGGGCCTAACTTTGGCAGTTGTATGGCCAGTTTATTTCAACCGCTATATTGTGGCCGTTTTATGAGACCAGTTAATTTCAACTGCTAAACTCAAAGACAGCTTTCTACATCAGCTGAGACATTTCTACAGTCTCTTAGTCCATGTATGTTTCATAGCCTAGTTCCTCACATGGCCTCTGAATTCTGCCTGCCTTTCCTGCCAGCCTTATTAGTCTGACTTGCGGTGGAAAGTCTCTATCATGGACTCTGCCTCTCAGTTTGTGACCATTGCAGCCTCAGTGCTGACGAATGGCATCCTTGTTGTAAACTTGTTTAGTGTGTGTTGACTTCTCAGTCTGTGAGTGCAAGAAAAGAGCAGGACATGGAGCTCTGTGGTTTATATATAACATCATCTCGTGATCCTTAGCAGTCTCGAGGGCCCACAAGCTCTCTCATGATGTCCAATGGTCCCATGGCTTCTCGCAGCAAACAATGTCATCTGTGGCTTGTGGGGTTTCTTAGCTACGCCCCTTTAACAAAGCATTTTGTGTTTCTCAGAGAACTATGGCCTCAATCTGGCTCTGTCCATTTGGCCCAAGTTCAAGGGATGCCAAGCTCTCCTTTATATGCTGCCAGATGTTAGGCTGAACTGCTTGCTAATTTCACTAACGAGACCTAACTTCTACCACAGTCCTGTCATTGAAGTTTTTCAGTGAAGAAAGTGTATCATACTGTGTGAATATATGTTCCTCCAGAGCAGTACTATCAGTGTCTTTTGTGAGATGGCTTGTGTTGTTCAAATGATGAGTATGTCCTGTTAGCTGAGTCAAGATGAGATCTAACTAAGTAGTAGCAATATGTAATATAGACATTCTATTCAAGGGAATACAAGTTATGATTATTGTATGAAGTTGCAATCAAATAATTAATGAGGCTACTACAATAAAAATGGTAAATTATAAAAAAACAATGGAGCTTCAGCATCAGTAGGGAGTTTAGTTCAAGCTAGTCAACAGAAGAAAAATATAAACTTAAAATTTATAACTTGAAATTTTCGGTATTAAAGCTAACTTTTTAAAATTTTACTTTTACTCAGGATGGTCTCTGTAATCTTCTAAAGCAAGAATTTTTTCTTAGAAATAGTCAGATATATATTGTGAATTGTGATATTTAATATAGTTTCTAACTTGTCTCTGGATCTCTTTTCACTTTACAAAACAATCAAGACAGTAATAACTTAAAAATAAAAGCATATTTTTCTCCATGTAGATATAAACAACCTTATATATTTATAGGAAGACATGTTAGAAGAAATGAGGTAACTATATGATAAGTATAGAGATAAATGTAAAAAACAATGCTTTTAGGTAAAAAAAATAAACACTTTATGAGGATCTTTATATGACTCTTCAAAATCACATGTAAGCCATATCACCCTAAATTTGCCTGCTTAGTGTCTAGTATAACTTCTATTTAAATAAGTTAAAGATGTTTAGCTATGTAGTAAAAATATGAAGCATATGTAAAGTGTATTTAGAAGTATTTTATTACAATTTTATTATAATATTTTTTTAAAATTAAGTTTTATTTACTAGATAATTATAAAATATTAGCATGTTATAACTAGGTAGGAGGTCAAAACTTTTCTTTTTGACATCTGCCTTTTGATTTGCCATAATTCAAATACATTTAAAAAATGGCATGTGGAAAGAAAGAATTATATCTCATATTTGTGTTTAACTTGGAAACTTTTTCAAAGGTTTAAATCTTCTCTTACATCGGAGCTTTGATTTGATATACTGTTCTGAAATCGAGCACTATATAAAGTATAGAATGAGCAGCTACACAACACCAATGATTAATGACATTGTAATTCCCTGTGGGGATGAAGGTGATGTAGAAAACATGGCCGTCTTTTGGGAATGGTAAGGCAGAACAGTATTGGCACTGGAGATTTGGAAAGGCAACCGTTTTAATTAGCGTCATGTGTCTTAATCTTCTTGCAGAATTTAGCCCTCAATTTCAATTTTTCTAAGTCATTGTAAAACAAAAATTGGGAGATAATGTATTTTCCTAATTTGAAGGCTGTTTAGCCAGAAGGATATGATTTAGAATTCCTGAGTTCAAATCTGTCCATGTACATTTAGAAGGCATGATGAATTGGATGAGCAGCGTGGTTGGTAATTAGTTTTGGACTATTGAAAAGGTGATGAGTTTTTTTTGGAAACTGGCCCGAGGTATAGTGCTCTAGTACACACCTTTACTGACATCCACACCCTACACTTGGAAAGGAAAGGAAGAGTATCCAAAGTGGCTGGCTTTAAATACCACTGGTGCTGGCATGCTCTTCCCTCCTGACTCCATTTCCACTTAATGGCAGTTGTCTTGAAAGCCTCTTCCATCAAAAGGCCAGTGCTTGAAATATTTTGAAAAATTATTTTTGATACTTTGTAGTGTCTTGGTTTCTTTGGCCTCCATTTCTTCATCTGCATGATGAAAATTGTGCCTGCACTGACTAAGAGTTGCTATGAAATTAACGGGGTCATACTTTAGAAACCATTTAATGGCATGTAGGTGGTACCAATTCACATGCCACTTCATCAAGTACATCTTTATGATATAGCCACTATTCATTCAGGTTTTAGTGAACACTTCACACAAACTTGTTTCTAAGTGACTTTTGCTAAACTAATAACCAAATCTTATTTCAGAGTATATGCAAATTAAAGACAGCCTCAGCAGTTTCATAGATGCTTTGACTCTCTGTAAAGCTATTTTAAATCCTTTGTAAAGATAAAATTGTATATAAATGAAATTTAATGTATATTTTTTCCTTCTTCAGGAAGTCACCAAGGCTGTCCAGCCACTCTTGCTAGGAAGGATCATAGCGTCCTATGATCCAGATAACAAGGTGGAACGTTCTATAGCCATTTACCTAGGCATTGGCTTATGCCTTCTCTTCATCGTCAGAACGCTGCTTCTGCATCCAGCTATTTTTGGCCTTCATCACATTGGAATGCAGATGAGAATAGCTATGTTTAGCTTGATTTATAAGAAGGTAATATTTTTGGAGGGTGTTCTTTGATTGGCTTTGTTTTATTATTTCAGATTATACTCAAGACTTCATGTATTCTAGGCAAGTTCTTTCCTGGGTTTGCCAGCCTCCACCATTCCAGATATTCTACATGCCATGCCTTCAATGCCCTGAATGTGCTTGTACAAGGATAAGTGTGAATACTTATTCTAAGTTTGTGTGCCCATTAAATAAATGGCAGGAATAAATAGTTTTGAGTTATCCTTCCTTGGTAATGCAACTTAATTTAGTAGACAAATATTAAGTACTGTCTGTAAATTCAGGTATTATATTTTATGCAAAGGAGTTGAGTGGTTTTGTTTTGTGTGTGTTTTTCTTTTTTTCTTGAATTCCCAGGGCTTCACACATGAAAGACAAGTGCTGTAGCAGTGAGCTCAATCACTGTCAACTTTTTGAATCCACCTTTTTTCAGACAATTAGCCAGTACAAAGGTCATTGACAAAATATCACCTTATAATAAAATGCTGTTTATTTTTATATTTACTCACAATAATTTAATTGTCAATGATAACCTAAGCAACACATTTTCTCCTCACCCAGCTGCCACAGGTGGTGACAGTGGCACACTGGTAATACTCATCCACTGTCTGACTTTGAGTTACATGAGTCCTACGACTCAATAACATTTTTTTTTTATTTCTTCAAGTTACATATCAATCACAATCCCCTACCTCCTCCCCCATCCAGTCCCACCCTCTCACCCTCTTCCCCCTTAACCCCCTCATCCTCTTCCCTTTTTTTTAAGTTTAAGGTATATCTTTTTCCCAAACAGCTCCCCCTTTCAGTCAAACAAATGGTTCTTTCTCTTATAACAATAAATACAATACAAAACAACAGAAATAAATAGGCCACAATTATGAGAGTTATATGGCTTAGCATACATTCCCAATGTCCAGTCCATATGTATTGGGCACCTGACTTTAACATTCTACTATCTAACCATCTCCATGAGTTTAAAGTTCTATTTCTAACTCAGCTTTCATATTAACTTGCATCACAATTTTAAAAACATCTTCTTAGATCCAGAACACCCTCTTGATTCCTAAACAACTCAAAATTTAACTATGAGACTCTAGCTATCTGTTCTTCAACTACCTCAGACCTGAGAGGGATAAATATATCTGATTTTATAGGAAGTGCAGGGCCCGCAGCTTCCAAAACTAAGAAATGACATACCAGTGGCTGCCTGGACTGTTCCCATTTTCTCTCCATATATTACAGCATCAATCTTCAGCCATTTGGCCCCATTTCTCTGACAGACATTGACTGTAAAGCAAGAATTATGAAGGACTTGCCTACCCTGTCTTGGCAGAGGTAGGCTGTTGACTTACCTGCTTCCAAGTTTTATCCTTTTTGGACAGCATTCTGTCTACAGTTGATGCAAGGGGTTTTTCTTGCCAAGAGATAGGCTTGCCACTAATTCAACCATCTCCCACTGGAGATTCTTCGATGCTCATCTTCTACTTGGAGTAGAATGGGGGTGCTGTCAGGAGCTGACACGTCTCGATATCAAAAAAATCTTAAGTTAAGAAAACATCTTTGAATGCCATATTCTGCAGATCTCTTGAGGTTTTTGGAGACTCCCTATCTATCTCTTATATTTAGATAAGCAAATGTTTCTTGTCTCTTAGCAACTTGATTTCTGATTAGCTGAGAAAATAACTGTCATAGTACCTAACAAAATGACAAGCTTGAATGACTATTAGTTTGCATTTCTTAATTATCCTAAACAGCTTATGACAGTTGGTAGCAAAAGGCCGAAACTTCACATTTCATTTTTAAGCATTACTTTTTTGAGCAAGCACGTGCATTGAGATCATTGAGACCTTTGCTTTTGTGCATGTGTTTGCTAGAAAAGAGCCTAAATTGTCTAGGAATGATGTAAATCAATTCAAATGAACATTCAGCTACCTAAATGTTGTTCAATATTCTGACAGAATTCAATGTCACTTCAATGGCATGTGCTTTCACCAATCTGTGTATGTCAATGCTTTACTCTATCAAATGATAAAAAAAAGATATATCGGTGGCATTTAGATGTTCCCTTATGTTTTACTATTTTTTTCTTTAGTAACAAACTTTATATGCTTGGCTTATAAGGGCTGTGGATCTGAAATTGACCTCTAACAAGTAGTCCATAATACCACTACAGCACACACACTCAAGGTCAACTGTGTTATAAAATCTTGATAGTCATACTTTATTGTCAAAAAGGGCTTTTATGGAGGCATAGAAGAACAGACAGGAGCCAGAAGTTTAATCGAATCTCTGAAGCTACAATCCAATCAATTCATAAGCCCCAGGGAAACATGATGATAAATTAATAAAACTCTTTAGAGATCATTAGAGTGTAGAATCTACAGAACTTGCTATCAAAGAACATCGAATTTGCTTTAATAAATATTAAAAATTACTTATTATAATAGTTAACATATATATAGAACTAATAAATTATTTATTTATTACTACTATCTTTCTTTTAAAAAACTAAAACTTATAAAGAAAGAGCATTATACAAAAATTACTTTGCCAAGACAGGGTAGGTAAGTCCTTCATAATCCCTGCTCTACAACAAATGTCTGTCAGAGAAACAGGACCCAAAGGCTGAAGACTGATGCAGGAATGTATGGAGAGAAAATGGGAACTGTCCAGGCAGCCACTGGTATGTCATTTCTTAGTTTTGGAAGCTGCAGGCCCTGCACTTTCTATATAAGCAGATATATTTATCCCTCTCAGGTCTCTGAGGTGGTTGAAGAATAGATAGCTAGAGTCTCATAGTTAAATTTTGAGTTGTTTAGGAATCGAGGGTGTTATAGATCTAAGAAGATACTCTTAAAAGTGTGTTGCAAGTTAGTATGAATGTTGAGTCAGATATAGACCTTTAAACTCATGGAGATGGTTAGATAGTAGAATGTTAAAGTCAGGGGCCAAATATGTATAAACTGGACATTGGGAATGTATACTGGGCCATTTAACTCTCATAAATGTGGCATATTTATATCTGTTGTTTTGTATAATACTTATTGTTATAAGAGAAGGAACCATCTGTTGGACTGAAAGGGGAAACTTCTGGGGGGAAGAGGGTGGAAGGGCGGGATAGGAAGGGGGAATAGGGAGGGGTTTGTGACTGAGATGTAACTTGAAGAAATAAAATAAAGTATTTAAAAAAATTACTTTAAAACTCTAAAATAGAAAATCACAGTCTTGTGAAGTGATTTCCAGCACTAGGCAAAGGGGATGTAAAGTAAAATAAGGAGCATGGTTAATTTGTAATCAAGTCCTCACATAAAATTTAGCACAAACCCATTAATAAATGTGCCAAATAATTTTAGACACATTAATGAAGAGTTTGGAACTGTTACATATATATTTCAATCTCAACAACTACGTATGATTGCTGATCATTTAGTATATCTTGCAAACCACACTTAACCTCCCTATATTCCTCAGCACCAAAAAGTAAAAGTGCTTCTTCATGTTGCTCTAGTTGGTCCCTAATTGAACCTTGTTTTTACTCTTTCATGCCTCATATCCTCCCCCATATCCATCTGGTTTCAGGCTCATGGCAAGGACATATAGTATCCTTCCAACAACAGTTCAAATTTTATAGTAAATAAATTCATCTCTTTAAAATTCTGAAACCATAACACATTATATTCAAAATAATGAATACAAACTGCACTTTACCAATGAACTTGAAGATCAACAAAATAAATGAGTATTTACTATATGTTATGCAAACAGTTTTATGTATTAGCCTGTCTGTAACTACCTGAAACTGAAACTCCTTCTAAATACATGTAATCTATCTCAGTGAGTTCTTCCTCTCCTCCTATTGCTCTAATATTTTGTAACTAACTACTCTGATTCCTTTTTCTTCCTTGCTTGTCTAAAATTTAACCATTATTTTAGTCCTATCTCTATAATCATATTTTTAATTCAAAGTTAAGCCCACTCTACATTCTACTTTCCTGAACTAATTTATTATATATATTTTCTAGGTTACTCCCAGGCAAAAATTATATGTTAATAAATATTACTTAGGGCTGTACACAGGACAATGTTTTACACCTATTAAATACTCAATAAATATGTGATGAGTTGAAATAAATAGTAAATGGGTGGTTTGCTGACAAAGCCATTTAATAACAAGTAAATTATTAAAATTCACAGGCAAAGAATTACTTTTTCATGATAACAATTTATATAATATTAAATTATTAATTTATAGGTAAATAAGTAAACTTGTTTTTAATTAATAATATTTTATGTTTTATTTTTCTTTGTAAAATTTAAAAATTTTGTTTTGTTAATATAAAAATATTAATTTAGTTATTATAATATACTTTTATTAAATTTAACAGTACATTTATTCCAAACAATTTGTGAAGGAATTTATGAAAAATATTAAGCGCAGGATACTCTGCCTTAGGTTCCATCTTTTATTTCTAAATTTATATTTTGTATTGGTTAACATTTTCATATACCAATAGAATTAATTTTAGTCATCTTTATCTTCAGTTTCTCTCTTACTCCATGCCTTCTCCCACTGGAACTCATCTTGGCAAGCGCCCTGCTACTTTCATGTCTTTTTGTGTGTGGCCCATTGAGTTTGATGAGAGCCTCAAACTCAGGTGGGAAGTTATTTGGTGGCACATGGCCAGCTCATATGTGGTACACCGATGAGAAAAGATTATGACAACCCCTCCTAACAACCATGAGCCTGCCCCCTTCCATCCTAAAATGTTTCTTTATGTACAGATAACCTCAACTGAAATGAGTTCATGGCTACAACTGATATATCCAGTAGAGAAGACATCTGTCTACTGTGTATCTTCCTCAAGCTCAGCTCTTTTATTATGCCCTCTCTTCTGCCATGTTCTCTGAGACATTGGCAAGTGACAGGACTGTCTCATTTATGATCAAGCATTCTTCTGTCACATATTTGCCACCCTTTGGTGTTATAGGTTTCTGCAGTCACCACTACACATTGTAGTCAGAAACTTTTCTGATAATGGCCGGGTGCAAGCTCTAATCTGTGGCATAAGCGTGAGCAGTGAGAAGGTGGCTTGATAGCATGACCATTCAACCAAGGCAGAACAACAGTTAGTTGCATCCCCGCTGTGCCCCAAAACCTCCCCAGCCAGGTACTCTTAACAAGGATTACAGAACCAAATGTAAGTTCCCCTTTGTGGAGCAGGCCTCAAATACAATCAGAAAGTGGCTGGTTACCCCCATAAGAATCATACTACTGCTGCACTACAGGACACATTTTACAAAGATATGTGATTATTGTTGCTTGCAAGAGTCACAGCTGAGTAAGGCTGGTGATGCTCTTTCTTTCCTAGAAACTTGCACACACCTCTGGCATTATGAGAGCTAGCCAGAAGGAGAAAGCTTGCAGCTCAGCTCCATGTCCTGTCACCATAGTATACAACGTCTTCAACCACAATTCCTGGTGGGCATCCAAGAGCACTGACAAAAGCCCATGTTGTTTGGGGGTCCTCTGAGATCTCCCTGGCCAAGTTCACCCTTAGGGAAGGAAGTATTCGAGACTCAGCACTGGGACTTTTGTTTGATTAGTCATGGTTTCTGGGAGGTATTATCCAGGAGGATGCCTCTATTTAAACTTTTTAAAAATTAGATATATATATTTCTAAATTTAAAATTTTCTTAGGCTTATACAAGAGTAATACTCAAACTGGAAATTTTAAACTCAAATATATATAATTTTTATACATGTCCAACTATTACTAATTTCTCAAGGCATGATATGTATTAGAGGCTAGACAAACATTAATAATAATTTTGATAGAGACAAAGTATGAGTAAATAAGTCTCTGCCAATGTATTTTGGATGTTTATTAGATTGTATTATGCAAATAGTATCCTCACCCTACAGACCCACATGGAATGCCATTCTGTGAAAGTTAGTTTAGTTAAAATTAGGTAATGCCCTTTCTGAAGCCATTCAGCAGAGTGAATGCCTCAGCCACCCAAAGTGGAGGGAAGGTGACTGTCCACCCTACTGCTTTGTAAACTCTCACACTTCACTTAGGACACAACACATCCACTCACCTGTCCTGTGAACCTGGCTGTCTGACATTAGAACAATAATAAAATATAAAATTATATTTTTAAGTAAGTTTTTAAAATAGTAGTTTTCCAGATGGCTTTTTCATATATTTTTAGTTTTAGATATATGAACTATCCTCTCCTCCTGTCTCCTATCTTCCTACCCCATTCCCTGTGTATGTCTCTATCTTCAGTATCCCTAGCGCCAGCTTCCATTTTCATGGCTGGTGTGTAGTAATATCCTCCCAAACCTCTCTCTAATGCCTCCCTCTATCTTTCTTACTTTTGCCCACACAAGGTTACACTTAATATTCTAAAAATTAGCTAAGAGCCTCATATAAGGAAGAACTGGTAGCATTTGTTCATTTGGGTCTGGCTTACCTAACTCCATGTAATATTTATTTCCATTAAAAAAAAAAAAGGAAAACAAATTCCCAAAACTCAAACAAAAAGATTCAAAAAAAGATTAAATCTTACATTTTATAAATGAATATTTGAATGCAATGTAATATTATTCTTATTTTCAAAGGCAAAAAGTTTCTATATGACAGAAAAGATTAAAAAACATGTATTTCGATATAATAATTGCTTTCAACTTTAATATTTATAAAACTGAGAACGTATAAAACTAAAAAATATGAAACAAGTCTGATCCCTTCCACTTAAGATATATACAATTACATCTGCTACCTTACTAATGTGTTACTTATGAATACACTTTACTTTTGTTTGCTGTTATCACCTAACTTCCCATTTTTCTTTTAGACTTTAAAGCTGTCAAGCCGTGTTCTTGATAAAATAAGTATTGGACAACTTGTTAGTCTTCTTTCCAACAACCTGAACAAATTTGATGAAGTATGTACCCATTGGTTAAGTGTTTTATGCATTTTATTAGAAATCAAAAAACCTTAAGGAAGATTTATCCTGCCGGTAACAGTAGTACAGTCCCACTAATCCCTAGTTTGGCTACTTCTGGAAACTGGGAAAGCTAAATTGAGCACCATTCTGAGGTCAGGTTAAATTTCAAACATACCTCAGCTTGCTCTTAATAAGGTTTTTCAAATCTTAATCCTTATCACCCTTTGCTTCCTTTTAATATAATACTTTAAATTGTTATTTCCTTTGGCTAAATATGATACTCTGAACAGCTCTTGTTCTGTGCTGTCTTATGTCATAAGTAAATCCAAGGCCCTTGAGGACAGATACTGCGTTTTATTTATCATAGCATTTCTGGTATTTAACATAGCAAGTGTTAAATAAATTATTGATTACTGATAAAATGAGTACCAGATGTTGAACTGTGTGTGTCTGGGTGTGTGTGTGTGTGTGTGTGTGTGTGTGTGTGTCTGTGTGTGTGTATATTCAGCCTCTGAGGAGAATCTCTTTTTCTCATGTTTTCTACACGAGGACACTAGTTTTAAATTTTATTTTAAAAGGTTATTATTTAAAGTCTGGGCACAATTTCTAAGATGAAGATCTCAATTCCACTAATAAAAACATACTTTGAAATGCAGTGACTGGACATGTTTAGCCTGGAGAGCCTGGTCTACGCATTGATTAAGCCCAATACGTATGATTCCACGTAAATTTTAATGTGCTCTGAATAATGAATTCCTGGATTAGATAAACCCTCAGTGCTCCTTTCCTCCCACATGAGATTCTTTGTTTTTTTTTTTGGGGGGGGGAGGGGGTTGGAGTACAACATGCTACTTGATTTCTCTGTGCTTTTATTTTTCAGGGGCTTGCCTTGGCACATTTTGTATGGATTGCTCCTTTACAAGTGACTCTCCTGATGGGGCTTCTCTGGGAGTTGTTGCAGTTCTCTGCCTTCTGTGGCCTTGGTTTACTGATAATCCTGGTCTTTTTTCAAGCTGTCTTAGGGAAGATGATGGTGAAATACAGGTAGTGATCTTTGTCACAGCTTGAAGTAATTTGAATTGGGCTTCTTTATACCCTGCCAGGAAAACCATGCAATACTACTGAAAAAGGAGATTATTTTAATGGCGTAAATAATACTTTCTATAATAAAAGGGTATATTTTTCCATATAGGTCTACAAAACTTCTTTGTAAATGTTTTAAGGTTCAGTATATTTTTATAAAATTCAGATAAAATGGATAAAGTATTTATGTGAACTGGAAGGAATGCCTAAATTTTGTATGGAACATATTGACCTTTCCCCACTCTATATTGTAGGTCGTTCTAACAAATTATCACTTTTAGTACAGAATGAGTTGGTGATATGAGTTATGTGATGTGCTTATGACACAGAATAAGAGTTTGTAGAGTTTGCCAGCTTGAGTATGATAGAAGGCTACAAATCTGAGCACTCAGATAGGTCTTTGTTTATGCTTTTTTTATAGTTTTCATTTGCTTCACAAAATGGATATAATCACTTCTTAGAGATTTTGATAAGGATTGGATTAGGGACATTGTCCAAAATTCATCTAACAGTGGGTATCTGACACTCAGGTGGCATCTACTAGATGATAGAATTACTTTTTTTTTTCCCCCTGAGACAAGGTTTCTCTGCATAACCCTCTCTTGAAACTCTCTGTAGATCACCCTGGTCTTGAACTCAAAGTTCTACCTGCCTCTTCCCCCTGAGTTGTGGACATTAAGGTGTGCACTATCATCACCTGAATAGAATTACTTTTGCTACCATCTCTTTAATAACAAATTGTTTATCTATATAATAAAAGAAATAGATTTCCTTAAAATTTTGAGGAGTTATTAGTAGATAATTTGACTTGTTTCTGTTACTGATTGGTTGATCAATTGGTTGGTTTACAGAGATCAAAGAGCTGCAAAGATCAGTGAAAGACTTGTGATCACATCAGAAATTATTGATAATATCCATTCTGTTAAGGCATATTGTTGGGAATCAGCAATGGAAAAAATAATTGAAAACCTGAGAAGGTAATTTGATACAATTACAATATTGTTCCAATTTTATATTTCTCACTTAAAAATGGCTACTTGGGTGGATTTCCATCTTGTCTTTGAACTTTCTAAAAATCAAGCATATGTCCTGAATTATACCATTGTTTATACATCAGTTGCATAAAATCATTTGATGAGTTAGTGTTTTGTTTTGTTTTTTTGAGACAAGGTCTCACTATGTAGCCTTGGCTAGCATAGAACTCAGCAGGTAGAACAGGCTGGGCTAGAACTTAAAGACATGTACTGCCATGCCTGACTGGCTTATGGCTTTACATAGTTGGTTCAGTTATTCCTTTGTACTGCAAGGATATTTATCCCTTATTAATGATTCTCCTATAGTAGTTCATAGTTGTTGAATACCCTTAATTAAAACAATGATGAAGATTCTGGAGGCTAGTTGAAACCATAAATAGAAATGCTAAAATATATAGTTCTGAGAGAAAGGGTTGATACTGTATGACACTGTACCTCAAGTGTTATGACTTAAAAAAGTAGGGAACAGCCAGATTTGGACAATTTGTACTCGTTATTCTGAGCCTTATGAATATGACAAACAAGATTTTTCTCAGTGTTGCTCATGTAAATTGCTCACAGGAGGCGAAGTGAGTCCCTGAAAGAAAAGCCTCCTCCTGAGATGGAATCTGTACTTGGCACCTGTGTGTGTCTTGTCTTCCTTCACCTCATATAACCTTTTGTGTAAAGATTACATCTGAGGAAAAAAGTACAGCACAGACTGATAAGTAATTATTGAGATAGTTTGGGGCAAAAGAAAAATGATCATTGCTGTAGCCATGTAACCTTTTTTCTTTAGTTAACTTCCCTGTTCTACCAACCACAATCAAGGAAGTTTTTTAGACTTCTAAGGGTGGATGTATCATAAAGGATGCTACCAATATAAAGAGTATTTCACAGAGAAAAAGAAATGAAGAGTGTCCTTTGCAATGGTTTGAATTTGGGTTATATCATGCTCAGGCTACTAGGGATCTACAGACAATGGTGACTGAGCCACAGGTGTGTGATTGGAACAACAGTGGAAATGCTGAAATGTTAAGTCCTTTGCCATGTAAATAGAAAGAGCAAAAGAGTATTTATTTCTCAAACATCTTTGGTCACCTGTTTTTGTTATGCCTTTCAGGGTAAATCCAGGAAAGAAATTGCATTTTTTTTCCTTCCAGAAACATCCTTAAAGATCTTGGGGGAATTGTTGATTTCTGAGTTCTATGCTAGCCAAGGCTACATAGTGAGAACCTGTCTCAAAAAAACAAAACAAAACAAAAAAACCCACTAACTCATCAAATGATTTTATGCAACTGGTGTATAAACAATGGTATAATTCAGGACATATGCTTGATTTTAAGTTGATAAAAGTTGTTTTTCACCTTAACAAGTGGAGTGCTTCACCACACTCTGTAAACAGTCACAGCAGGGCTTATGAGGTTATCAGAGGATCCAGTTTTCTCAGACTTCACAGTAAGCACAGAGACAGGTCATTCCTGTGGCTGACAGTTTTTTGTTTTGTTTTTTTTGACATTTTATCCCTCTTTTTCTCACTTGATAAAATCCATGTTTCCTATTCTGTATTTCAGGTTAGCTAATTCTGATAGCATTTTGTCTGGTTGTAACCTGTTTTGTACAGCATGAAATTGTTACCTGAAAAATCTGGAAAGTGCTGACGTAAAAGGGAAAGTCAGAATTGCTTTTACTCAGCAGAGCAAATACATTGTTCTAGGAGAGACTGAGAGAATGCTCTTGAGAAGGATGATTACCTCAGCCTGGGCCACTGTTGAATTGGGCCAAAGGCTATGCAAATCTCCCTGAAAAAAAAATATCTGCCTTTTATTGCTTTTCAGCAATAAAGGAACTTTCAATTTTTTTTTTTTTTTTTTTTTTTTTTTGGTTTTTCGAGACAGGGTTTCTCTGTGTAGCCCTGGCTGTCCTGGACTCACTTTGTAGACCAGGCTGGCCTCGAACTCGCAAAGATCCGCCTGCCTCTGCCTCCCAAGTGCTGGGATTAAAGGCGTGCGCCACCACTGCCCGACAAACTTTCAATTTTTTAAATAAGAAATTGGTAGAATATTTTTATGACTCATAAAATGTTAGGAATTTTATAATAGTTTCTAGATGATTCTGGTAAGTGTTCTTAGATCCATTATTCTTTTTCCTATGAGACTTCTTTCAACTTTTCTCAGTTCTAATATATTTGAACAATTTTGACACTTTGCTAGCATTTTAAAACAATTCTATCATTTTTACAAATGCCAGCCTCATCAACTTATTTTTTATCTCTAGAAGGAAAGGTCTACACATTGCCCTTTTAAATCTTTTGTTACGTTGTCATCTAAGCTTAACCACATCTCTACAAGGGAAGTTATTGATTTCTTTAGTTGTGGAACCACATTTAACTAGAAGAGTAACTTCCTTTAGACATAGGTAAAACAGGCAGAACCCAAACATAATCCACCTTTAGTACAAATGTACTGTAAGATGAAACACTACAACTTATTAGACTGATAACGATATAGGATATACACAGCTATATACTGTACACTATATATATGATATAGGTTATACCTCTGTCAATGAGCTCAGCATTATATCGTTTTCTGTGAGGACTAAAGGTTTCCTTTTAGTTCTACCATTTGACAATGATGGTGTGTGGAAGCATAGTGATGGCATGCCAGTGCCCTCCTGCACCAGGCCGGAGATCAGCTAACAAACCTTTCAGACAGGACCTTCATCTTGTGTTACCTTTGTTTGGTCTTTGCCCACACAAGAACTGGTTGGGAGGATCACACATGGCTTGAAGTTTTAGAGCCCCTGGAAGAGTGGGGCTGGGGTTAATAATGCAGCTACTAAAGATATAAAAATAATATAAAATTAAAATTTATTTAAATTATACAATTTAAATTTTAATAATAAAATAAAAATTAAATTATAATAATAATAGAAGTTTTAAATTGTTTTACAACAATGTTAACAAATATTCTGTGTAAATACATGGTGTATTAATTAACAGTCATATAAGCTAATTGAGATCAAGAGAGGTTTTATAACTTGCCCAAACTTTAGACAATGTTCAGATTCTAAGATATGTGATATATGAAAAGAAAATAACATATCACATCTTCTTCTATTTCCATAGGGTGGAACTGAAACTGACCCGGAAGGCAGCCTATATGCGGTTCTTCACTAGCTATGCCTTCTACTTTTCCGGGTTCTTTGTAGTCTTTTTGTCTGTGCTTCCCTATACAATCATCAACGGAATCATCCTCCGAAAAATATTCACAACCATTTCATTCTGCATCGTCCTACGTATGTCAGTCACACGACAGTTCCCCACTGCTGTACAGACATGGTATGATTCCATTGGAATGATAAGAAAAGTACAGGTAAGTTCCATTACTACATCCTTATATAATTTTTGAAACATTTTAGGATTTGTATAGTGGAAAAAAATCTCTAAAATGGATTTCTTGATTTTTGATTTATTTTAATGGATAAGATTTTCTCTCTTCATATTCATACATGATCTCTTGAGTCGTTACAATGAAAATTGAATGAAATAAAATCCTATGAGATTTTGTAGGTCAAAGAAACTTAAAATGATTGTTTTTGTAATCTGGAAAATTCCACCCAAGGAACCAATGAATAGATCACTTCTAGGCAGCTTGTAAAACTGCCACATCAAAAAACATGCAAAATAGACTTCAGAAGGAAGTTATAAAATGTCCCAGCTAATCCTGGAATGTGCACCTAAACTTCTTAGCACTTCTCTGGATACTATGATGGATGTAAATGGCAATTTGTGCCATATTAACTATGGTATGACTCCAGGATGCCAAAGGAGCCGTTGGTAGGAAAAACACCCTAGTTTTGAGGTGTGATAAGAAGTAGTTTATTCACAGAAAATTGAATAAACTTGTGAGAAAAATATCTTATTGTTCTTTAACATATTTGTTTAAATATTTAACACAGAAAGCAAATAATTATGACAAATAAAATGTGGGATAGAGAGAAGACTCCTTTTTAAATGGTCCTACTATTATTTTCCTAGGTCTGATATTACAAATTGTGGGCAGCATGTAATTTTAGCTTTTATATCTATTTTATTTGCCTTTGAAACTTTTGAATTTGTTGGTAGTGACTAGAAGTAGAGAGATATCATTTGTACCCCTGCACATTAGCGTACATATGTATACACACATGTATGTTGAGTGTCTTGTGAAAAATGGAGATTATCTAGTAATTTGGTTCCCCAGTTACAGTAGCTGATCCCTTTCCAGTTTATCACAATCTCTTTCATCCCTTCTACTCACCCATTTCACCTCCAAGATTAAGTGAATTTGAGTTGTGTGATTACACAAAGTAGTTAGTGAGGCTTAACATCATAGTGTGGCTCTGTGATTAATCTTATTTCTCTGCTGACATCATTGTAGTTGGATGGAGGGATGAGAGAAGAAAGAGGGAGGGGAGGGAAGAGAGATAAGAGAAGAAATGAGAATATCACTTTACAATAACACAGAAATATCTGGAAAAAATAGACATAAGTGAGGAAAAGAGAGAGGGGGAAGGAGGAAAGAAAGAAAACAGGCCAGGCAGGGAACAGTGAAGACTTTGAGGTGCACAGATTTAAATCTTATGCTCCACCTTCCCTAAGGAGAATGTGATTTGGAGTCTCTGATGGAGGCCTTTCTCAGAACACTGAAAAGTAGTTATATGAAGTCTTTATACTTTCTTTATGTAGAGAAGTGATGATAGTGATGTTGCTTGTTAAGTGTTAAAATTTTTGTTCTTTTTATTTGTCCTAGCTTTAACTGAGACATAAATGAGTAATTGTCAGGGTTTCATTAGAAATTCATATTCTTTATAACAGTATAAAAAAGAAGCAACTGTGCACTGATATCTAATGTATAAAACTAATTTAATAAACTTGTAATGGGTGGCTTTTTACTTATTCACACTCATTTATATTACTGTATTTAAACCTCTCCATCCCTTCCACCCCTTATTCCTTCCAAACCTCCAATCCTAGGGAGGAGAGAAAGGAGGTTTGAGGGGAAAAGGACATAGGTCTCTTTTAACTACTTCTTGCTGATTAGGATCTTCAGGTTCTTTAGAGCAATACCAATCTCAGTAGTCATGATATCCAGAAGTCCAGCAAACTAGGAGCAGCAAACACAGCAAACCATCAAACACACCAGCAGGGTGAACCAGAAGGAGTGCAGGAGAACACCAGCAGCAGGAGAGCAGCAGCCTATTCCTTCTTAAGATCACTTTCTCTGCCCTCATCTGTTTCAGAGCTCTGGCATTTATAACCCTTCCAGAGTCCTCAGAATTAAACTTTCTGTAGCTGGATAGACCACACCTCTGCTAGTGCAGGAGAGGAAATTATAGTTACCAGCTGTGGACAAACTGAAAAGTCCTATATCCTACTCCTGGGATCAAAACAAAAGCATTCTCATATCATAACTGGGTTAAAAAAAAGTCTTACTGTATAAACTAATATATTTAAAAATATATTTAGACAATGATGAATTTTATTGCTTAGATTAACTTTAGAATAATTGTAAAGTTATTTTATTAAAAATAATTTTTAATTTTATTATGAAAATTAATAGAAAATACTACAATGTTAGTAAAAAGATATAACTACATTTTTGCTATTCTGATTCTATAATTGAAAGTTTTTACTCTCTTTGTTGACTAGGATTATCTGCAGAAACAAGAATATAAGATACTGGAATATAACTTAATGACCACAGGTGTGACCATGGAGAATGTAACAGCATTCTGGGAGGAGGTGAGAATTTCTGAACATTGTGGACTTTTTAAATGTATAAACAATTTAGCCGTTTCCTTTTCATGCATCTAAATCTCTACTGAATAAAACATAAGACTCAAATGACAATGTAACTGATAGAGCTCTAAGGAGGGTCTGTGTGTTTTATAAAGTAAAAAGTGGGGAAACAGGAACATTAATTGCAACATAAAGCCTCTTTATTTCTTTAAAAGTCATATAATTGATTGTATATTAATAGCCAGGATGATGATGCCTTTGATACTTGGTTTGTATTATGTCTCTGCAGTTCACTTTCTATATAATCTAAATCATATTATGATCAAGTGGTCAAGCCTCTAGTGTCTTCATCTGTCAAATGAAGGCATAATTATCCCACTGACTAAGATGATTTACACGGACTGTTCATTAGTGCACTTTGCATGTAATGGTTCCTCAGTGAAGATTAACTTTTATGGTTAACTTTTAAGAATTCTAAGTCTTCCCTGCCTGTCACTCAGGTTAGAGCCATTGAGTTCCTGGGAGCAGCTGCCAGCAGTTTACTCTCTCTGTGGTATGGGTGACCTCATCCAGGCTCAACAACAGTTAACTGTTGACGTGCAAATACAAATCTCTGGTCCTGGTTTCAGTCCTGACTTTCATCCATAGTATTCCAAATATCTTGCATGTTCCTCAGACATTTCATATTCATTGCTCCTCAAGCTTTACTGTCCCTCTTGTTCTAGTATCTCCTGGAAACATCTGACTGGTAAGTCTGGGGTGAGTGGGTTACATGCAAAACTTTGATTAGATAAAATTTTTATTTTCATATTAGACAATTGAAGTAAGACCTTTAAGTAAAGAAATAACTCAAATAGCTAGGGCAGAACTAATGTCAGCCTTGGTTTCTCAGAGGGTATTTAAGGGTACAAATAAGGGAGAAGATGTGTAACTCAGGGGCAGACCACTAGCCTAGCATGGGCAATGGCCTAGGTTCAATTCCAAGGACTGAAAAAGAAAAGATAAAAAGTATAAGGAGAAAGAAGGAAGAGTAACTGTTGTTTTAATGTCTACAAAAGTAGTTCTCATATGTTACTCCATTATTGCCCTCAATACTTTTTTACACTTTATTTGGTCCACTTATAGAAGTTTATGTTAAATAACAGCAAAAACCATGTCCCTTTGTATTTCTATAACAGTGTTATTATTTAAACTAAAAGCTAAACCATCTAATAGAAAATGTTCTAGAGTTTATACATTATAGTATTATTTTGCAATTGAAATTAAAATGAACACTTAACTGTGTTAAAGGTAGGGGTTGCTGCATGGTGGTAGTATATGCCTTTAATCCCAACACTCAAGAGGCAGAGGCTGGCAGATCTCTGAGTTCAAGGCCAGCCTGGTCTACAGAATGAGTTCCAGGACCTGTCTTACACAGAGAAACCCTATCTTGAAAAAAACAAAAACAAAAACAAAAAAGGGGAAAGATTTCAACTCAAATGTTAAATATGATTACATTCTTATAATACAACTATAAGTGATCTTTGTTTTCTTTTGCTTTCTTATTTATTCCAAATTTTGTGAAATAAGTGTCTTCTGCAATAACAGATAAGAATTATTGGGAACAATTATCTGCCATTGATCTGAGACATTACCAGGTTAATGTCCTACTCATTATGCATATGAAGATCCATCATCCTAGACAACCTATAACTACTTCTCAGTCTTAGGAAATTTCACTAAAATGCTTTGGAGCCAGCATGTACATCACTTAATTGGTAATTGGTAAATGCTAAATAAGTTGCTCTACTCTATACTCCTGTAAGAGTTAGTATTATTTTTTTAACTGTAGAACCTCATATATTATAATTTAATACCTATAATTTAATATAATTCTCTAATATAGTTTTTGTTGGTTGAATACATTTTAATTAGGCCTTCTGGATTGGTCACCCTTTCTTTTTTCCTTTCTTTTTTCTTTCCTTCTTTTCTTCCTTTGTTTCTTTCCCTTTTTCGCATTGAAGAAAGAAGCTTCTGTAATGACATTTGAGAGATGCACTAATCTATGGATAAAAGGATTAGTCATTAAGACTTGGTTTAATACTAACCCATTCAGCATGATAATACTAGGGGGTTCTCCCTTGGACTTTGGAAATATTTATTCACATGTTCTTGCCCCCATAACAGTGCCAGATAAGGGTTTCATCTTGTCAATCATGTTTTAAATATAATCAGAAAGTGTTTTGTTACACCATGATACTTGTGGCACTATTGCACCAAGCATGTCAGTAAGACTGAATATTTTTTTCCTCTGATTCTACGAATAATACCTGGCAACACTATAAAAGCTAGCCATTAGTGATGTAGCACCCAGGTGAGTACCAGCTTAATTTCTCCATGTTCTATTACTCAACGTGTGGTATCTTCAGGAAAAGGGTGAAAGTATCATGTTCTGGAGGGTAACCAAGAGCAACAGTGGCAGTATACTATAGTGTTTAGGGACCTCACTTGATAACAAATCCAAAGAAAGTAATTCATTCCTGGCACTGTTTTTGTTTGTTTTTATTCTGTGGTATCTAGTTGGGGCATTATAACCCTATAACTATATTTTAATTCTCTCTTTAAAAATGTATAGTCCTTCTTTATTCATTTTGAAAATTTTATGCACATATACAATATATTTTACCATATTCACCTTCCATTCTTTCTCCTCTTTCTAATTAAATCCCCAATGTTGAATTTTAGAAGTAATCTGTAGTACAGAAGTACTATTTTTGAAATGTGAAGATCCCTACATGAAATCTAGGTGAAATAATGTTACCTCCGTCAGTGTTTTTGCCTTTACTTTTGTGGGTCTCTCCTGTTACAAGACATTATCACCATTCCTTTTGGTGCCTTTGTTGGGTGTGGTTTTTTCACACTCTGGAGAGTACATTAGTGATATCAGCAGTGCAGAGGCAGTTGTTTCTGTATAAAGTGAAGCAAGAACAATTATGAGGTATAAGTGGATCATTAGAAGTAGCAGACAGTGAATTCTCAGGCAGGCTAACTTCAGGAAAGAGTATCTTTGGATGTTGAGGACCTAAAAATAGATTTCCTTAAAACTGGCACACAGGCTTCTTCTTGATCAATATTTAATGCTGTTCATTTTGCTTAGAAGACAATACTTTAGAGATTCCCTGAGGCAATGGAGATTCAAGACATTTTGAAAAGAGGATTCCTCTCCACCTCACACATACTCTTGTAGAAATCAATTTTGTTGATCCCACTAGCAACTTTACCATATTTGTAGCCAGTGACAAGCAAATGTTTTGAGCAAATCTTAGAGGAAGGAACTCCCAGTGTGACAGAACAGAAGTTAGGTTTGCATTGTAATTCCACTCTGAATTGTTTGTGACTAATCATCTATCCTTCTGAGTCAGAGTCTACAGTTTTAAAAGAGGCAGGTATTTCTGTGAGTTTGAGGCCAGCCTGGTCTACAGAACAAGTTCCAGGACAGCCATGGCTTTGCAGAGAAACAGTGTTTCAAAACAACCAACCAACCAACCAAACAAACAAACAAACAAATAAAAAGTGGCCTTATATATTACACTGAATATTAATAAATGTTTATGTAACAAGTGTGTTGAAAAGGGGTATACATGTATACTCTTCTTTCCTATAGTTTTAATGCACACAGACACATTTTAGCATTTAATAATATAAAATTGAAGTAATGTTAAGTGAAAGTCTGATAAATGGAAATTGGGTTAAATATATCTATATATTTCATACCTTAAAATTCTCAAGGATTTTGAACCATGTTCTCTGGAAACCATGTGCTTTATAATTATGTATTGTAAATTTAATTATATGTATGTATTATAATGGACCTTATAAGTGTGTTTCTTAAACTAATTGCACATAAAGTTATCTATTGAAAATATCTGAAAACATTTGTATTTTTGATGTGTCTAAATAGGGATTTGGGGAATTACTGGAGAAAGTACAACTAAACAATGGTGACAGAAAGCTTTCCAATGGTGATAGCCACCTCAGTTTTAGTCATCTCTGTCTTCTGGGAACTCCTGTGTTGAAAAACATCAATTTTGAGATAAAGAAAGGAGAGATGTTGGCGATTACTGGATCTACTGGAGCAGGAAAGGTACTGTCTCTTTAAATTTTTAAACTTTTTTGAGAAATTCATACACGAATATTGTGTTTACATAATTTCCGTTCCCTTTCCCCATCTCTAACCCCTTCTGTGTTCTAACTCTTTCCACTCCTTACTCCCAAATTCATGACCTCTGTTTTGTTTATTACTTTACTTAAAGTACTGGATTCATTTTGTGTTTTTATATGCACATGTGTTCAGAGCTGATCACTTGTGATTGAATAAACTATCTAGGTGCTTATTTTTGGAGAAAATTGATTCTCCCTCTCAGCAACTTCTGTTCGCCTGTAATTTTTTCATCTAGGGATGGGACCTTGTGAGATTTCCCTCATCTACAATGGCGTGTCAACTGGGATGACACCATGTAGGACTTGTTTAGGTAACAGTATGTTGGATATTTCATAGAGGTATAGCATCTCATGTTTAGAAGATGCTACTATCTAGCAGTAGACATCCCTGTTCTCTGGGTCTTATGATCTTTTAGTGCCTCCTTCCACAATTGGCCCTGAGCCTTGTGTATAAAGATTGTGCTGTAGATGTATCAGTTGGAGCTGGGTACCCCCTAGTCAATTATTCTCTGCATTTTGACTGGTGGATCTCTGCAATCATTTCCATCCATTACAAAAAGACATGACTTTGAGAAAAGAGGTGAGAACTACACTTACCTGTGTGTATAAGGATAAGTATTTAGAACCCAGTTAGAAATCATATTAGTTTACAAAAATGGCATTAGTAGGATCTCCTCTAAGGACTATGACCTCTCCAGCTATGGATAGTTAGTTAGGTTTTACATTACTGGATTACTAGGTATGAATTCAATGCTTCTTTTTTCCAGGGCTGAGGACCGAACAGGGCCTTGTGCTGGCAAGACACCACTGAGCTAAATTCCTAACCCCAAATTCAATAACCTTCATGAGTTGAACTTAGGTTCAATTAGGCAGCTGTTGGTTATTCCAAGGATGCTACTGTCATGCTATTGGTGTTATATCTTGTTAGGATAGTCTTTTAAAAATTATTTTTAATTTACCATTTTTTTTAAAGTTTAAGTTTATAGTATACAAAATATTTTGGAAAAAATTTTATATTATTATAAAATTATTTGAATGTAATATTTCCTTAAAATATAAATTGCTTTAGTAATGATTTACTTTAGGTTTTTAGTTATTTAAATTATTTCTTGTGATTTTTTATGTTTATATATTTTTTAAAAAATTTAATTTTGTTATACATATAGAGAATTTTTAATAACTGTTGGTTAAAAAACTATTTTAAACTATTATTTACTACAGATCTATATTCAGAGCTGGTACAAGAAAATCATGGTTCAGATTTGACCTCTTGGTATATATACATATATTTGGCCTCTCTATGTTTGTGGATTTTTGTCAAATAGACCCAGTCTTGCTTGTTGTATATTACAGAAATATGTCAAGTGAAAGATTTTCAAAAAATGTTAATTTATTCAGTGGCTATTCTACTCCCCACACAGTCTCAAGAACAATCTACTATGCTTATATAAATTTATGACCTTTAGAGAGATATCTGACAAAATCTAATTGGCTGGAAGGGAAAACTGCCCAAAGATCTAATTTCACTGCCAAGAGACTTTATCTTGATGTTTCAGATATGGTCTGTCATGCAGATAATGGTAGATACTTATTCTCCAGTAGTTATCTAGATAACAAATTTAAAGGAGCAAAGAAATGAAATTTGACTTGAGTACATGCTTTATAATTCTGGGCAACAAGTATATACTGTGGACACCTATAAAATAGATTTTTTTTTTTTGCAGTTAGAGTGCCATTTTAGAATATATTCAGTAATACGATAATATATTTATTAACCCTAAAACCAAACCTGTTCCAGCACATAAGAGGAAGGAATGAGAGTAGAAGGGAGGGAGGAAAAAATAGAAGGAGGGAAAGAAGGAAGGAAGAATGGGACAGTGCTGTTATAAAATAAAAATAAGAATTAAGGATCCTGAAAGGATATTTGTTTCTATTTTGTATTAGTATCTTAAACAGGGAAAGCTGTATTTGGAAGATTTTTATCTGAGATTTTAGGAATAAAATACCACAGATATTTTCTAATTACTGTACATTTTGCTTATTTTCTCTCCAATTGTTTTCCCATAGCTGACATGGACAGTTTAAAAAAAATAGCTGTAGTTTTATATTTTCTTCTTACAAAGAAGCTTGCTCCTCTTCAATGTTATTTTTTTCCTCATTTTCTGTTATGGAATTGGTAGCAATTTTCAGTATTAAAAGAAAATGATACCACAGGAGTGTAACAGATGACTTAAACTAGACTGTCTGCTTGAGAGAGAGTATTGCTTGTGTTACACAGATTTTAAAAATGAATTGTTCATGTACTTAAGAACAATACATGAAATATATGTAAAAATAGCTATGTAATCACAGATTGTTGAACTTACTGGTAATTAACTCTCAGGCCATTCGACGAAAAATTGATAAATAAGTAATTATACTCTGAAAGTCCTCTTACCTCTCAAGGAAAGTTGCTGAGAAGACAGAGGAAGACCTGGGTCCACTTCTGATAGTGCAGTGTGATAGCTCAGTCGGGAGATTGCTTTTTTTTATAATTTATTTTTTATTTCTTCAAGTTACATCTCAATCACAATCCCCTCCCTACTCTCCCCTCCAGTCCCACCCTCCCACTCTCTTCCCCCTCAAACCCCCATCCTCTTCCCTTTTTTTAAGTTTAAGGTATATCTTTTCCCCCCAAAAGCTCCCCCTTTCAGTCCAACAAATGGTTCTTTCTCTTACAACAATAAATACAATACAAAACAACAGAAATAAATAGGCCACAATTATGAGAGTTATATGGCGTAGCATACATTCCTAATGTCCAGTCCATATGTATTTGGCACCTGACCTTAGCATTCTACTATCTAACCATCTTTTTTTGTAATGACAGGAAGCAAAAACTGTAACAAGCAGATTTTATTATTTTTTTACTATATTATACACTCTAATTATTTTACTGAGCTTAATACCTCTACCTCCCTTCCAACCCTTGTTCCTTCCAATCCCCCAACCCTCGGAGGGAGAGAAAGAAAGTAAAAGAGAAAGGGAGAGAGGTAGGTCTCTTTAGGCTACTTCCTGCTGATTAGGGTCATAGGGATCTTTGGGGGCAATAACAATCTCAGTAGTCACAATATTCAGAAGTCCAACAAACCAGGAGACAGCAGCAGCAGTTTGGGGGCACAGCGAGCAGCAACTTCTTTCTTTTTTGTAGCACCCCTTTTTTCTTCTTTATAGCTCCCCTTCTCTCTTCTTTGTAGTGACCCTCTTTCTTCTTTCTTTGTAGTGTTCCCTTTCTTCTTTTTAGTCCCTCCCCCCTTTCTTCTTTGTAGCGCCCTCTTCCAGGGGCTCTGACTTTTTTTTATCCCTCTCTCAAGTCCTCAGAGTTGAACTTGCTCAGCTGGCTAAGTGACGCCCCACCCCCTCCTCCATTAGCTCACAAGGCAGTTAATAGTTTATATCTGTGGCCTTGCTGAAGCGGCCTAATACCTGCGATTAAACAAAAACATTCTCAAAATCGTTTTTTTTTTTTTTAAACAAAACTTATAACACAGGAAACTTTGTCTTTTGACTGGAAATGAATCATAAAGAATACAAGATTTTATAACTGAAATGTTAATATTCAGTGTTGATTTTATACCTGTCAATTTGATAGTTTATTACCTAAGACTTAAAAAAACCTAATAATCCTCCTACTTGTATGTTATACTATTATTTATTTACAAATATTTTATATGGGTATCTTCAGAGCAGTATGAATATATATTGAAGCTCTCCAGTCTTTGGTAATAAAATTTTTTTCTGAGATATGTAGTTGAGAAAAGAAAACCAAATGTTTGTGTGGTATTATTCTATATTGTACTACTACTCCAAAGTACATAAAATAGCTATATTATAATTTTTTGGAAAGTATATTTTGTTCTATTGGTTACATTTATACTATTATTTATGCTTCATGTTTCTTTTTTTTTTTTACATTTTGTTTACGTAGAAGCTCTGTTAAAATCAGTATTTCTCTTTCCCTTGCTACCTGTTTTTCTTTCTACTTAATGTTGCAGTGGGTTAAGAGCACCCACAGGGACCTGGGTTCAAATCCTAAACTCCTACATTAATTTTTTTTAATGTGCATGGATGCACCTATAATCCTACATTGAGAGACTGAGACAGCTGGATCTTAAGAGCTCACTGGCTGTCAGTGTAGCTAAAACTACAAACTTTGGTTCAGTGAGAAACCTTGTCTCAAGGCAACAAGAAGAGACAGAGAAGATACTTAATGTCCTCTTTGGCCCCTACATGCATACAGAAGGGTGCAGGTGCCCATGTAGGACACACACACACACACACACACACACACACACACACACACACACACACACACGAGAGCACTCACACATGCATGCACCCTTGATATTCAGCTTTCCTTAAGGAGATAGCAAAATCTCTATACCAAATCATACCCTGTTGCCTGTTTTCTATATTCATTGTTTTTACTTAGGACTCCTATTGTGAAGGCATACAACATATTTTAGTTCTTTTCTTACTTTTCTATTTTTATAGTTATACAAAGTTGCACATAAAGCTTTTTAAAAAACAATTTTGGCATGCATATATTTTTGCCATTTATTAAAGATAAAAACAAATTTTCATACTAATAAAATGGAAGTATTTCCTTATTTTGTGTAAAAATATTGATAAGTTTTTATTTAATGATAGCTCTCTTAGCTTATTTCTAGAGTTGTCATAAAAATCAATAAAGGCTATCTGAATATGCTTTTTTTAAAGCTTAAACTTCATTTAGAAGAGAAAGATAACACTGAATCTATGTTAATTTATTGTGATGAATAGCACACACATATAGGTAGAGCACAGAAGGCAGTACCTTGTCTGTGACCTTTCAACAAATGTTCACTGTTACCAATCTCATACCTGCAAACCAATCCCAGCAAACTTAAGTAGGGACTCACTCTTCTTTCTGAATCTTGATTATGAATGTAATATTTGTCACTCTGTGTTGCCAATGTCTCTTTCATTCCCTTTGTATTTTTTTTTGTGCCTAGAAATGTCCCTGAATCATGAAGTACTAAAAACATCTTTAATCAAATGTGTTAATATACTCTTTAAATATTGGAAGACTTCTGACTAGAATTTTTGGAGGCAAGTAAAAGCTAAGTAATTTGATCAAACAACTTAGCAATGATTTTTATCTGTAGACATCACTCCTGATGATGATTTTGGGAGAACTGGAAGCTTCAGAGGGAAAAATTAAGCACAGTGGAAGAATTTCATTCTGCTCTCAGTTTTCTTGGATTATGCCGGGTACTATCAAAGACAATATCATCTTTGGTGTTTCCTATGATGAGTACAGATATAAGAGCATCGTCAAAGCTTGCCAACTACAGGAGGTAAGCACATTTATGAAAAAAATGCAGATTGTATTAGCTACTTGTCTCGTTGTGATAAAATACTTTGACAATGCCACTTGTGGAAGGAAGGATTTATTTTAGATTACTGTTCTAGGAGGATACTGTCCATTATAACAAATGATTGGCTGGAACAAGAGGATGGCTAGTCATATTGCATATCCATATTCAGGAAGCAGACAGAGAACAGGAAGTGGGGTCTAGGGTATAAATCCTCAAGTTTCACTCCCAATAGCCTACTTCCTATAATAAAGCTCCACCTTCTAATGGTTGTATAACCTTCCCCAGTAGTATCCCCAGCTGGAGATCATACACATGAGCCCACTGTGGATATTTCACATTCAAATCACTTCATTTATTATACTCATTAAATCTTCAGAGTAATCAAATTATATGTTAGTTCTCTATTCTGCTAATCCTAATCGCGGATTCCTCTAGGAGTAAGCTATAGTAGGTAGATCAATGAATAAAACCCATGACTCCTACTTTAAGCTTCCAAATTTACAAATAAATGCAGTTTATTTTTTAAATTACATTTGGGTTTTATAAAAAAAATCCTTATGCACAGTGTGTAGTACCTCATGCCTGCAATCCCAAAACTCATGAGGCTGAAGCCAGAAAATCATAAAGTTGAACCCAGTCTTGGCTGTATAGTGAGTTCTAGGCCAGTCTGAATCACATGGTAGAATCAGGCTAAAAACAAGCCAAAACTCTTCATGAATTCAACAGTAGTACTTTGTGTACACTCTGAGACCACAGTATAAAGATTACCTATAAAGTACTGGATTTACCTTGAAGAAGATACCCATGATTTTCCAAAAGTCTTTCTTTCACAATCTGGAGGTTGGTATATTCTGGGTTTGTTAACAGAAGAAGATCTGTTTCTAGAAAAATGCTGGTGGGTAAGAACTGAAGGAAGTGATAGGCCTTACCTGGATTATTAAAGGGGTAGTGTGAGTGAGGCAGCATGGTAGCTTCTTGCTAGGTTTGGTTTCTGCTTTGAATATGTATTTTTCCCACAGAAATTATTTTACAGATGGTATTTTGAGGCCCCAAAGTCAATCTACAAAAATGTATATAACCCAATATACATTATTGGTAATAAATTTAGAGATGTGAGTCTCTCATCCATGGGACAAATATTTGCAACATTCTAAACCTGGGTAGGTCATGGGAATATTTAGTTGAAGAAAGCTGTGCATATTTTGAAAGATTCATATTAGGATACCCCATATTATATAGTATATAAATTATGTCTAAATAAAGGTGTTAAAATAGGAAAAGGAGTAGAGACAAAATATATTGTTCTTTCTCTTGGTTGCAAGGCCATTTAAAATTATTTTAGTGTGTAAGATCCATCATTGTACAATGATGATCACTGTTTTAATGCCTCTAAAAGAAAATCCGTTCTCATTAAGAGTCAAGCTCTATTTTGTGTGTGTGTGTGTGTGCACGCACAAGCACACACATGCGTGCCAGCTCTAAGCAACCTCCAATTTTTCTCCATCAATTCTTCTGATTTTTACATTTTACATAAAGGGAATTTATTGAGAATTTCATACATGTATCCAATATATTTTAAAATCTAATCTATCCCCTACTATCTTCCTTTTAACTTCTCCCATACTCCCTCCAACCACTTCACCCAACATCTACACACTTACTTAACAACTGGAGTTCAATCAGTGCTCCCAGTGAATGGTCTAAAACCTATGCATATACTGGCAGCTCTAAAGAAAATTTAAAGTAGAAGTAATTAGTCTTCATCTAAAAAAGATCTACTAATACTTGCTGTACTTTATACAGTAACCAAGAGTGATATAAACAGGTCATTAGTGAATACAGTTGAAAACGAATAAGAGCAATGTTTTAGGAGGAAAAGGAAGAAACAGACACCATCTGGATGTGCCTAAGGAATAGCAGCCTCAAGATGGAGAAAAGGGTAATATACCTGATGGAATGATAGACACTCTGTACAGATCACAAGAAAAGAGTGTGACCCCAAGGGTTCTTTATTAGGAACATTAGAGCTGTGAAAATAGCAGAGAGGATGTTAGGCTGGATTTATGAAGTAGAAAAATGGATCTGATTGCTAAGATTAAATAAGGAGATAGTTGCCCAATTCAGCACTTGGAACAACGTTCTTTTAGTAAATATTATTTTTGCATCTTTTGAAGTATAGAATAATATTTCTGCAGAGAAAAACAGGAGAGATAATTGAGAGCCATTGTTCTTAGTGAGTTAATTCTGTGAAGATAAAGTGGATAAGGAATAAAAGAATCGTGAAACCAAAGAATAACAAAAAGACATCAATATGAAGTTGATATTGACATCACTGGTCATGGGAAAAATTATAACAATAGCACTTTGAAGTTTTTGGGTTGTGTGACATAGTCAACAAAAGTTTGGGTATCTGTGGAAGAAATCATGAGAGCAGTTCCTGGGGTTTGGAATGTAGACACATTGGTTCTCTGTTCATAAATGTCAGTGAGAGTTGGAAGTAATTCCACTTTTTGTGTTTCTTTAGACTCACAAAAATTACCTTTGTGATTCCTTTATGTAAGATTGTTCTGGTTTGTTGTGTGATACTCTGATTTTGACCAAAGACAACACAGGAGAAGAAAGGGGCTATGTGGCTTATACTTCCAGGTTAGAGTCTATCATTGATGAAGTCAGGGTAAGGAACACAAGGTAAGAACTTGAAGCAAAATGCAAAAAGGCTTGCTATTTTTCTCATTTGTCTTGCTAACGGGAGTATGCTTAGCTAACTTTCTCATACAACCTAGACTACCTGCCAGGAAATGGCACTGCCCACAGGCGGGCTGGGCTCTCACATCAATTAGCAGTCAAGACAATTTTCCACAGATATCCACAGACCAGCAGTCCAGGCAATCTCCCAATTGAGATTTCTTCCCAGGTGACTCTAGATTGTGTCAAATTGGCAATAAAACCAGACTTCTCTTTAGGAGAGTCAGCTGTGTATCAATTGAAAGCTTGATTCCTCCTATCAAAGGATTCATAGAATATATTTTGGGGAAACAAATAAGATTCCAATTTCCATATGATATGGCAATTGTTGGGTTGGTGGGCTTTGAGCCTACTTGGATAGCTCAAGAAGCCTGTATCTAAGAGAAGACTTCTTGAAGAATAAGTCACAAAGATAGACATTATATGTAAAAGAAACCGGACAGTAACTTGGGGTATGAAACCACTTCCTTAATGCAGGGGATTGTAAAGATCTTGATAGAATCAGACTGTAATTAAAGAGAATGAGTGAGCAGGAATGGAGTTGGGGAACTAGTCTTGGGAATTTTATCTTGGAGAACTTTGAAAGTTTATCCCTCTCACTCTGTGATGATGGACAGCAGAATTAAGGTGGATACCATATGAAGTTTAGTGAAGCATAAATAGTATATATTTTGAAATCATACAAAGCTGGATTATAAAGTTATTTAACTTGTCCAAATATTGGATTTTTTCCCCTCTGCAATATGAAGCTAATATTAACTATTCTATACTATTGTAGAGTCCTCTAGTACTTAGAAAGTTTATCATAAGTAAAACACTAATTATTATTACTGTCACGATCATTGGCACTGGTGCTTCGTTCACTGCTATTCCTAGAAGGACGGGGACTAATAAGCTATTTCAGTTTCACAGATTATGGTCCTGATGTACAAGATGAGACAAAAGTTATGCAAAAGAATTGTGGGAAGATAGGAAGGTTGTGTTTATGTAATTTTTATACACAGGAAAGGATATCAGTGAAAAATAGCTATTTATGGAGAGTGAATTACTTTTTTAAAAGAATATAACTTTTATAACTTTTTGAAAGTATACAAATTGGTTCAAGATTAAGAGATCTGAGATCTTTGAACAACAACCAGAAAGGGGACACATATAGGTCATGGCTTCAAGGAGGAATGGAGACATGTGAACAAAGTAGAAGGGTCACAGAGTTAGCAGACAAAGAATCAATGGAGGGCAGCAGTAAATAGAGCTTAATAAATACTTATGAAATGGTTATGTCCTCTATTTTCTCTTTGTAAGAGTATTTCATACGTAGATCTTCATTCAGCTCTAGAATATTCCTGTGGTTATGCTTTCAAATATTACTTCACCTTTGCTATTCTCCAAAACTTTCTATTTTCTGTGTTGAAACTATCATCTGCCCTGCCCCCTCCATTGCTGGAGATGGAATTCAGGGCCTTGTTTAAGCACTATCATTATGTCCCTAGTTATACCCCCAAACCTTATGATTTCTTTTTAAGGTTTTCATGTATCCCATTTCATCTCTCTGTGCTATATTCTGAGTGATTATCCAGGTTCTGTATTTTTTTTAATTTTTGTTTTTAAAGCTCTATTATTATATCATTTCCCCTTTCTTTTTTCCCTCCAAACACTCTCATGTACACTCCCCCACATTGCTCTCATTCAAATCAAAGTGTATTTTTTTTAAATTGTTGTTATATAGTCTACCCTCAACATTCCTAAGTTTCCTGTAGTTCTTTGTCTAGGGTTGAGGCTCTTGAAAGTTTCCCCTTCTGCATTCATATGTCCATTGACATCATTGTTCATGATTGTTCCTTTAACTTACAAATTACCCTTCTTTTTCTTAGGTAAATTGTTAAATACAACTTCAAAATTTTTATTTTAAACAATCCATAAATCCTGTTGCTTTTTGCAACCGGTTAGAAAGTTTTAGTTACCTCATGAAAGGCAAAGACAGACAGGATTTAAAAAAAATTACCTTGCTGTTTAAACTGGCAACTGTAAGGCTGGAAAGATGGCTCAATGGTTAAGAGCACTGGCTGCTCTTCCAGAGGTCCTGAGTTCAATTCCTAGCAACTACATGGTGGCTCACCACCATCTATAATGGGATTGGATGCTGTCTTCTAGCATGTGCAGGCACACATGCAGATAGAGCACTCATATATAAAATACATAAATAAATAAATCTTAAAATGACAAATGTAGCATTACAATAAACTAATAAGTAATGCTGTGCTGTTATCTTCTTAACTACGGAGAAAAAAGCTCTTAACACAACAACTCTAAAAATGTTGCTCAGAATCTGAACATAGTTTCTTAAAAGAACTCCCATTCAGGAACTTGAAATGATTTTGCTTGTCTGACTATAAAGAAAAGTATCAGGAATCTCCCCTGTTGTAGTGACTGAAGCTTTCATGTTTGGTTCTGTTATATAAATGCTCACACTTATGGTTTAGTCCAAAAAGAACCTCAATACAGTTTAATCCCAATAAAGATTTTACCCTTTAAGCATTTAGGAGTTTTGATCCAGGAACACAAGATACCTATAGATAGAGACCTTGATGGCTAACCAGTTGGCACCAACACAAAAATTCCTCAGCATAATCTGTGGGTGGTCCCACTTGCCAAATGCAAACATTCATGCCTGTGTTTTCATTTTGACTTCTTAAGTTGATCTGTTTCTTAATGTTGTGTATCAAGGCTTAGAGTTAGAGATGAGGATGGGAGAGCCTCTTTCTCTTGTTTGTGTTTTTGTTCAATGCTAAGATCTTCAAAGTCCTGTGTATGTCATGGTGCTCAGTGTCACAGGAGTAGGCAGGTGTGTCTGAGTTTGGAAGGGCAAAGCATGCACAGCATATTTCACATAGTTTTTTTTTATTTCATCTTGTTGTTGGAATTTTTCACTAGATGAGATAGCTAAAGACTTTATCACCAGGAAGTGGACGGTGGTAGTCCTGTGTTGATAGTATAATTTATAGCAAGCATTCTCAAATGAGTGAGTTATGTTGGTATTTTTTACTTTTAACTTCTCTGTTGGGAAAAAAAATCTCCATGTTCTGCTTTATAAAAACGAATCTGAGTCTAGATTACAATATCATGTACTTGTAGGTGAATTGAGAGTCACTTGTAAAACACTGTTATGCATCCTTGTGTCCATTAATGGTTTCTTCATTTTCCTCCATGGACCTTTTGTGTTTTTCTTGATACATAAAGCTTTAGTGGCCAACACTAGGGACTGTGCTAGCTTTCAAAAAAGAATTAGTATAATTAAGTCCTGGTCAAATTACATATCCTTATGAAATTACAGTCCTATTTGAATACTGAGAGAGAACCAGCTTACACTGTTCTCTTGCTCACCTGTCATGCACTACGTTTATCATAAGCTTGACTTCACCCCACTGACAAGAGAATTCTAGACAGGCCAGTGTTTGGATAATAAGTGATTGTACCATCTTTACTCAGTGACTCATTTTCTTACAAAAGTACCTGGGTTTGGAGAAATAATTGACTTTTTTAATACTGTATTGAAGTAGGGATGGGAAATATGCAAAGGAAGTAAAGGGCTTAGGATATGTAATCAGCTTCCTCAGAATTATTGTGATGCTTTTGAAACCACAAAATGATCCTCAGTAAGTATCTGCCACGACAGCCATTACACCAGCATTGCAGCAAAAATATTTACTGTGTAAGCTGAGGAAGGTGAAATCTGCATGTTTTTTTTCCATAATTGCTTGGTAGGTTTTTTTTTTTAAATTTAACTCACTAGGGGAAATACTGAGGTGGGAATTGCCAAGATTTCACTAAAAGATTTAAAAAAATCTTGAGAGAGAAATTGGCAAGAAGTAATGAAAAAACTTGGGAGGGAAATAAGCAGAGAAACAAGGTTGTTATGAAAAATAAATTCCATCCTAGGGATTCCACATGACTAACTGAATTTGAATTTGACCTCTGGGTCTCTAGGTTCTGCCAAGACTAACTATGAGAAGGTGACATTTAACCTTTGAATAGTCAATTTACCAAGGTAGGATAACTCACAACTTTATAGTTAGAAGTAATGAAAAGATGAAAGTGCCATAGGACTTAACATTTGCAGTAGCTCAGACATAATGGATATCTAAAGTTGGTATTTGAAACACATTGAACTATGTCCCTTTCAACCTGAACCAATCACATTGACCGTACCCTGAACTACCTATAATTTTCTGCTGTTAGGTGGTTAGAAAACACTGGATATTATTTACTGTAACATGAAGCCAAGAATACTTTATAAAACTGTTGAGCCAGAACTAAATGGGAATGCCATAGTGTTTTATGGACAGGACTGTTATTTCACTTCATTTGAGCCTTGGAACTTAATAAATACTAGCTCATACTAGAAAAAGAGCAAGCATGGCAGCACTGTGCTAAGCACTAACATGAACTGGCTCATTGAGTTGTCACTTCTGATTTATTTATTGACAACTTTACCATGAGTTTCAGTCCAAGTGGAAAAGTGTTGATTTCAAACTGAAGGCAAGACATTAGACCCCCAAAGTGTAAAATTCAGGAGCAAATTATCAGCTTAAAATCAGAGCTCTTACATCTCCAAAACCAAAATAGCCCTGGGATTGCCACGCCCAGTGAGATTTGGTCAAGTCAACAGAGCTGTAGTGTACAGATATAATTATAACTGTCTCAGAACAAACTACTCCATGGATAGATATTGAAACTAGGGATTTAAGCGGCCCTTTATATTTAAAACAGAAAATTTAACAACAGTAAAACCTCAAAGATAAAAATATTTTTTAAAAAATGTGTATTTATTACTTTAAGTTACATCTCGCACAGTCTGCATCCTCTACCCATCTGGGGCCCACCCATCCTTCCTCTCCCCCTTTTCTCAGAACTCATAATTCCTTTTTTTTAATAATTAGGTCACAATTGTGAAAATTATAAGATATAATATACATTTCCAATGTCCAGTCCATGTGTATTTGGCAACTGATATTAATATTCTATTATCCATCTATCTCCATGAGTTTAAAGTTCTATACCTAACTCAGTTTCCATCCTAACTTGCATTACCAACTTAAAAACATCTTAGACCTAAAATGTCCTTTTAATTCCTAAACACCTTAACTGTGAGACTATAACTATCTAGTCTTCAACTACATCAGAGACCTGAGAAGGATAAATATATCTGATTATACAGGAAGTACAGATCCGGCAGCTTCCAAAACTAAGAAATGACAGACACTGGCTGCCTGGACAGTTCCCAATTTCTCTCAATACATTAGAGCATCTATCTTCATCCTCTTGGCCCAGTATC
Organism: Lophiomys imhausi; assembly: GCA_907164525.1. Taxonomy (NCBI): domain Eukaryota; kingdom Metazoa; phylum Chordata; class Mammalia; order Rodentia; family Muridae; genus Lophiomys; species Lophiomys imhausi. The sequence continues at coordinate 21,000,321 of CAJQZJ010001969.1, read as the reverse complement.
TCTGACAGACATTAATTGTAAAGCAGGAATTATGAAGGATCTGACTACCCTGTCTTGACAGAGCTAGGCTATCAACTCACCTCCTTCTAATTTTTGTCCTTTTTGGATAGCATTCTGTCTATATTTGAAACAAGGAATTTTTCTTGCCCAGTGACAGGCTTGCCCCTAATGCAGCCATCTCCAAATAGAGATAACTTTCCTGCTCATTCTCTACTTGGAGTAAAATAGGGGTGCTGTCAGGAGCTGACATGTCTCAATATCAAAATATCTTAAGAAACCTTTCTTTGAATGCCAAATTCTACAGATCTCTTGAGGTTTTTGAAGACCACCTAACTATCTCCATATATTTGGATAAGCAAATGTTGCTTGTCTCTTAGCAATTTGCTTTCTGGTTAACTTAGAAAACATCTGTGATAAACTATGCTAGTAACTAACCAAATGACATGTATGAATAGTTTGCAAAAGATAAAAATCTTTATTATGTATTTTTCAGTTTCAGCCCTTTTTAAGAAATAGGAATTCTTCATATATAGGTGGTGAATAATTTCATTATAAACCAAGAAAAGTTTTTAAAATATAATTTTAGATCCAAGAGGGCAAGATAATTTTATATACAGAATTCCCTGGCCAAATTTCACATCTGCATCAAGATTTTGACATCTTGCCAGACTTGTAACTCTATATGTAGATGTTCATAGAAGCTTTCTCAGGGAAGACTCTCGATGTTCCCTAAATTGAGTATTAAGTCTTCTCTAGACAAGTAGAATTTACTACCATTGTCACCATTTAGAAGTGATTCCATAATGATAGGATAAGAATTTTTTATTCATATTGCTTATATATTCTTGGTTCAGATTGATGAATTAAAAAAAATTGATCTCAACAGTTTTTGTTTAGTTCCTACTCTAAGCACAATGCTAAACTAAGCACTCAAGATGTTACGTGCAGGTCTAACAAAGAATTTGTCTATAGTGATATTTTGGCTACAGAAATTTATAGCAGGAAGATGTATATTAATTTGGTAAAATATGTACGAGTACAAGCATTGAACTAGTAGTTATATCAAACTCTGGGAATTACATTGATAAGCAAGGCACAATTCTTTTTCTCAAAGAACTTTTTATTTTAGAAGAGAAGAGGGACAATTAAATACTAGCATAGTTTAACACATTCTATATTTCCTAGGGTTCGTACATAAGGAAGTAACAATGTGGTCCTCACAGATCAGGGAAGTTTCCTTCAACGAAGTGGCATCTAAAGTGAGAGATGAATGAAGAAACAATAGGACATTTCAGGAAGGGAATGGAATGTACGAAGATTGAGAATGAAAAGAAGATATTGTGTAGATGTACCACAGCTTTTTAACCCATTCTTCAGTTGGGTTGTTTCCAGTTTCTAGCTATTACAAATAAAGCTGCTATAAGCATAGATGAGGAAACTTCCTTATGATTCCGTGAAGAGGCATACTCAGAAGTGGTATGGCTGGGTCCTGAGGCAAAGCTATTCCAAGTTTTCTAAGATATCGCCAGACTGACCTCCATAGTGGTTGCACAAGCCTGCACTCCCACCAACAATGGAGTAGGGTACCCTTTTCCCCATACCCTTGCCAGCATGTGCTGTCATTTGAGCTTTTGATCTTAGCCATTCTGACAGGTGTGAGATGGAATCTCAGAGTTGTCTTGAGTTGCATTTCTCTGATAATTAATGATGCTGAGCATTTCTTCAAGTGTCTCTCAGCCATTAGGGATTCCTTCTTTGTGAATTCTCTATTTAGCTCTGTCCCCGTTTTTTGATTAGATTATTTGGTTTCTTGGCATTTAATTTCTTGAGTTATTTGTAGATTTTGGATATTAGCCCTCTCTCAAATGTGGGGTTGGTGAAGATTTTCTCCCAGTCTGTAGGCTGCCCTTTTGTTTGAATGACAGTGTCTTTTGCCTTACAGAAGCTTTTCAGTTTCATGAGGTCTCATTTATTGATCGTTGGTCTCAGGTCCTGAGCTGTTGGTGTTCTGTTCAGGAAGTTGTCACCTGTGCCAATTAGTTCGAGGGTTTCTCCCACTTTTTCTTCTAGTAGATTTAGTGTGACAGGTCTTATGTTAAGGTCTTTGATCCACTTGGACTTAAGTTTTGTACAAAGTGATAAGTATGGGCCTAATTTCATTCTTTTACAAATGGACATCCAGTTGGACCAGCAGCATTTGTTGAAGATGCTGTCCTTCCATTGGAATACTATTCAGCTATCAGGAACAATGAAATTATGCAATTTGCAGCCAAATGGATGGAACTAGAAAAGCTCATCCTGAGTGAGCTAACCCAGACTCAGAAAGACGCATATGGCATCTATTCACTTATAGTAGGATTTTAGCTATATATTAGAAGGTATCGATACTACAACTAACACACCAAAGGGAACTTGGACATAGACTTTTTTAATTTTTATTTATTCTTTATATATTTTTATATATTTTTTCTATTTTTTAGTCTTTGTTATCTATTTGTCTGCTTATTGGTTTGCTTGTTTAGTAGTTCTCTCTCCCGGGCAATGAGACACTTTTCACTGATGGTACTGCTTTGTAGACCCCCAATGAATGAGGAGGCTCTTGGCCCTCATACAACCTCTCAACTGAAATGAGGGACTGTTATATAAGGACACCCCACCCCAGAGAAATGGGATGGAAGGGTTAGGAGGTAAAAAAAAAATGAAATATGATGTTTCGGCCTTTTACTACTAATTGTCATAAACTGTTTAGGATAATTAAGAAATGCAAACTAATGGTTATGCAAGCTGGTCATTCTGTTAGGTACTATGACAGCCTATTATAGTTATTTTCTAAGCTAATCAGAAATAAACCTGCTAAGAGACAAGCAACATCTGCTTACCCTAATATAAGAGATAGATAGGGCCTCTTCAAAAACCTCAAGAGATCTGCAGAATATGGCATTCAAAGATGTTTTCGTAACTTTAGATTTTTTTATATCAAGACTTATCAACTCCTGACAGCACCCCCTATTCTCCTCCAAGTAGAAGATGAGCATCGAAGAATCTCCAGTGGGAGATGATTGAATTAGTTGCAAGCCTATCTCTTGGTAGGAAAAGCCCCTTGCTCCAACTGTAGACAGAATGCTGTCCAAAAAGGACAAAACTTGGAAGAAGGTACATTGACAGCCTAGCTCTGTCAAGACAGGGTAGGTAAGTCCTTCATAACCCCTGCTCTACAATCAATGTCTGTCAGAGAAACGGGGCCAAATGACTAAAGATCGATGCTGTAATTTATGGAGAGAAAATGGGAACTGTCCAGGCAGCCACTGGTATGTCATTTCTTAGTTTCAGAAACTGCAGGTCCTGTACTTCCTATAAAATCAGATATATTTATCCCTCTCAGGTCTCTGAGGTGGTTGAAGAACAGATAGCTAGAGTCTCATAATTAAATTTTGAGTTGTTTAGGAGTCAAGAGAATGTTATATATCTAAGAAGATACCTTTAAAATTGTGTTGCAAGTTAGTATGAATGTTGAGTCAGATATAGAACTTTAAACTCATGGAGACGATTAGATAGTAGAATGTTAAAGTCAGGTACCAAATACATATGGACTGGACATTGGGAATATACGCTAAGCCATATAACCCTCATAACTGTGGCCTAATCACCTCTGTTGTTTTATATTGTATTTATTATTACAAGAGAAAGAGCCATTTGTTGGACTGAAAGGGAAAACTGTAGGGGGAAATAAGATATACGTTAAACTTAAAAGAAAAAAAAGGGAAGAGGATGGGGGATGAGGGTGGGAGGGTGGGACTGGAGGGGGGAATAGGGAGGGGACTGCGATTGAGATGTAACTTGAAGAAATAAAAAATAAAGGAAAAAATGCAAAAAAAATAAATAAATAAAAGCAAAAAAAAATAAAGAAAAGAAGATATTACACTAGGGAGCTAGCTTGGGTTGTATGTCCCTGAACTACAAATTGAATAAGCATGGATCCTTTGGCAACTTGCAGAGCTATACATATATGTAATTTAGTAACCTTAGGGGTCTGGAAAGGAAGGGCTGTGTGATGAGAGATGGACTGGGAAAGGGTCATTATATTCTGAAGAACCTATTATGCTACATTTAGGAACTTCGCTTCATAGAAGGGCTATGAGACTCACAGAAGGGTTTTTAATTAGGAGGTGATACCATAGATTTACCTTTTTCAAAGATGTTCTGAGCTCCAATGTAGAATACCAATACTCTAAATTAAAGAAGCAGCAAAGCTGGTGGCAGATAGATAATTTTGAAGTTTTAAAGGTTGTTTTGATGATGCAGATGATGAATAATGTTGACCTACTAGGTAGGAGAAAAAGAAAACAAAATAGTTCTCATAAAAACTGTACAAGTAGCCACTATTTGATATGAGTAATAAGGATATGGGATTTATCAAAGTTATTGCCGAGTTTTTCATTTTAATTTTATTTAATTAGTTTTAAATTTTAGACGAGATCGGGCGCGTTCAGGGTGGTATGGCCATAGACTAGTTTTAAATTTTAAAATAGTTTTTAAAAATTTTAAAAATAGTTTATTAAGATATAATTGACACATATAATTTATGCATGTTTTTTATGTATAGTATGATATGAAATGCATCTATCAATCATGTAGCTGTCATTTGCATGTGTATAGTGAGAGAACATTTGGTTCTACTCTCTAGGTCAGGTATTGTGGACCATACTTGTAATATCATTACTGGGAGACAGAGATAAAAGGATTTTCCAAATTCAGGGTCAGCCTTGCCTGTGTAGTGAGTTCCAGACAAACTGGGGTGCACAGCAAGACTATGTCAAAAACAACAAACAACAGATAAAATCACCAAAAACTTAACAGCTATTCATTGAGCAATATTCAAGTATAGATGTAGGATTGACTCTAGCCACCATGCCTCAGAGTAGACCTCTAGAGCTGATGATAGAATATCCATACTTAAGAGGTAGCAAAGGGAAAGGAGTTTAAATGTAAATAATACAAAGAATGGACTGAAAGTACTAAGAAGGTAGAAGAACGAAGTGCTGAGAAAGTGAAGGAAAGAACATGTTTAATAGACAGTACTCGGTAATGGCATCTTCTTTGGAGTAAGATGAATAAGAACTCATCAATTTTTTAATTCTATCAAAATGTTTTCAATTAATAAGAAGGACAAAAAGCAGGCAAGAAATAAAAGCAGAATATTTGTTTAAAATATCTAAAACAACTGAACGTATAAATAATACTCAAGGTAATTCATAATTAATAAAATGAGCATGACCAAATGGTAATAGGCAATCCAAGGAGAGGAAGCAACCGAAGGATCAAAACAGAAGAGCAGAGATGACTTTCACCATGAGAATGGCAGATCCATAGAGTATGCTATGAGTCTAAAACCCATTAAGTGAAGGGTACCTTCCTTTGGAGAATTAAGCGAATAAAATAACATACTACATGTGAACATATGAAGGCAATGTCATGAGAAGTTGAAGAACTTCATATTAATTCAAAAATAATTGCTGAGCTGCTTTGTGGCATCATTATTCTAGGAACTAAGGACACACTTGGACAAGAATCTTTGCTTTTAGGTAGCTTGCATTCTACTCAAAGGAGATAGACTTCAGTAGAAAAAGAAAACAACCGAAGTCAGCCCTAGAGAAGCAAAAATTAGATAGGCACTTGGGTTTTAACCCCTGCTAAAGAGCTGAGTTACAGTATGCTTAGTGGTATGGACCTGAACACATTCTGGGGGAAATCCAGAGCAGGAACAAACTCAAGGTAACACAGGATGCTGTAAGGAAGTATTGTGTTCATCTCCCCAGGGATTGGATTTGTCCTAGCGTTAGAAGTGGGCATAACTAGAGGAGAAGATAAAGAATTGGTGCCACCTAACTGTCCATAAGGCCAAGGAGATAAGAATTCTCTAGAGAAGTTATTTTCTGCATCTAGATCTACAGATAATTTGACAAATTTTGAAATGTGCTATCCAGAAGTTTATGACTAAATGGGTCTAAATGAGGCATAATGGGATTACAGGCATTAAATGGCATTTGAAAGGATTTTTGGTTGGTTGGTTGGCTGGCTGGTTCCATTTTAGAAAAGCCAGTGAAATCCAGTTATCATATCACTCTCTAACTGTAGGGAGTGCAGGAATCCCAGCACTTTTCTATTCTACTGATCTATATACTAAAGAAATACACAAATATTGATAGTTATATTTATCCTCACAGGTTCACATACACATGAAAACTGGCTATAAAACAAGAGTTTAGTGTGTGTGTGTGTTGTGTATGATATGCTTTCCTGAGTGTGAATGTGTGAATATTGTGGCAAATGTGTGGTGGTCAGATGGCAGCCTCGGGTACTGAGCTTTACTCTCCACCATGCATGAGACAGTTTTTCTCATTTTTGTTGCTATATATGCCAGGTTAGATGACTTGTGAACTTCCGGGATTCAGACAGTTCTCCTGTCTTTGCATCTCATCTTCCAGTACAAGCATAGTAGGATTCAGACACTTGTGGTACTATATCTAGTTTTCATGTGGGTTTTGGGGATCCAAACTCAATTTGTCAGACCTGTGAGGTGAGTGCTTTAACCCACTGAGCTATCTTCCCAGCCCAAAGCCTTTAGTGTTAAAGATAACTACTGTAACATCAATTTTCATAGTTATGATAAAAATATTGACTTTAGTTTTTTGCTATAAACTAGATCAGTATGCACTAGTGAAGGCAAATCTTTTTTTCTTTAAAACTGCTGGAAACTCTCACAATTCTTTCTAGCAGGACTTAGTCTTTTGCCAATATGTCTACATGCAGCTATTTGTGATAAAGTTTGACTTAGGTTAAGAACCTATCTTATCTAGTAGACATAACCCAATTTAAATTACGAACTCTTTAGTGTCTGAATTCTGTTGTGAAGCATACCTCTGCTGATCTGTATCATAAATTACTGGGTAGCTGTCTGGTATACACACTTAGATGTACAATTAACTATGTGAAGAAATGTTTTCTAGATTTTCTCTTCTTCCAGAGTGTCCTTGGCTGTCTTGCATTTTCCCACTTTGACTTCTTCCTACCTGTTTTTTCTGTCTCTCCCTTATATTTCTCTATCGTTGCCTAATTGATGTATGCATAAAGCAAGGCAGTGTTTAGTGGTTTCTAAACATTAATAACAATGGCATTAATCATGCAGTGATTCACTATTAAAGATATGCTTTATTGAGCAGCATTACCCTGAAGTTAATGTTCCCTTAGCCATAGCTTCTCACCCCCCAGCCCTTCCCACAAGCATCTGTATTGTCAAGGTTGCTCTAAAAGTCATAAGCCAGCCATAAAACCAGTTTATGGTATTTTCCTATCTTCAAAGCTACAGGAAGCTCAAATGTACTCAGCAAATATTGCTCAATTACACAAGACTATTAAATGTAACACTCCACCCTTTCTTCTGAAAAGCACCCCCTTCTCTCTCTCCTTTCTCTCTTTTATAACAGCCTATATCATTATTGCTCTATTGTGTGATCAAGTTAGAGCAAATGAGCTTCATACTAGCAAGTTTCTTAATAAGTCCTGGTTTATTTGATACAGTTGAATGATGCTGAGATGATAAATTTTAACTTTTTAAAAGAAGTCAAGTGGCAAATGTTAATAAATAGAATATACCACAACGAGCGTGTTCTCCACTCCCTAATAATAAAATAAGTTAATCTTTATTGCATACTTATTATATTACTTTGACCCTCACTAGTGTGCTTATCTCAGCATTTTCAAGTGTTTTACAACTTGAAACACATGCATTGTGTTGTGTGGACAGACTGCTTTGAAGCTGACATTTGCCTTTCTGACTAGCCTACAATAAAGGAAGCCAACCGAGAGAACAAGTGTCAGATGAGGATCTCAAGCACTGGCAAGCACTGCTCTCCTGGGTTGAATGCAGATTCCCATGTCCCATTCCGATTCCTCTGCATATCCAGAGGTGTAACAACTTTGACAGATTATCTGAGTGTTTCTGGTAATTGACTCAAAGGCCTCACTTTAGTAACTAGTTACATAGATATTTGATGTAATTTGTAGATAAACTACATTGAGCTGGGGAAGGAAAGGTAGAGGAAGAGTGACATAATTTTATTTGAATTAAAATTTTATTATAAAAATCTTGAGAAAATAAATAAAACATCAAAAAATAAGATAAATTTAAAATGGCAGTAGAGAATAGTTTGAAAAAGTTTATAATATTCTCTTTCAGTGAGAATGTTCTTTGATTATGTAAGTTCATATTTCAAGATCAATACAGTTTTCTTTTATTAAACAAAATTCTAATAGACATTTGTTTGACATGTACAAGGGCCTCTATTTCATCTGTAACACCAATTAAAAAAAATCTAACAAAATAAAATCCACCAGCAAACTTTTATATAAGGTCAAATATTATCTAATACCCTTATCCTAGGAATGCATGGTTTTCTTCAAGAAGTTTTGCAGATAAATCCAAAAAAAGTGCAAAGAATTTTCAGTATCAGGAAAGGAAAGTAGCATCTGTCCCTGTGTGCCAGGCTTACGCTGAAAGCCACATGTGCTCGTGGGGATGGCCATACATCCATGTGCATATTGGGTAATACTAAATGAATTAATGGAGTTGTTGTTGTTGTATGATTATTATTACTGGTCTTCCGAGACAGGGTTCCTCTGTGTAACAGCCCTGGCTGTCCTGGACTTGCTGTGTACACCAGGCTGGCCTCAAGATCTGCCTGCCTCTGCCTCCTGGGTGTGCACCACCACACCTGGTTTTCTTGTTTTTTTTTAATATAAAGAAATTTATTTTTTGTTGCTTCAGGTTACATCTCCATCATATTGTCCTCTTTCTCCCCTTCCCAGCCCCATCCTCCCACCCTCTACCCCCTAACCCTTCCATCCCACTCCTCTGGAGTGGAGTGTCCCTACATAACAGTCCCTCATCCCAGTTCAGAAGTCATATGAGGGCCAAGAGCCTCCTCATACACTGGGGGCCTACAAGGCAGTACCACCAGTGAAAAGTGTCTCATTGCTAGGGAGAGAAAACTAAAAAACAAACAAACAAACAAACAAACAAAAAAGTCTATGTCCATGTTCCCTTTGGTGTGTTGGTTGCAGTATAGATATCCTCCTGTACTATATAGCTAAAATCCTACTATAAGTGAATAGATGCCATGTGCATCCTTCTGAGTCTGGGTTAGCTCACTCAGGATGAGCTTCTCTAGTTCCATCCATTTGGCTGCAAATTGCATAATTTCATTGTTTCTGATAGCTGAGTAAAATTCCATTGTGTAGATGTACCACAGTTTTTTAAATCCATTCTTCGGTTGAGGGACATCTGGGTTGTTTCCAGTTTCTAGCTATTACAAATAAGGCTGCTATGAACATAGATGAGGAAACTTCCTTATGATTTGGTGAGGAGTCATTTGGGTGTATACCCAGAAGTGGTATGGCTGGGTCCTGAGGCAAAGCTATTCCAAGTCTCATGGATAGGTAGGATCAACATAATAAAAATGGCCATCCTACTAAAAGCAATATATAGATTCAATGCAATTCCTATCAAATTACCAACACAATTCTTTATAGACCTGGAAAAAGCTATTCTCAATTTCATATGAAACAACAAAAAAACCCGAATAGGTAAATAAATCCTGTACAATTAAAAAAAAATCTGAAGGTATCACCATCCCAGATTTCAAGCTGTACTACAGAGCAATAGTAGTAAAAACAGCATGGTATTGGTATAGAAACAGACCAGTAGATCAATGGAATCGAATTGAAGACCCAGAAATAGACCCACATACCTATGGCCACCTAATGACAAAGAAGCCAAAAACGCACAATGGAAAAAGGACAGCATCTTCAACAAATGGTGCTGGTCCAACTGGATGTCCACTTGTAAAAGAATGATATTAGACCCATACTTATCACCTTGTACAAAACTTAAGTCCAAGTGGATCAAAGACCTTAACATAAGGCTGGTCACACTAAGTCTACTAGAAGAAAAAGTGGGAAAAACCCTTGAACTCATTGGCACAGGTGACAACTTCCTGAACAGAACACCAACAGCTCAGGACCTGAGATCAACAATCAATAAATGGGACCTCATGAAACTGAAAAGCTTCTGTAAGGCAAAAGACACTGTCATTCAAACAAAAGGGCAGCCTACAGACTGGGAGAAAATCTTCACCAACCCCACATCTGAGAGAGGGCTAATATCCAAAATCTACAAAGAACTCAAGAAATTAAATGC
>CAJQZJ010001969.1:20756938-20980066 GCA_907164525.1 Lophiomys imhausi | reverse complement strand
AAAAGAACCATTTTTTGGGCTGAAAGGGAGAGCTGTTGGGGGGAAAAAAGAAATACCTTAAACTAAAAAAAAAAAAAAAAAAGAAGGAAGAGGATGGTGGGGCTGAGGGGGAGGAGGGTGGAAGGGTGGGACTGGAGGGGGGAGTAGGGAGGGGATTGTGATTGAGATGTAACTTGAAGAAACAATAAATAAATTATTTAAAAAAAAAAACAAGTAAAAAACAAAAAGAAAGCCTGCCTAGTCACTAGCGTTGAAACAGACACAAAAAGTGTGAGGGCTTCAAACCAGAAACATCTGCAATAAAAGAAAAAAGAAAAAAAAAACAACAAGACTTTGAAAACCTGAACAGCTAAGGTCCTCTTTCTGAACCACCTGTTTACATCCATGTTGTTATATAACGTGTGGACCCTGAAGGGTACGCGGCCAACCACGGATTCGCCGTACATTACAGGACAGATTCTTAGAAAGTTTCATCTCACATGGGTTTATTTTAATGAGGAAAAAAAAATCAGAGAAAATATCTGGCCAGGCTGGGATGAGACAAATGGGAACCCTTCAGAACCCAAGGAGGGGAGAATGGCTTCCCTCTCTCGGAGGACAGGGTGAGTAGGGGAGGAATGGAGCATGCAGGAAAGTACTTGTGAGTTACACCCTGCTCTCCACCCTCAGGAAAAAAGAGGAAAAAAGTTCCCACCACGCCTTACCCCACCCACCTCATCCTACACCCACAGCGGCAGCACCTCAGCGCACCCTCTCTGCTGGTCCCAGAGGAGGGGGAGGGGGTGGTGAAATTACTTCCTTTTTGTTAGTTTGGAAAATGTAGCTTTATATTTTTACTGTTGTAAATCAACTCAAACTGTTTTTGTTTTTAACTTAAAGTAAAATAAGAGCTGAGGAGAGATAGCTCACTGGCAAAGAGCACTGACCTCTCTTCCAAAGGGTCAGTTTGATTCACAGCATTAACATTACTGCGGGTGAATCATCTGTAACTCCAGTCCCAGGGGCTCTGATACGTTTTCTGTTTCCACAGGCACGGCACACAGATGGCACACATACATGCAGGAAAAACCCTCAAACATATACAAAATTTTAAAAAGAAAGTTAAATGACATATGTATTACTTGTTGCTGTGAATCATTCATCCTTCCCTTATATGTAACACTTACAAAAGACGTTCAGAGACAGTAAGGAGCAGATGCAGAGTAAATTATCGTGTTCCTCGGTTATTCCAACTTGCACTATAAACTGTGCATAGAAGTTACTAACAATGCTGCTTCTACCCTGTGCTGGGGAAGGTGTGCTTCCTGTGCAGCAATCTGATGACCGCTCTGTAGTACAAATATGGTTTTTAAAATGTTTAAATGAAATACAAAAGATGGAGGGACCCTAATTTTATTCCCATTTTGCTTACAGAGCAATATATAAAGATGCTGATTTGTACCTATTGGATTCTCCTTTTGGATATCTAGATGTTTTAACTGAAGAACAAATATTCGAAAGGTATGTTCCTTGACTGAATTACTTATAATACTCATATTAAAAGATAACAAATATCTATATGACCACAGGCTGCATGTTAGCTCTAGAGCAATGTATCCACCATTTCTATGACTCAGAACAGTAGAATATAACAGAGCCACTTCATGGCCAAGGCTGAAGATTGCCTCTATCAAAATCTTTTCTGATAATCATATATAAATCCAAGTTCTTTGGTTGCTATCATATTATTTATAACAATTGATATTTAATTATTTTTATATTTTGCTTTCTTGCTACCAGTCTCCTAGTACTTAAAATTTAAAATTTCACTTACCTGCCAGAATTGATATTTTATTTTATGTTGTTGTGGATGGAAAGTAATGACTTGTTTAATGGTGATTTCCCATAATGAACATCTGTTATTCCTTTCTTGGATGTCCCTCCTCGGCCACAGGTGACTTGAATATAAACTTCCTTAAAGCTCCTTTAGAGCCCAATGGATGTGAAGTCTCTAAGAGCTACAGTTAGTCCTATTATTTGATTTCAGATTTAAAAATAATTTCATGGACAGCAAAGTAGTTTATTAGAATAGACATTATAGTACTTTAGAAAACAAAGGTTTTGTTGCTATTTTAAGTGGTAGGTGTAGTGTGTGTGTATGTGTTAAAGTCATTTAATTATTTCTTGGTTTATCTTAAAGTTTCACTTTAGGACGTTGTCAATGGCTGAAATGTTCTAGAGTCCTGCTTATTTTGTTTTATGATATGTTAAATAATATGTTTTAATTCTGGACTCCACTTCATTTAAACACATGAAGCCAGCAGAAAGCCCCTGTCCTGAACTAGTTTTATTTGGAGGTGGAATAATGTGGCATGGTTTTGTTTGACATTTTCAGCTTAGGTTTCCGTTGAATGGTGTATATTAGCATGGTTTATCCAGCCACAATCCCAAGAACATGTCATCCTGATCTCTGAATAAAGTGCCAAGTCCCACCAATACCCTCCCAATCCCCATTTTTGCTCATAAGCTTCTGAATTATTCTATAGTGAAGAAGTGAACACACGACAAGGTATTTTAATAGTTCATTTTAATCTTGCTTATTTTAATGTAATGAAAAATGTGGTAGATGGCCCTAGTTACATCTCTAGTTCCCTTAAAGCTTGTTACACCTCTTTCAATTCAGCCTTGCATTAACATACCTGTTGTCTTCTGAGTCTCTAAAGTTGCTCTATAATGACCATTGCATCAAGTTCTCTGAGTGCATTGCAGTCAGAATGCTGAGCAATCATGGCCACTTTAAGCATATACCTCGGTGTAACACATTTTCTAGGCCCGCAATAAAAATACAAGAGCATAAACTCCTGAATGGTACAGTATGATAGGGTTGTCTGTGTGATCCCTTAGTAGAAAGGTTGCTCCAGAATGTCATGTGAACCATTCTATTGGTCCCAGGGCACAAACTGCCTTTTCCTAGATTACTCATTTAGGAGTCACTGTGTTGTTTTTGTTTGTTCAGTTATTGTTTGTTTTACTTTACATATAATAAAATTTAGCTTCATTTGTGAGGGGAAAACACCTTTGATTTTAAGGGACAAATGCTCCCTTGGTTCTGGGGATCCTGCTTAGTTGTAGAAATATGGGCTTCCACTACAGCCTTCCAGATATACTTGCCCTTTAGATGTCTGTTCCCAGCTGCCTCTCTAGTTTAAGACAAAGAGAAAATTCCATTAAATCTAATACCCTGATACTATTTTATGGTGCTGTGACTGTAATAGTCAATGCCTTACTTTCATAAACTTAGCTAAAATTACATTGTTTATATTTTAAAATATAGTAATGGCTCTTATTTTTGATATTTTAATGGGTAAAAGAAACTAATTTCCCCCTAGAGAGTTCACTTCAGGATTTACTTTTAAACTATAGGAAAATTTCATTGAAGAAAAGTTAAATTAATTTTGTATTCCTCAGTTATAATATTTTACTTTAAAACAATTAGTCAACATAAAATACAAGAGAAAATTAATTAAAAATTTAAAACAAAATCTTTGACATTTTAGAAGTTATACGGAAATATGAACTTTCAGAAACATTTAACAATTCCGAGAAATAAACCAAGACCTAAGAGAAAATGATTTAGTTAAAATCAGATACTTATTGATTGTTAAAAATTGAGTTTCTTTTTATGTGTATATTCACCTTTAGTAAGATGAGCTATCTTGTGCTGCAATTCAAGAGGCACCTAATAGTTGTTATGGGGCATTTCCCTGTATAACCATATTGCATGAAGTAATGATATGCTATGATAGAGATTTTGTGCAGTGAAATATTAGCAAGATGCTAAAATTAAATATACATCACTATTTACAAAGTAACACCTTTTATCATTTTATATTCCCAAAGCTGTGTCTGTAAATTGATGGCCAACAAAACTAGGATTTTGGTCACTTCTAAAATGGAACACTTAAAAAAAGCTGACAAAATACTAATTTTGCATGAGGGCAGCAGCTATTTCTATGGGACATTTTCGGAACTACAAAGTCTACGTCCTGACTTCAGTTCAGAACTCATGGGGTATGTTACTTTTGACCAGTTTACTGAGGAAAGAAGAAGTTCAATTCTAACTGAGACCTTACGCAGGTTCTCAGTAGATGACTCCTCTATCACCTGGAACAAAACCTGCCAACGGTCATTTAAACAGACTGGAGAGTTTGGAGAAAAAAGGAAGAACTCTGTTCTAAATTCATTCAGCTCTATAAGGAAATTTTCCGTTGTGCAAAAGACTCCATTAGGCGTGGAAAGAGATTCTGAGGAGCCCCAAGAAAGGAGACTGTCTCTGGTTCCAGATTCTGAACAGGGAGAGGCTGTTCTGCCTCGCAGCAACTTGATCATCACCGGCCCTACACTTCCAGGCAGGAGGAGACAGTCTGTTTTGGATCTTATGACATACACACCCACCCAGGGTGTCAGCAATCTCAAGAGGACCAGAACTTCCATTCGAAAAATTTCCTTAGCCCCTCAGCTAAGCTCAAATGAAGTGGACATATATTCAAGAAGATTATCTGAAGATAGTGCATTGAATATCACTGAAGAAATCAATGAAGAAGATTTAAAGGTATGTACCCTCCAAGTCTTAAAATGCACATCACCCATAATTTCAGTAAATTTTGTTACATATTACATGTTTCATGGCATTCCAATGCAGTCTCTGGGTTAAGGGTGAAAGTCCATTACCTATGTAACCAACTTCACACTCCCCCTCCCTGAAGTGTAGTTAGCCAAAACAGGGTCTTAGTATTGAGTCCCTTTACTAGGCTCATGATATGATACTCATTTTTATAACTTTATAATTGCCTGCTTTAGTGGTTCTCTAGTAAAAAGTGGAGTAAAGTATTTTATAAACAGTTGAATTTATGTAGACACCAAGAAATGTTTCTAAGACGTGGCCTCAAGGAATATAAATACTTGGCTTCTTGACAAGACTAATTAATATTCTTGCTTGAATTTAGTTAGCATGCACTCTCTAATTGTTTAGGTTTCTTGTATGTGTGTTTTTTTTAAGGGTTTCTTTTAAAGAAGATATGTGAAGTTCAACATATATTATTAGCACCAGTATTCAGATGGAAGGTCTTAACATTGTGTCCTAAGGAGCAAAATGACTTTTCTTAAAATAGAAAGCAATGAAAAACAGGAGGGCTATTGTTTACTAAACAATGCATGTGCCTTAGATGAAGTTAATAAGAGTCCTAATAAATGGACATTTTTTAAAAATTTTATGCTGAATTTATTCCTGTGCCATCAGTCTTTGTTTCTTCAATTTCTTCTGGGATATCTTTTTCTCCTGTGCAATTTCCTCTTCTGGCTTTGGAACGATTTGTTCCTTCTCAGTGAGGAGAATCTCAATGTGGCACGGGGAGCTCATGCATGGGTTAATCCTGCCGTGAGCTCTGTAAATTCATGAGCACATTTTGAGTGCCTTGTTCACCTGGATATGTTCAATGGTTAGAGAATCTACATCCAAACCCTTAAGTTCAGCATTACTCTCTGCATTTTTAATCACGTGCAACAAAAACTCAGCACTTTTCTTGGCCACCGACCCTGAGTCTAGCCCCACTGTCTGGCCTGGGCACACCTACCAACTCCACCATTATAGTGCCTGAATGGCACACACTGCTTCTTTAAAGTGATGTCTTTCAGATACTGGGTGACTTTTTGGATATGCATACCCTTGAGGGCCTGTGCTGTTTCCTGGGTGTTCTTAAAGTGAACACTAAGGTTTGAACTTCTTGATTTGCATGATTTTGTAGGTTTCTGGATCAAGAGAGTAGCGAACCATCTTCACAGGTCACCTCTGGTTGCTTACAGGAAGAGCTAGATGGACATATTTAATGGCGCCAGTCTTTAATACAAAGTTACCTTTTGGGCAATTATAAGTCATTTTGTGTTTCTGGACCAGAGTTCATTCTGTTGTAAAATAAAGATATAAATAATTCCCCAAATTATATGTTCAGTATTTCTATAACCTTAAAATGATTTGATAAAAGATAAATCTTCTATATATTTAGTATACATCTAAATAAAATATCCAAATTGAAGTTTATAAATTTTAGAGTGCATTTTAAAGAATGATTTCCATGACTAATTGTGTTACTAGGTCACCATCAGTTATTCACTTTCTAGGCGACACACTGGCCCTTCACTGTGACAAGTGTGATCAGTGTCCCTATGTACAGAGAAAGGAAGTAAAGTTCTGAGAAACCCAGCACCCAGCGTCCATTTAAACATCCAAGGATGTTGCTTGTAGGCCTTGAATTTAAATAAAAGCCAATTTAATTCCACAATTGAATTCTGAATTAGTGAATTTTACCCCAATTGCACAGAACTTTTTCTTTATGAGTCTGATTCCACTTAATGAACTTCATGAATTTTATGAGGAACAACCCCATCATTTTCCTTTAGAATATATGGAATCTCTTTTCTTTTTCACCTTTTTAAAATGTATCTTCCAAAATGCAAAAGCTTCTAGAGGGATATATTTAGGATTAGAATTTTGTAATTTAAGTCATAGCTAAAAAAACAAGAACCCTTTAATGGTTAAGAAATATGCAAACATAGCCAGCTTTTTAAAATAAAAGACTCAATAAGCTAGCAAGTTTCAAACTGTACTTGTTCATGGATCATTGAAACAAATTAAATCACAAAGAGTTTGGGAACTTCACACATTTGACAAAAGGCATGATGCTATAAAACATTTAAATGCTGTTGGACAAGTGTCGTGTTTCTTACTTTTCAAAACTACATTGTCCAGCAGACATCCTACTTGCTGTGGCCATCGCACATGGCATTTTTAATGATTTATATTTTTAAAAGCTACTTCACTGTAAACTCTACTGTTCCTTTATTTCCCTGAATTCAAAATAAAATCTCAGTGGCAGCATGGAATAGGATTGTCTCAGAATCACACTTCTTTTTTCAGGAGTGTTTTTTTGATGATATGGTGAAGATACCCCCGGTGACGACATGGAACACATACCTCCGATACTTTACTCTCCATAAAAAGTTGCTTGTGGTGCTAATTTGGTGCTTGGTTGTTTTTCTGGTTGAGGTAAGAATGATTGGTTATAAACTGTTACTGTGACTTTAAATTAAGAATAGTTAAGAAAGCTGTATGTATTTGTATGGGGATATACACATAAATGAACATGTGTATGTGTCCAGTGGTAGTTTCCTATAAAGTTCATAGCTTCTGAAAACCAACAGGAGCTGAAGACATAGTTCACTGGTTAAGGGCACTGGCTGCTTTTCCAGGGGACCTAGTTGAATTAACTAACACCCACATAGTGGTTCACAATTGTCTGTAACTGAAGTCCCAGGGAATCTGGTGTTCTTTTCTAGCATTATGAGTACTGTATGTATGTGGTACACATACATATATGTAGGCAAAATACCCATACACATAAAAGTAAGTTAAATTTTTAAAAAATCCACAGTTAAAATCATTATTAGTATTTAGTACTTCAAACATAACATAAAATATGCTTTAATACATATGCTATATAAAATGCTCATAAAATAAATTTTACTAAAAATATTTAATATATTCAACATATTTTAAAATTCATATTATATTATAAAAAGGATACCATAACAAAGCCAATAACATAACTGTCAACTCAACATTTTTTGTTGTTTTTGTTTCAAACATGAGTAAGATCCACACATCTAGCAAGTACACTGTAGTTTTATTACCTATAATCCTCATATTTTAAAATTATATCTCCATCTATTTAGTTTTAGCAGATTTAAAATTTCAGTCTATAAGGAGTGCATATGAATTGAAATTAAGCACTGAAGAACAAAAATTCTAAACATTAGTCTAGTTATTAACTGTGCAGGCAGTGACGCATGTGGTGCTGATTCTTGTTGGCTGCAGCACCTTTGTCTCAGGCAGCTTCTGTTGAGGGACACGTGGGTGCCTTTCACAATGACATAATTATTTCATTGTGTGATGACCTGCTACACAAGTATGCAGTATTATTACTTCACTCTGTTGCTGTGATAAAGCACCGATAAGTTAGGGAAAGGGGTGAAGTTCACTTTGGCTTAGTGCTTAAGGGGATATAGTTACTCCCTGGGGGCTGGGAAGGCATGACAGCAGGGGTCGTAGGTCGGCTGGTCGCATTGCAAGCACACTAGTGAAGGAAGTGGGGCTAGACTGTAAAACTTGAAGGCTTGCCCCCTGGGACCCACACACTCCATCAAGGTTCAAGAAGTAAAGATTCCACAGCCTTCCTAAACAGAGCATTAGCTTGAGACCAAGTATTCACACACAAGAAGCCTATGGGACATTTGCATCCAAACCATCCAATGTTCACTTAAGAAAAAAAAAAAAAAGACATTTTGTCATCAGTCAAGAAATTAACTATTAAAGAAAATGCAAGTGACAGAAAATTACCTTAAAAATGGAAGGGAGAGTAGGACAGGAGAGGGGAGGGGAAGAGAGGAGAGAAGAAAGGAAGGGAGTCATGATGGACAAAATTCAGTGATGCCCTCTTCTGGGCAGAAAACAGCGTAATGGCATGGGGTTTGGGGGGAGGTTGTTAGGTTTTTTGTTTGTTTTGCCAATATCATACAGGCACTGGCCAGTTAAGTGCAGCTAAACAGCATATTTGCTAATGTCCAATTATGTTGCTTTCTTTCAATCAAAATTTAGATAGATTTTTCTTTTAGACTAAACTTTTTTTTTTTTTTTTTTGGTAACAATGTGTGCATTTCTTTTGGCTTTTGGAATGTTTCCTGATTCATTCCATTATGGAACAGTTGGTAGTTTAGTTCCCTAGTTCCCTCCCCCCTTTGTTTTTTTTTCTTTTAAAAAAATTATTTATTCAAGTTACATGTTGATTGCAACCCCTTTCCTTCTCTCCACCTGATCCCTCCCTCATACCCTCTTTCCCATCTCTCTCCTCTCTCCCTCCTCTTCTTCCCTGGATGAGGGGAGCCACACTACATATCAACCCCCCCTCAGTTTTTATAAGACTATTTAAGTCGTTAATGACAAGAAACACCAAAATGTATATCCTCCTCCATCAAAGTGATTGCCTATTTTTAAGCTTTAGTAAGGACTGTATTTCCATTTAGATTTATGATTTTATAGCATTCATTCAGTATTTTTTCCTTTTGTAATATGAAATAAACTTAGTAGCCCACCTTGTCTTCTATTTCTTCACAGTTGCTACACTACGGTGAGAAAAGCAATTGGTTATTTAATTTGCTAACATTTTCCAGTCATGTGTCATTTTGAGAAATTGTATATTTTGTACATTTTCCCCTAAAAAGCAATGTCTTCTGTAAGTTCTTACTAACACTGAGCAAATAGACTAATATTTCTAATGGACTACTCTTTCTAGTGGCCCTTCTTGGCAGTGTATCATGGACTAGAAAGGGAGAATGTAAACAATGGCTTAAGGGATGTTTCCTGTTTTCTTTACAATAACCAGATGCTGTTTTGAATGCCACATCCGAAGATCTTGCTCACTTCTTTGTCTTGTAGTTTTTAAATCTATGTCAGAGAGCTGCTGTTTGTTTGTTAATAAGGACTCCCTGAATGGCTTTGCATTACTAATAAAATGGAGATGTAGTGCACTAACATAATACTACCTTTGCTATTCTATGATGGTAGTCCTTTTAACACATCTTTAAAAAATTATTATATAAGTGTATTTATTGATTTTAGCATCCCAATAGTAACCCCTTCCTCCCCTCCTCAGAACATCATGGTCTCACCTTCCTGCCTCTTACCCCTACCCACCTCCCCTTCTCCTCAAAAAAAAAGGGGAGCCCCCACTATCCCACCTTTGCACATCCAGTAGCATCAGGACTGAGTGAATTCTCTTCCACTGAGGCAAGACACCATAGCTTTATTTGTTCCCTAAAGGGAACAAATTAATTACATTAATCACAGCATCAAAAACATTCCAAAAGCCAAAAGAAATGCACACATTGTTATGAAAAAAAAAAAGTTTAGTCTAAAAGAAAAGTCTGTGTAAATCTTGATTGAAAGAAAGCAACATAATTGGACATTAGCAAATATGCTGTTTAGCTGCACTTAACCGGCCAGTGCCTAAAAGATATTAGCAAAATAAACAAACAAAGCTTTAGGAACCACACCTTTAGGGAGGAGTGATCGAAAAGCAGGCATCAGAGTCCCTGGCAGACAGACCCCCCCCCCCCAACCACTTGGTAGGGGACTCACATAATGACTAAGCTGCCCATTGGTTACATAGAACATCTTATTTATTTATTTATTTATTTGTTTGTTTGTTTGTTTGTTTGTTTTGCAAATGTGTATTTTAGGGCATTATTTGTCCCACAAAATATGTGAAAATCTGTGAATTAGAGTATACTGAATTCCATGTGATACAGAACCATGTTTAAACTCTCTAGCTTAGAAATGGAAAATGACTATTATTTATTTTGTTGCTGTTGCATCTTAATAATCCAGGAGTGTCCCTCTTTCAAATATCACTTGAGCTTTAGATAGTCTTGAAGCATCTGGAAGTGAAATGATAGTGTGTACCTCATTATTTCTTTAACCCCCAAATATTTTTCCTAAAGGCCCCCTACAAAGTCTTTGAAATTGCTTTTTCTATAGTCAGTAAATATAGTTTGGATTAGTAATCTATGTGACAGGAAATAACTCTGTTAGGATCTAGGCCCCTTCATTAGAACACTTTAGAAAAGTTGTTTGTTGTCCCATAGGTAAATACGAATGTCTGAGATCTGGTTCTATTCAGAGCATGTCGGTAATGACAGTGATGCTGACCCTCCTCCAACTGGAGCAAAGGATGGAAGCAGGGACTTTGGAGTATCTCAGAGCATGTGTCCTACCTAGGGTCTTGAGAAATGTAATTAGTCTGAAGATGGAGGAATACATTTGTATAAGAACACCAACTTTTTAAAAGCTTAGATTGTTGCTGGGTTTCTTGATTTGCATTGACTTGAGCCTTAAGAAAGCAGAGGGTTCTTTTGTTTTATTTTACTGAGATATGAGAAAACATGTCAATTAAAATAATTCCATTATATTTTCATCTTAAAAATTAATAATGTAAACTAAAATAAAATGTATTATTTAAGCAGACAACTCCTGGCTTTCCTGTAGGATTCAGTGAATAGTGCTGTGGAATAAATGAGGGAATAGACAAATGAGTGAGAATGGAATTCCATACATTTAATGTGATGTTACCCTGATAGTGTCATTTAAAACAATTGCTGAAGCTACTGACTCCAGAAGTGCAAAGCCAAACCAAATTGATGTTGGTCATATTCAATTTAGAG
Source organism: Lophiomys imhausi (assembly GCA_907164525.1). Classification (NCBI taxonomy): domain Eukaryota; kingdom Metazoa; phylum Chordata; class Mammalia; order Rodentia; family Muridae; genus Lophiomys; species Lophiomys imhausi. The sequence goes on along the minus strand of CAJQZJ010001969.1, from coordinate 20,968,756 downwards.
ATGAGTGTGGGAAGCATAGGTAAAGATGCTAGAACACAAATCAACTGTGGATTGTTCCATTCCAGGTGGCTGCTTCTTTATTTGTGTTGTGGTTGCTTAAAAAGTGAGTATTCCACACATTATTGTGGATTGTGTTTTGTTTCCATTGGAAGATTCTAAGTATTTCAGTATCTACTATGTTTCATTGCACTCCTCCACATTCCTCCAGATCATGAGAGGAGAAAAACAAGTTACAGTCTTTCTTCAGTTTCTGAGGAGATTGGGTTCCAGGACAAGGATGCTAAATTCTGCTCTCAAACCCCATATGTAAAGTTGTGTAGTATTTGCATATATCCTGTACATGTCACTACATATATATAAAAACATCTCTATATTTGTATGATGCCTAGTGTAATGTAATATTCATGTAAGAAGTTGTCATAATGAATCATTATGGGAAATGATGACAAGAAAAATAAGCATGTCCAGTGAAGATACAATTTATGAACTACTTCCTCAGTCCACTGATAGCTGAATTCATGGATACGCAGAAGACCCGGAAGGCTTGCTGTATTTGTTCAAGTTGAAAGCTATTAAGTGCCTTCATTTCTTCACTCATTTCTAAACTATATGTTGTTTCCAGTTCCCGTGAAAGGAGATAAAGTAAATGAAGAAACATTTTACATTTAATACTTCCCACTAAATATTTTGCTCAAATAAGGGTCAATTACATCTGTTTTGATTATTAGAAAACATAAGCTTTCTCACAATACAAAATTTATAAAACTAAGGGTGTGGTCTCTTTTAAGCCAATATTTCATGTTTCTTTATACTTATTTACTTATTTTTATTAGTGATTCAGTTGACAAGTTAGATTGTCAAATAACATTTTTCTTTTGTTTTACAGCAACCCTATTCCTGATGGAAAAAATAGTACTAAAAGTACAAATAACACCTATGTTGTGCTTATCACCAGTACCAGCTTCTATTACATTTTTTACATTTATGTGGGAGTGGCTGACACTTTGCTTGCCCTGGGCTTCTTCAGAGGTTTGCCGCTGGTGCATACATTAATCACAGCATCCAAAATATTGCACCAGAAAATGTTACATTCCATTCTTCATGCACCGATGTCAACCTTCAGCACACTGAAAGCAGGTACTTTTGATTAGGGATATACAATAGAAATGCCCATTTGTCATCTGAGGAGCTCATAGACTCGTTTCTAGCAGCATCGTGGGCTTGAACATAGGCTTCGGCTCTTTATTCAACCACCTTGTTTCACATTTCTAAGGTATTGCAGGCACAGGTGCCTGTAGTTCCTAGTGTTTTTCTACCAGCCCAGTAGGATAATTAACTTATTTTGTTACAATGTGGTTCTGATGTGATTACCTCAGTGAAAGCAGCCTCTTTGAAATAACTTGACCTTTTCTTCTTACATTCTTGGTCTACCTGTTTTCTTAGGCATCATATTGTCATCTTTAATATTATGTACAGGAAGAAAAAAATTAAAATTCTCATGAAAACTACAAAAAATTATTCTATGAAAAGTTATCATGTTGGGAAAAATAACTGTTTCATGTGGCTCCTCAAGAGTGGTCATATGAATGCATTAGAGGACTTTTGTGGGCAAGGAAAGATTTTAAAAATATTTTGAGACAATTATGGTACATTGTACTTGGCATCGTGCATTTGACACAAATTTAATTACAATCACAGATAGAGAATTGGAAAACCTAACCAAACATTTCAAAACTTAAGGTAGGTAATAAAGATCTTTGAAGATGTGATGCATTTATTCCCCTATGGGTAAGCTCACATGTGCAGACTGAAAAAAAAATAAGCCTCCAAGTGCTGTGATGGTTAGCATTGTGGATCTTGCTCTGTGGCCCTAAGCCAGCGAAGGCCTGGCACAGAAAAACCAAGGAGGAGGAGCCCCCAAGCAATGAGAGTTGTCGGGCATAGAAATTTCAGTAAATGTAGAATAAGTTGCAGAATTGAGACTCTTTAGTGTGATCTGTTCCTAAAAACCTCAAAATATATGCACATCAGTTTTTTTTCTAGGCAACAAAAGTTAAGTGTTGGTGGACTAGAAAGATCGTTATATTTCTCCCGGAGCCCTTATGTTTCACCAAAGGTTTGCCTCATTTGCATATGGTTCCTAGCCATTCTCTTTTGTTGTAAGATTTTTTAAATGAAGGGAATGACCAATTCACTTGATCCAGTGACTAGGTTTATAGAGAATTCTGAGACCCCAAGAGGATAGGGGTTTCTCTATGTTTCTGGCAGAGTAAAACATAGACCATGAAACACAGAAGAAAGGACACAAACGTTTGCAACTTTGTTTGACCGCACATGAATGGTAATTATGGCTGTTAGCAGCCTATGTGAAATAAATATTAGCTTCTTCCTGTCATTCTTTCTGTTGGGATGTTGCTTCCAACGGAAGTGCGCTCTTCATTTGCTGTCTCCTCAGAGCACCTCCCTCTCCTAATGTCCACTCACAGTTCATTTTCAGCCTTCTCTGTTTCCCCATATTAGTGATCACCACACATTCTTCTTTTCTCATTTGTCTTCCCAAGGCTTCATTTGATTTTTTCGGCTAATTCCTAATCTTTGCATTGTTTGTGTTTCTCCTTATGTACCCTCCTGAGACTAAAAAAGCTAGTGATCTTAGAACATCTCCCTTTGGCCTCTTATTTTTTTGGTTGTTGTTGTACATAAGGATCTTGCTTTCTGTTTTAAAGAATGCTCTTAGATTCATGGTTTATGATTCTCTTTCAGTTACCTAGTTATTCTGTTATACTTGGCAACAACCACTTGGAATTTCTCCTAGTATGCTCTTCAAAATTGTTCATTGACCTTGATTTTCTTTGACATTGATTTTTCTCTGACTCTTTGTTTTTTTTCTTAGGTTACTTTTCCCTGTTTTGTCACACTCAAATGAGTTCGAAACCATAGACACATAATATAAGTCTTCAGCAAAGTGCGGTTATATTAGACAGACACTACTGGTTGTTATAAAATTGAAATATAACTATTACTATAATAATATTTTTTTGCCAAAGCAAACTTTCAATTTTTAAAAGTAGTTAAAATGTCATGGGCTGTCTATTCCTCCTCTGGATTATTTATATAGATGACTGGAAAAATATACAAATATCTTTAATGAATATGCTAATTAATATTGACTAATATATATCACATGTCCACCTAAGGCTTTTTGCTTTGGTCTATGGGTCATATAAAATAAACATGGAATAATCCTACTGACCTCAAAAGTCTACCATCTGGGAAATGACATAAGACATATGTACACACACAAGCAACTATGATATACAGCAGGTATATAGCTGCTGCAACCAGGGATGCCAGGCAGGAAGCGATTGCTTTCAGATGCAGTAGATACTACTACTCTCTTGTGGACAGGGTATGTGAGTTGAGGTGGGAAGGAGGTACAAATTTGACAAGAGAAGACGAGGAGGGAGGGTTTTTAATAGATAGAAACAACACATAAGCAAAGTAGAGAGGTAGGAAAGAGTAGATTGTCTAAAGAATAGACACATTTACCTAAATAGAGGAATCCAAGTTAAGGACAAATTATAGGAAAGTATTAAATATTAAACAAAAAATTGACTTTATCCTGCAGTTAATAGTGAGTGAATAGTAAGGTTCACTATTATATTATTGTTGTAGTGTTATGTTACACTTTATCTAATTGTTTATTTGGCTCCTTTTTAGACAATGGATCCCTGAAGGACAAGGAGAGTGACTTAATCACGTCTATTATCTCTGTACCCACTATTGTCCCAGTATTGTAGTAGATATGGAATTTATAGTTCATTGAGGCAACAAATAATGAAGACCCTGTGAATCTGGAATTTAGAACACAGGATTAAGCTTAGATTGCCAGTGGAGAAGGTAGAGAAAATAAAAAAGGAAATCCATCTGGCATGTACCAATAGAGACAGCTGTAGGCTCTGGAGCAGTGGAGCTAAATGGCAGAACTCTCAGAAGGGAGTGGTGCATGCCCTCTGTAGTGGAGTTGAACATAAGAAATGATGAAAACACAATAGTTGCAGAAGAGATGTTTGAGTGGTATGATGAGTAGACATTCCAAACCTTAATTATAATAAGAACTTGATTAAAGACATTGGTTTGAGCTGAGTCTTAAAGGACTCTGTTTTATAAACATTCAAAAGTAGGAAGAGAATAACTTGAATACATAGTTAGAATTTTGAATAAAGCTAATATTTGATAAATTCTTGATTTTTTCATTAGATGATAATTCTTATTCTAAATGCTTTTGTTGTACTCCAAATTTAGTATGAAATGTATTGGTGTCCTTCTAAAAGAACACTTCTAAAAGCGATTAATTTTTGAGAATTTTTATTTGTCTCACAGGTGGGATTCTTAATAGATTCTCCAAAGACATAGCAATTTTGGATGACTTTCTGCCTCTTACTATATTTGACTTCATCCAGGTTTGTAAAGAATAACTATTATCAAGAATTTTTCTATTTGCCATAAAGTTTTCTCAATAGTTTCAAAAAGAATCAAGTGAATTATTGCTAATTTTACATATTTTAGTTGAAGTCCTGAATAAGTTTTATGAAGGGCAGTCTTTAAAAGTGGCCAATTTTGTAAATTTAGTAATCAGTGGGGTCTTTATTTCAGGCAGGCTCATGATAATGATACTATCTGCTTGGATTGATTTGAAAAGCAAAAGACCATTTTCCACCAAATCATTGGCCATAAACTTCTGACTGTTTGATAGAACACCCTCCATTTCATAAGTCCCACACTGACATGAAGATGGAGTCTCTGGATAGGATATACTTTAATCCAGCCTTACCCATGAGCACCCAACACAAGTTAGTGAAACAGTTTCCCCACAAAATGGGCCTTAACGGAGGAATGGAAAAAAGATGGGTTATTGGAAAAGTGAAGGAAAAGAAATATTCAGACCCCATGAGGGCTATCCCTGAGTGGCAGTTGTTACTAGACCTCCAGGGTAGCCATGCAGTGAGGCTGATTGCTAGTCAGTTAGGAAGAAAAGAGGTGGAGGTGACAGTGACTTCGAGGAGGACACATTAGGACTCCAGGTCTTAGGGGAGCTGTAAGCTGACACCTTTGCCTGTTGAACCAGGCACAGCTTTCTGAGCTCTTGATGGCTTTCTGAAGCGTCAGAGAACAAGTGCACTTGGAGAAATAGTTGGAACACAACCCTGCCCTTATTGGAATAGCACATTCTTATAGCTTGGCCCCTCCTCTTCTCTCCAAAATAATACAGAATTTCTGAAAGAACTTCTTTAAAAAAAGAAATATTACCCTTATGTATATATACAAGCAACCTCAGCAGATGCAAAGAAGCCAGCTGTTGGTTTAATTCCTTTGAAATGATTGACGTAATCAAATACACTTACTGTTCTAAGTAAGTGAACTACGTTTTTGATTTCCTTCATTGCTTTGTTTAAAGATATAATTTCACAGTAGTAGCACCTGTTGAAAATTTTTAACCCATGTTTTGATTTATGTACTCAAAAGTGTTATTTTGTGTGCATTTTTTAAACACAAGACATTTGTTCCCTGTTCAAGGTGAGTAAACCATAGGCCCATGATATAACTATACTAATATAATATATACTAATAAATTATAATAAAGCACCACGCAATATAATATAATCATGTACAAACTGGAATGTGGTTATCTATCTGGATCTGTCTTCAAAAGTATTAAAAGTGGTGCTGATTGATAAAGTTATTTTTTTTTATGGACTACTGAATGTCTTCTGTCAACTTAAAGCTTACCCCAGAAATCTGGGAGAGCTAATTTTCAAATATTTATCTTGTAAATTAAAGTTTTTGACACTTAGCTTACCCCAGAAATCTGGGAGAGCTAATTTTCAAATATTTATCTTGTAAATTAAAGTTTTTGACACTTGTGTTGGCTTTCAAGTTCTTCTGCATAGCTTGAAGAGTTTTAGTTCAAGTCCTAAGGCTGTTAAAGCTTCAAAAAGTAGCAGAGCACTCAAAGATTTCCATAGACCTGAGATCCGCCCTTCTCATTCCACTTCAAGGAACCAGCTGGTAATCTCACGGAAACTAGTGAGAACTACCATATGGAAGTTACACTAGGTTGATTTTAAAAATGATATATGCTTCATGTCACATGCCATATGCTAAGTTGATTTTTAAAATGACATATGCTTCATGTCATGTAGGTCATCTCTCCGGTAAACACCTGTGAGTTCTAGTGAGTTTGCAAAGAACATTCTAATTTTCTGGGAGATAATATAGTGAGCTGTCTGTATTGGATAGGCAAAATTCATTTTGATAGTATGGATAGGAAAAAAAATACTTAATTTCAAATTAAATGCATCTATTGTAATCTTTTTTGAGTTAATGTATCCCAATTCTTACAATAGGTGAGTTGAGAAGGGAGTAAAACTTATTAAATAATACTTCTCTCAATATTAAATATAAAAAATTAGGGTCAGAAAAGTTAACTTGCCTGCATGACTAAACCTATATTTAAAACAGATATTTGTAACTAAAATGCTCTGTTAAGAATGTTCCATTTTGGTCGGGCATGGTGGTGCATGCCTTTAATCCCAGCACTTGGGAGGCAGAGGGCAGGCTGATATTTGTGAGTTCAAGGCCAGAGTAAGTTCCATGATAGCCAGGGCTACATAAAGAAACCTTTTTTTCTCAAAAAACAAACAAACAAACAACAACAACAACAAAAAGACTCCATTTTGCAGGGTGTGGTGGTACATTCCTTTAATTCTAACACTTGGGAGGCCAGGACAGTCCAATCTCTGTGAGCTCAAGGCCAGCCTGGTCTATAAAACGCTCCACTCTAAAGAACTCTCTTAAAACCACAAAAGATAGCATTTATACTAAAATTTCAAAAGTTTAACTTTTCAACGAACTGGATGAAGAAAATCATAGTTGTTTAAAATTTACTTTTTATACAGCTTGATAATAGCTTATAAATAAAAAACCCTCAGGATCAACAAGCATCATGTAAAACTTCAACAATTTAAATATCAGCTAAACTGATATATATATATATTTTTTTTGGTTTTTCGAGACAAGGTTTCTCTGTGTAGCCCTGGCTGTCCTGGACTCACTTTATAGACCAGGCTGGCCTCGAATTCACAAAGATCCGCCTGCCTCTGCCTCCCAAGTGCTGGGATTAAAGGCGTGTGCCACCACCGCCCGAAAAGGGTGGTGAACACATCGCTTGAGTTTTTTTTTTTATTTTTTTAAACTGATATTTTAAACTAAACAATTTTAAAAATGGTTTCAATGTAACCTACAGAAAATGCTTTCCAGCTAGCCCCTCCCTCAGAGGATGCAGCGTTTCCTTACTAAGAATGGAGAAGAGGGCAAGATCATTTTGTGCACATACAGCTCAGCAGCACACCTCGTCCACTTTACACTGAACGCCATGCTTTCTTTGACCCCACAGTTGCTGTTCATTGTGATCGGGGCTATAATAGTCGTCTCGGTTTTACAGCCCTACATCTTCCTAGCAACTGTGCCAGGGATAGTGGCCTTTATTTTACTGAGGGCGTACTTCCTTCATACCTCCCAACAACTCAAACAACTGGAATCTGAAGGTACGACATGGAATGGATTGCAGGGTTCTCCTGGAGTTAGGGGTACCACAGGAGCGTCTTGTGATTCGCTACTGTTATCCTACTTTCCAGAAAAAGATCTGTCCTGCTTTTAATATCTACTATTATATTAACAGTGACATATGTGTGTGGGCATACATGCCCATGCAGGCATGTGTGCGAACCAAAAGCTGATGTCAGGCTATCTTCATTAATTACTTTTCTCTGTTTCCTTCTCTCTTCTCTTCTATCCCTTCCCCTCCCCTCTCCTTCTCTAGCCCTTCTCTTCCTTTTCTTTTCTTCCCTCCCTTCCTTCCTTCCTTCCTTCTTTCCTTCCTCCTTCCTTCCTTCCCTCCCTTCCTTCCTTCCTTTCTTTCATTTTTGTGAGTTGTTTACTGTTTTAACTGGAATGGCTGGCCAGGGAATATCTACATTACAAATATTCAGTACGGGCCCAATGTTTACATACGTGCTTGGATTTTGATCTCAGGTCCTTGTGCTTGTGTGGCAAGTATATTACTCACTGAACTCTCCCCAACCCACCAATGAATTTTGAAATGTGTAATAAAATGTATAAAGTAAACATGGACTGATTTTTGTCAATAAGATTCTGTTTTGGCTTTCAAACAAGTATATAACTTTGCCTTGGTTATGCATAGACATTTATAATTTCTTTTATTAGTCAAAGTAAAAAATGACAATGCTGCTATTCCTCAGAGTTTCTCCCAGATTTCAAATGAAAACAGAATTCTTCCCTTCGACTTATCTACTTCAGACCTAGGAAGCATCTCTTTCAGAAAGAGCATTGGTGAAGGATGTTTTTTAAGAGAATAAACTTAAAGTATATTTTTGCTTTGAAACTTATAAGCTAAATAAACTCACAGAAATTCTTCATTGAGAGACTTGGAAAATTGACTCTAAAGACAAACTGCTCTTCTCAGTGGTTAGTAATTTAGGATTAGCCAAGAATAATGACTCTCATTTGCCAAGAAATGTGAGTTAGCAAGGAGAATGGTTCTGCACTGTTATCACCAGTGGTTGTCAGGTAAAGGGAGGGGGACGCATTTTAGAAACCATTTCTTGTCTTGAACTGAGATCGCCTATAACCATTATGGTGAGGTTCCTCAAAAGTTAATCTTTGTCAGAAGCATGGTAGTATGAAATTCTATTTTGCTTTACAAGCTTTACATTATCTCCTATGGGATGGTTCACAGGCAGGAGTCCAATTTTCACCCACCTTGTTACAAGCTTAAAGGGACTCTGGACACTTCGAGCCTTTGGACGCCAGCCTTACTTTGAAACTCTCTTCCACAAAGCTCTGAATTTACACACTGCCAACTGGTTTATGTACCTGTCAACCTTGCGCTGGTTCCAAATGAGAACAGACATCATTTTTGTCCTCTTCTTCATTGTTGTTACCTTCGTTTCCATTTTAACAACAGGTACTGTGAACTTATTATTGTCAAACTTTGAGCATTTAGGTAAAAATGTTTGTTAATGAATAAAATGCCATGTTTTTATATTAAAAATTTTAGATGTTTTTAGGTGGACTTGTAGAGCCTATTAACCAGTACAGGTAAAATTCTTTGCATTTTTGTTGTTTTGTTTCCAAATAGTTTATTTGACTTAAATGGTTTATATGGTATTTTCCCTTGTTTCAGTGTTGTAAAAATATGAGATACTGAGTCAGATAGCAAAAATGTGATTGACAGGAAAAAAGCTTTTTTATGTCAATGTAGGCAAAGTTTCCTGATTTCAAAATTAATAAAAAAATTCTTTATGAAAGAACTGAATTGTGGAAGAGTAGCACATGTGTGCACTTGCACACACACACACACACACACACACACACACACACACACTCCTCCTTTTACCCTTCTTGTAAATTTTCTTCTATTTTAACAACCATTTATCAGTAAAATTCTTTGTCTAATGTGGATTTTGAATGAATAAAAATTGCCACAGAAGTAAAATAATTTAAATAAAAGTACATTATTTTTCAAATACAAAGGTTCTGAAATTTAGGATCTTTGAGTGAAAAACACAAAGTATGTCACAATAAGAAAAATAAAAACCTATACAGATAAATAAGTACCTCTGTTTTGAGATGTTAGATTTCTGAGTCAAAATGTGTGCTTTGTGTGTTTTACATATAACATTTTATTATATATAAAAGATTGTGTATTATTACATACATGCCAAAAGTTCAAAGTGAAAACCACACCAATGCCAGATTTGCAACATTATTTGATTATAAGAACAGAATTGCTCAACCCCAAATGAAGCAGCCTTTGCTGAATTATCAGAAGGTCTCATGGAGCTTCAGGATGGGTACCACACTTAGTTACCTGGAGGGACTAAAACAGGCACTGGGGAGTCAAGCCTAGGCATGCTTCTATCTCTCTAGAAGATACTAGCTTGTGTTCACTTCCTTCAATGGATACTTCAGTTCTCTCTTTGTCTTTGTCTCTCTCCCTGTCTTCCTCTCCCTCCATCCCTCTCTCCCTCTCTGACTCTCTCATCCCCTTCTCAGAATATTAGTTATCTTCATTTGACAGGAGCACATCACATGAACTTCATGTGGCTTCTCCATTCTGCCTCTTGATTGACAGTAGAGATCTGCTGTCTAGTTACAGTGTCCCAGAGAGGACAGAAAACAGATTTCTTTTGGCTTTGGGCCCTCTGGAGATATGCAACTGCTATGAGGATGGTCAACTTTCCCATTCATTGCTTTCTTAATGCATCACTGGGAAATGAATCTATGAAAAGAATATAAATGGGTATGCATATTTGTGACTCTTCAAAAATACAGCCATCTCGAGACCTTAAAAATAATTTGGGGGTAGAGTATTGATTATTTTTATATACACTAGTTGGAAGGGGATCAAGATGGCTGAATTATATGGATTAAGACTTATTAACAGTTAGCTCAAGCTAATGTGTCACATGCTATATCAGGATAGGTAAGATTATGACTGAGTCCTGGTTTCTCAAGGTAGGTAGTCAAAACAGTTAACAGTCAGCATAGTACAGAACCTCCAGTTGGAATGAGAAGCATAGCCCAGGAACCTGGCCATTGCGAAACCTACTCCATTGGTCTTAACTGTATTAATGATATTAACTTACAGATATCAATTGACTTCTCTAATTGCCTTGTATGTTCAAACACACACTAGTACCCCTCTCATAGTATTGAGTGTGATTTGTGCAAAACAGTATAGTCTTGTCTGTGATAAATGCCCAGTAACTATTACATTACTTGTTATTTAAAAAATTACTTTCTTTTTTTTTGCCTTCAGAACAAGAGGTATATAGGGGCACTGGATGAACACTTAACAGTTTTCAATACATTATTTGATGCTAACAAAGCAGATATGTGCTGTGTAATCTGTACCTAAGTTACAGAAAATGTAGACATGAAAGATTTCCGTCAATAATAGGATGACTTTTCATCTCTGTGTTTGTAATAATTTATAAGTACTTAGTGCTAGATTCAAGCACTATCAGTTGGGACATGATAGCCTGAATTAATAATAATTTATGAACATTTATCTTGGAAATTTTTGTGGTCATAATTCTGAACTTTTAAATTTTAATTAGTTGTTCTTCCTAATTCTAAAAGAAATTTATTCTAAAACAACATGTTCACTGTCTTTTTGAAGCATATTAGTCTTTTTTCTTCTTGCTTTTAATATAATGAGCAAACTTCTCTCTTAAATGGCTGAAATTAGTTTTCTGACTACCTGGTGACACAAAAAGTTTACTTTCTTCCAGACAGCCTCTGATTAGCGGAGACAGTGACCCTTGCAAAAGTGCTAGGCATATCTGTTTCTGCTACCCAAATATACACGTCCTTCCTCTCGTTTTTGTAGAGGAGCTCATTTGGACCTTTGACTTTTTTTCCCTCAATCTGGTGTCCAATCTATTATTAACTTATATGGTTACATATAGAGTAAGAGTAGAAAAGACAATTATGTTATGTACCCAATAACAACATTGCCCGCAGGATCTAAACAGCTTTTAGAAGTGCAACTGCTTCCCAATATTCAGTTACTATTTGAGTTAAAAAATGGGTTGAAGGCTTTATTCTGTGAGGGTGTCATTGTTCCTCAGAGTCACTAATATCAGCATTAAATATAAATCTACATTTATTGATGTGTGATGAGGGAGAGATGAGTAAAGTAATTCAAGGAGAAAAGAAATAACATGCATTTCGTTCAAAACCTTTTTTCATGTCTAGGTGAAGGAGAAGGATCAGTTGGTATTATTCTAACTTTAGCTATGAATATTATGAGTACTTTGCAATGGGCTGTAAACTCCAGCATCGATGTGGATAGTTTGGTAAGTTACCGTTTTAACTTTTATGAAAAGTCAAGAAAAAAAAAAGAGTAGGTAATTACATGAGGACTATGTATATCATCCAGTTTAAGAAAGGAAATGTTCATGTAAATTTAAGGACCTTCTGCATTGCACATTACACAGTGGTGCGATGATTATCTTTCATTCTCATGGATCATCTCTGTGAACATTCTTGCATTTGTGTCTTTGCCCAGAAGTTTTCCAAAGCCAATTGTAGGAGCGGAGGAATTGCTGGGAATAGAATTTCCCCAAGCTCAACTTTACTAATGCCAAATTACTCTCAGGTCTGTTGTGCTGGTATATACTTCCACCAAGAGAGCATGTGACTATTCCAGTAATACTTTTTGCCAGTCTGATGAGTGTGAAGTAAGGCAGGATAACTTAATACCTATTTATTGTTGACCATTTGGGGTTTTTGTTTGCTTGTTCCTCCTTTCTGTTCAGTGCTTGCTCGTGTTATTGGCTTACTTTTCAAAACTAGATGAATTTGTGTGGTTTTAGTTGTTTTTTTCTTAGTTGATATGTAGAAGTTTTAAATCCTGGATAAGTTGTCATTTCTATATATTTAAATGTCCCTTAAACCAGGGACTTTGCTCACAGTATGTCTTGATGAAAGGAAATATTGAATCTGATAGAGATTAATTTATTAATCTTTTCCTTTATGAGTTGGGCATTTGGGATCTAGTTCAAGAAATCTTTCTCTATGTTAGGTTTTCCATCAGCCTGACACTTTTCATAATATTCTTGTCTTATTTAAGATGTCTGGTCTTAGTGATTATTATTTCCTAAGTGTTTATCATTCCTCCTCCTATTTGTGCTTGATTAGCATTGTCTTGCATTTGCATACTTTGTGTGCTCAAAGACCATATTTTGGCTTACTGTGTCTTCTACCATAGACTGAGAGCCTGAAGTGATATTTGTGTGCTGAAATGGTGTCAAGGACTATTAAAGCCACAATGGCCAGGGTGAGAAATGAAAGGAAGCTTGAAAGATTTCCCTATTTTTATTTTAATAAAAGGCGTATTTTCAGTTAGACCTTAGAGTTGGCCTGAGAACTTCATCACTGATTTCTTTTTAAAATTTTTATTACATGTTTTAAATGTAGGTAAGGGATGCCTATGCCGTGTGCGGAGTTCAAAATGAAACTTGTGGAAGTCAGTTTCCTCTTTTCACCATGTGGGTCGTAAGGACTGAACTCAAGTCATTAGTCAGCATCAAGTACTTTTACCTGCCGAGTCATCCTTGCTGACCCATCATTGAATCTTAGGCCTGTGAGCTACATGCATCTGTTCATTACTTCTTTCTTGGAGGGCCAGAATCCCCAGTTTAAAAAATCACCATGCAACTTCTTTTTCTTACATTTTCAGACACACATTCATGTCACTGTAAAATTTCTTGAATCAATTGTTCTCAAACCAAAAATCATAGATATGTCTCAAGGGAAAAACCTAAACCTCTTCTTATCTGTATGTCTTCATAGTGTGAGGTTTCTTTTTTTAACATTTATTTCTCAAGTTACATCTCAATCACACTCCCCTCCATTTTCCCCCTCCTACCCTCTTCCCTGACTCCCTCCTATCCACTGTTTTTCAAAATTTTTTTTAAATTTAAGATGTATCTTTTTCCTCTCCAACAGCTCCCTCTTTTAGTCCAATAAAGGATCTTTTCTTGTAAAAATAAGTATAATACAAAAGAATAAAAACAATTAGGTAACAATTATGGAAATTATAAGGCATAATATATATTCCCAATGTCCAGTCTATACTTATTTGGCAATTAATAATAATATTCTAATATATATCTCAAAAAGTTTAAAGTTCTGTACCTAACTCAATTTCCATCCTTGCATTTACCAACTTAAAGACATCTTCTTAGACCTAGAACATCCTTTTAATTTCTAAACTTAACTGTGAGACCATAACTATCCAGTCTTCAACCACATCGGGGACCTGAGAAGGATAAACATATCTGAAGAAACAGGAAGTATAGAGCAATCAGCTTCTAAAACTAAGAAATGACAGACAACTGGCTGTCTGGACAGTCCCCAATTTCTCAGTAATTCCTTGAAATACAGGTTTCTTGATTTTTTTTTAAGTTAGACCAGCTCCTTATCTCTTATCCACCCTTCTTCTTGGTTGCATTTTTGTTTTGAGAGCTCATATAAAGACGTATGTATCTGTTGGATGTAGCTGAAGAATATTATGTAAATGCTATGCTTCTATTTCCTTAAATTTTTACATCTGTGACTTTATAATTCAAAATTCTTGTGCACATCACCTATTTTTTACTTAGAAAAATCTCTTCACCTTGTACATGTGCAATTTTACTTGTAACATTAATTTTCTGGTTTAATGACCATTCCAGACTTTGACATTGCAATACAATGTTGTCATCTAGAGAGTTCACACTTGAGATCTGTACAATCGAGCTACCGACCCAAATCACACACATACAACCTAAGGATTTCTGTAAGTTTATGATTTTGTGTTGGGCTTCCTTTATAGCCCTGGATGTGGCCTGTGGAGTGTGGGTTGGACATTTCTGTTGGAATAGCCTATACACAGGCTGTTAAAACTTTTGCTCAATACATTTCTACTCCATGTGTCTATTGTTCACAGAGACACTTTCAGGCATTATACCTCTCCATGTTTTTCCATGGGTATGCTGGACTTTGTAGCCTGTTCTTTGACATTGTATCTTTTAAGGTGTATGAAAGGACCTTCACAAGGACCTATTGTGTCTATGATATGGTCTATGAAAAGTATCAATATTTGCATTTGATTACATTTTCAAAAGTCATGCTCTTTTGTTTGATATCAAAGAGTAAGCATTCATTTCCTTTCCAAGTAATGCTGGTGGGCCTTCCCCGGTGTTTGTATTCCCTTTCTGCTATTGACTCCTATTAGGCTACTTTCACTTACGCTGCTGCTAAAACTGCCTAGTAGTGCTCTTATTTTCACCTCTTGGTTTAGGAGTCAGGAGGAGAAAGACTGAGCAGTGCCTCCAGCTTTCACATCCACCTGATGTGACCACCAAGTTCTCATAACTCTGAGCTGCTGTGATGATATCATCCTACCTTCCAAGCTTTTAATACATTTAGAGTGATCCGAGTTTACACTGGAACAAACACAATGCTTTCTTTGCCACACATTTCATTTCAAAATTAAGAGACTGACTAGTCAAGAAAAGTCTTTGGTTGGAACAATTACTTCATTTGCACATATGTTCCAATTTAAACTTGGATGCAGGTCAGTTAGACTATGAAGTTGTAAACATGACAGTATAATTTTGTTTTTATTTTCTACCTGCTACTTACCCACAGATCCCTAGCTTTCTTTATCTTTCAGCTCTTGAATCCAGTATCACAAGAGCACAACTACCTCAAGATATGTTGTATTTATTATTACATATCTGAAATGTTGATACTGAGAACTATCCATCAACCCCTTTATTATGTATTTGTAATAAATTTCTTATTTATTTCCCAAAATAGTTCTTTCCTTTATTCCTGTATCCTTTCAGACATCATAATAATTCCATTCCTTAAACTCTCAGCCAGTGACCTTTCTACATGTCTCACAGAAATAAATGTATATGACCATAGATAATTCCCTTACTACTGTCTACTAGCTCTTTGGTACTGCATCACACTGCTAGAGCATCTTCCAGTGGACATGGCATCTCAGAGTATTAGTTCCTATACAGGCGTATTGTACCTGTTCTCCTATGTACTGCCCTCCATGTCCTTGCTACTATATAGAGGCAAATACTGTGTAGTTGCCTGCCCTTTGTAAGACTTGTCTTACCATTGAATACTCTCATTTGGTCTTTAGTTCCTGTCCCAATTATCTGACATGTTTACAGCAAAACTTCTAAAGGATGGCCTTTCTCTATTATATCATCTGTTCTTCACACAGTTTCATTTCCATCACCCACCTGAGTCACAATTTAGACCATGCACAATGCAACAATGTCTTCTGCAGTTGTTGAGCAGGTTTTCCATGGATAAATCCTTATACTGCTTCATTTTTCTACTTCCACCTGGACATTCATCTCACTTATCTTTTAAAGCATCATTTGTACTACAGCTATCTTCTATCTGCATTCTCTCTCGCCATTGTTATCTAACCTCATGCTTCAAAAGCTGTCTTTTGATGAATCATAGATTGATACGTTTAGTGTACACCTCTCTGTTGCTCTGTAAACATATCCAGATACCATCTTGACACCTCCATGCATCCTTAAAACACACTGATAGATTCTTTTCTAGTATATTTGACATGCTGAGGTATGAGTTCCTATACTCATCAACTCAGAATACACACAGGATCTTAAATGACTATTAAAATGACACAAAGCTTCTACATCCTTCATTTACCTGGAAGGGTAAATAAATAAACAAGAGCCACAAGAAAATTATGCAGTTTGTTACCAAATGGATGGAACTAGAAAAGCTCATCCTGAGTGAGCTAACCCAGACCCAGAAAGATACACGTGGCATATATTCACTTATAACTGTATTTTAGCCACATAGTAAAAGATAACTATACTATAACCAACAGACTGAAAGGAACTGGAACATAGGTTGTGTTCCCTGTTAGTGGGACACTCTGCCCTAGTAGAGCTGTCATATAGGCCCCCAGTGCAAGAGGAAGCTCTTACCCTCATATGGCTACTGAGCTGAAGGGGGCTGATATGTAGGGATACTCTACTCCAAGGAGTAGGATAGGTGGGAGAAGGAGGAGAGGGTGGGAGGGTGGGGCAGGGAGGCGTGGAGGGAGGGGGCTATGATGGAGATGTAAATTGAAGTAATAAATAAACATAAAATAAACAAGAGCCAGCAAGAGTATAAAAGGTAATGTTTTACATTTAGCAGTATTAAACCATCTGGTGACTTAAGGGATTGCTCACACATAATTTCTTCATTTGAAAACCATACATGTTGAGGGAAGGTCTAATATTGTTTCTGATACATTGAATTCAATACTGAGATCTGGTTACCACTCCTTCTGAGGCATTCTCTTGATTGGTTAATAAAAGTCGCTTATGGCCAATTAGCTGGGCAGACTCTCAATTAGCTACTCTAAGTTAACCCCAAACCACCATGTGCCTGTGAGTACCTTCTAGACTTCTCCAGATGTCTGTCTCCTTCTGTGTCTCCTGGCAGAAAAGGAGAGAGTCTCTGTGTGTGCGGAATTCCTGCTGTAATCTGAGGAAGTCCCGCCTTCCTATACTCTTTCTGCCCAGCTAATTGGCCATAAGCAACTTTTATTAACCAATCAAGAGAATGCCTCAGAAGGGGTGGTAACCAGATCTCAGCATTGAATTCAATGTATCAGAAACAATATTAGACCTTCCCTCAACATCTCCCCCTTTAAGTCTAGCTCTGATGGGTGGGAGGCCATTGAAAGCTCGAGGAGCCCCAGTAGATGAATGGATAAGAGAAACAGCTGATATTGGTTTTCAAGAGCATCAGACTAGTGTCATAGCACAAACAGTTGCTAGGGGTCTTAATGAGTGCTTTAAAAATGGTGAACTTGGTCATTTCCAAAGATATCATAAGGCTGAATCCTCCAGAACTCAAAATGATAGGTGCGTGGACTCTGCAGAACATGGTCATAGAAGGGAACGAATGGCTTTTAATGGCCTAATTGCCCTTTGACATTCAGCATTTGCATTTTCATATGCCAAGGCATTTATCAAGTCCTGTATGGCATCAGGGTTATCTATGTCTCTCTCCACAGCTGAAGTCAATCTCCCTAAAAAGTCTGAGAAGATTTCCTGAGGACCTTGTATTATCTTGGTAAATGAAGTAAACCTTTTCCCAGCCTCAGCCACCATATCCCAGGCTCTCAGAGCTGCAAGACGACATTGTTCTATGACAACATCTTCAAATTGAATCTGTAACTGTATGTCAGCATAAGGTCCCTCACCAAGCATTTGGTGGGTTGTGACATTTATTCCCCTTGCCATATTTTGTTGCTCTAATTTTGTGGCTTCATGTCTTCACCATGATAACCATTGTAGTTGCTGGCTACCTTCTAGCACAGCTGATATCACATACCCTTCCAGAACTGTCTACCACAGAAGGAACAAAAAGTGAACTGACTTAGTATATAAATGCTACTGCCTTAGTTTTCCAAGAAGACCAGCAGATCAGCATCCCTGTTCCTAAACAATGAAATCATCCAGTTTGCAGTCAAATGGATGGAACTAGAAAAGCTCATCCTGAGTGACCTAGCCCAGACTCAGAAAGATGCACATGGCATCTATTCACATATAATTGGATTTTAGACATGTAGTACAGGATAACTGTCTTACAGCCAACACACCAAAAGGAACAGGGACATAGACCTTGTTACCTGTTAGTGGGACACTTTTCCCTAATAGAGTTGCGGTATAGGCCCCCAGTGCAAGAGGAAGCTCTTAACACTCATATGACTGTTGAACTGAGGGGGGCTGATATGTAGGGGTGACCCACTCTGGAGGAGTAGAATAGGTGGGAGAGGATAGGAGGGTGGGACTCAAAGGGGTGGAGAAAGGGAACTGTGATGGAGATGTAACTTGAAGTAATAAATAAAAAAAAAACAAATAAATAAATAAATAAATACATACATACATACATACATACATACATAAGAAATATTGTCCTGTCTAACTGAACTGTATATGTCCCTAGTAAAAAGAAGGAAGCCACAAGGTTAAGGCAATGAGCTTACAAGGCTTCCATTTATATCACCATTAGTGAAGTTCCACAAAGTTCTTGCATGGTTGGTGCAATCTGAGAAGCGTTTTCTGTCAATACAAACTCCTTCTGTTTCTCCTTTGTCCTTTCATCACCTGTGTTTATTTTGGATTCTACTGAAGATCAAGTGACTAATTGTAGAATGAGCAACATGAAATGTGGTAGGAGAAAAAAGGAATTTCTCTTTTCTTCGTGACTGCTATTACTAAATGTTTTTGTATTGAAAGCAGTTTCTGTTGTAAGGATATGACAGAGGAATTAATGTACCCTATTTTTCTTTTGCCTCCTTTTAATGGTAGCTTTATCATGGTTTGTTGTTCTATTTAAAAGTCTTTGTAGTAAATTTTTCAAAATGTATTACCCATCAAACCACAGAAAACCTTGTATTTCATTCTGGCTCAGACACTAAAAAGTTGAGTGCCATTAGGCAAGTCATTGTTTTCATTTCCAGGACCTGATTTTCCTCTTCTGTAAAATAAAATAGTTTGGTTAGGAATTTTTTCAGATCTGGCAATTTAGACATTCTTTCTCTTCTGAACCTGTCCACATAAAATTTTAAACTCTTAACATGTATGTAAGCATTATTACAGATATTATGAAAACCACACACCGACCACCATCCTAAATGCTGAAATCCATTGAGTTTTACCCTGCATTTATTACAGGTGATCCAAAAACCTTTAACTCACTGTGTTACTACAGCTAACAAAGAAAGAGTAAATAATAGCATGATATTATTGAACCTTGAGTTAAGATAAGAAACTTATAAGCTCCCTGAAGAATTGCTGGTGTGTACAAAATGTGTGAAAAGCTTGGAAAATTCATTAGGGTTTTGTGTCTGTCACTTGAACTTCCTGGTTTAAGTTTTCTCATTTGTGCAAGGAAAGAATGAATTAGATCATAGGCTCTCAGTCTTGCTGCATTTGAAAAAAAAAAAAAACACTAGAATAGAGCCTCTTCAAGTTCACAAAGGCCAGGAAAATCAGTTCTTCTGCTAAAGGCAAGGTGACAGGACCTGCTGTCTGTATTTTGAAATGTCCCCAGGGGATTCTAATGAGTCTAGGCTTTTAAGTCACTGGACTAAGTGATCTTGCAGATTCAGTATTGCTTTGATTTTCTGTGAGTCATGTCACAAAGATTAGCTAACTTTTTCCATTAAGGATAAACTAGGAAATAGTTTAGCTTTGTAAGCTTGTGGGCTCATGAGAGCAACTCAACCCAACCTTTATAAGACAAAGCAGCCATAGACATTTGTGTGTGTGTATAAGTTGTTTCATTTCCTTTGGTAGTTATTATTACTTTCAGTTTATTTTGATTTTCAACGGTTTTTTATTGGGGAAGATCTAATAACATTGCTTCTGATAGGCTGATTTCTATGCTGAGATCTGGTTATTGCCCCTTCTGAGGCATTCTCTTGATTGGTTAGTAAAAGTCTCTGATGGCCAATTAGCTGGGCAGAAAGAGTATAGGAAGGTGGGACTTAACTGAGATTAAAACAGGAACCCTGCATTCTATATGCAGGATTAGCTCATTCCACCAGGAGACATGGAAGCAGATAAATGTGTTTGAGAACACTGGAAGGTAATCACAGGAACATAGCAGTTTGGGAATCCGTGATCTGGATTAATTTAGAATAGATAATTGAGAGTCTGTCCAGCTAAGGGTTAAGCGTTGAAACATTAAAAGGTCTTGGTATTTTTAATTATTGGGGAAAGGACTGCGGCAGCTTATAGGCCATCAGTCCAAGGAATCCAAGGCCACTGGACTCCTGTCGAACTCCAGCGAATCTTCCACCAAGTGGCTGGTAATTTTACCGGCCTAATATAACAACTTATATTACTTAACAGAGTTTAGGTTACAGGTGGTTTAGGCTACCCTTGGTTAGGGGCTCTTTACCCAGGATAAATCAGGCCACCGATTAAGGCGGGCCAGGCCCATTGGCTGATATCCTGCCAAGTCACCGGCCTAATCTTACAGTTTATACTTATTAATAAATACAGTTGATAATTGCAGTTTCAGTTTTTGGGTTGAGAAAGGGAGGAAATATAAAGTTGAGTGGGTGGAGATATTGGGGGAGGATCTGGAAGGAACTGGGGGTAAATGAAAGACTATGATCAAAATATATTGTATGAAAAATATAAATATGTTATTTTAATAAAAATATGTCTAAAACAACAAATGTTATATCTTATCAAGATTTTAATATTGTTCTATAAGCATCCAAATTTTGAAATATTGTAACTTCTTGAAAGCATTCAGCCTGTCATCTTTTGTATGTGGTATAGATACTTATGTAAAACATCACTGACAGCACAAAAAAAGTTTGCCAGTGGTCCTTCTATCTACTAGTAATTATAACCCTTAGACCAAGGGTGAGTGGGTATATGGCCAATATACCATATTCTACTCCATATGCTTATATATTATCTTGGCTGGCTACTCCTGTGCATGAGGCCTGATTTGGAGTGTGGTATATATACATAGTGATACTGAATTGAAGAAAACTGATTTTCCCTTTCCCAGCAAGTATCAATTGCAAATAGTTTCTTGGTTAGGGGTGAGACATTCAAGTCCACTTCTTTTTCTTAGCACTAAGATTTTTGTCTGATTTGAACATGTGCAGGTCTTGTGCATGCTATCACAGTCCCTGTGAGTTCACACATGTATTCTATTGTGTCTGGATGACACTGTTTCTTTAGAATCACCCACCACATCTGGCTTTAAATCTTTCTCCCCCCCCCCATAGCCCCTTCAACTTTGAGGGGAGTACTTCTCTCATTTCCTGCACATTGTCAAGTTGTGGATATTTTTTGTTAATTAGTATCTGCTTGAAGAAAAGGCTTTTCTGATGAGGGCTGAGTGAGACACTGATATGGGTACAGCATTATGTCATTAAGAGACATTTTATTACAATGCCCTTTTAACTGAATAATAGTAGTAGACTCTTTCCTACAGCCCATGACCTCTCTAGTCTGTTCTTGCCTACTTTAGCAATGTCAAGTATTCCATCTCATGGAATGGGTCTTAACTCCAATCAAATTATTGTTGATTAGTCCATAACACCTGTTGCACTATTGTACCATTATCTCTTGCAGACAGGCCACTGTGTGTAGTTGTATAATTTTTAGTTAGATAATATAGATGATTTTATTTATTTTATGTGTATGGGTGTTTTGCCGTATCTGTTCACAAGTTTATACCTGGTGTCCATGGAGGATAGTAGAGGGAATTAAATCCCCTGGAACTAAGTCTTCACTGTTTTTTGCTTGGGATTTTCATTTTATAAGAGCCGAAGTCATGCTTTCTTGCCCAGTCTGACACCTGAGCCTGAGCTCAAATGATCAGTTTCTTCAAAGCCATGACTACTACAGTCATATGCCTTACTTGGGCTTTGGCCTCTGAAGTTTATTAGCCAATGCTCAAAGACTGAAATGTTCAATGTTCAATGACTAAAAATGCCAAACTCTCATTACATCTTGACTTTGAAAAGCCATTGTTTGGAACTTAAAGACTACCATTGACTTCTCTGCTCTGGTTCTGATATGACATCTCCTTCTAGAGGCAATAATGAACATGCTGACAGCCCTCTGGTTCAAGGAATTGGTTAGTGACTGACCTGTTCATAATGTCATCTCAGTAGTTATAAAATGGACAGTGATGAAAGTGCCAGCACTTGGTACTTTATCTGACTGTCAGAAAATGTCCTAAGATATTGAATTGAACCATACTTAGCTCATATGTTATAGAGTGTTCAGTGTTAAGAAACAGTGTGTTGGTCAGGGATATTTGACTAGGCTGGGAAAAGTCAGACTTGGGGTCATTTTAAGTATTTAGACTGTAAGAAACATGTTACAAACTTTCAGTTGTAATACCCATTAAGTATGTTCCATTTTGTACATATAATGTTAGATGTTCTGGATTTGTTCTTAATAGTGACTATCACTGATGTAGAGTTAAGTTACAGTGCTTAGGCCAAATATATATATATAAAAAACTTTACAAAACAACTAAAACCTAGGTATTTATTTATATGTACGTACTCATTCATATATTCATTCATACCTTCATTTATTAATTGTTTCAATAGATAGATAGTATCTATAGCATATCAGCATGTTTTAAAAGTATTCTGACTAAAAAGTGATCATAGTTACTTAGAGCAGTATTTTTTTGTTAAAAAACTCCACTATCCTTAAAAGTAGCCAAGTTCCTTATTTCTGTGTGTCTTAAATATTTACCTTATTAAATCTTGTATTGGAAGATTTATTAGTCAGATTTTTGGATTAACTTTTCCTGAGAAAATGTGATCAAACATATTTTCACCCTTAACCAGACACTTAAGACAGAACAAAGCAAGAATTTCATCAAAGTCTGACTTGGTGAACAGTGACTTTATTGGACTTACAGTAAGCATGGATGACAGTTACTTATAGACTGCATAAAATGTGAAACAGTTTCACACCACAAATTTTAACTCCATCATGGAGGATGACCTCATGGAAGCTGCCCCAACATGTCCTACTCTCAGTTAACTTCCCACTCCTCTCAGTCTAAGATCACTTACAGATGAAAAGGGAGAGGAAGCAAGAGGGACTGGTGGCTGGAATCCCAGGTGAAGGTCATGAACTCTCCTTTCCTCCTTTCTACGAGGGAGTATCAAAAACTTTTTGCCATCACCATAAACCTAGCTGTCAGTGTGTTATTCTGCTAATGTTGTCACATGGCCACCAGTCCCAAGGATATCTCTACGTTAAGGTGATGGAATAATCATGTTATAACAGGAAGAAGAAGCCAGTCTACAACCATAGATGCATATTTAATTGAAAATATAACTTTATATATGACCACATTTTGCCAATGATGGAAATAGATTTTAAGTAACTTTTATTTTTTAATGTTTATTTATTACTTCAGGTTACATCTCCATCACAGTAACCTCTTTCCACCCCTTCCAGTCCCACCCTCCCACCCTCTACCCTCTATCCCTTCCGTCACACTCCTCTGGAGTGGAGTGTCCCTACATATCAGCCCCTGCCCCAGTTCAGTAGTCATATGAGGGTCAAGAGCCTCCTCATACATTGGGGGCCTACAAGGCAGCACCACTAGGGAAAAGTGTCTCATTGACAGAAAAAAAAGTCTATGCTCATGTTCCCTTTGGTACATTGGTTGTAGTGTAGTTATCCTGTACTATATGGCTAAAATCCGACTATAAGTGAGTAGATGCCATGTGCATCCTTCTGAGACTGGGTTAGCTCACTCAGGATGAGCTTCTCTAGCTCCATCCATATGGCTGCAAATTGCATGATTTCGTTGTTTCTGATAGCTGAGTAGTATTCCATTGTGTTAAGTAACTTTTATTAAAAGTGTAAGTTTTTAACTTCCTATCTGTGCAGTAACGTAAATTTGAACATTGTGGACTCATCAAAAATTCACTAAACAATCCCACGCCTTTAATCTCATCACTCAGGAAGTAGAGGCAGTTCAAGACCAGCCTGGTCTATTTCAGGACTGCCATTGATACAGAGAGATACCCTGTCTTGAAAAAAACAGAATAAAAAACCAACAAAATTGACTAAGCATCAGGAGTCTACTCATACCTGAGTTGACATATAGAATTGTAGGTAGTCGTTAACAAAGCTGGAGAGAAAGGCAGAATTGTGTGCAGTGGTTTAGAAGTGTGTTACATTTTATTTCAACATACTGGTTGTACAGAATTGTGCAGTACTGCTGCAGTGGGGGAAATATTTTCCTTTGACATTGTCTATGCCGTTGAGAATAGTTTGGTTATTTGTGTATGGACTGAGATTTAAACAATTACAAAATGAACTGGTCTCTACAGAACCAAATTATATAAATCTTAGTCATTTGCTGGTTAAACTTTTAATTATATCTAATTATTTCCTGTTACTTCACTGAAAACCCTTGCAAGTAACAAAGTGACAAGTAGCTTGCATCATAATTTACAAGTTATTTTTTAAGGCAACATCAAACTAATTATTGCACTTTTTATAATTCTCAAGCAACAAAACCACTGCTATTTTCATTTCAGATGAGATCTGTGAGCAGAGTCTTTAAGTTTATTGATATACCAAAAGAAGAAAGTGAGTGTACTGAGATATTAAAAAGACTACATCCTGAAGACTCATCTAATGTTTTGGTTATTGAGAATGAACATGTGAAGAAGAAAACTGATATCTGGCCCTCTGGGGGTGAAATGGTTGTCAAAGACCTCACTGTGAAATATGAGGATAACGGGGATGCCATATTGGAGAATATTTCTTTTTCAATAAGTCCTGGCCAGAGGGTAAGATTTCAGCATTACTTGCTTTATTAGGGATTTCCAACATGTTTTGTGGGTCCTAATAACCATAGCAATGTGCTAGTAAAAACCATTTGTAATATAATTATAGAATCAATATTCTTTATACATAGTTGAATGTGTTACTGAGCAGTCATTATGTTTCATAGAAAATTTGAATCACAGATTTCTGAATCTATACAATAGGTTTATTATAAATATGACTTACTCGGATGTGACTGTACTTGCAAAATATGTAATTGATTACAGATTTTATAACTGCGGATCCCACTAAACATATAACATGCCAAAAGAACAAACATCACTATGAACAGTAGCAACACATTGGCTAATTGGCACAGTGTAAATTTAACCATCCCTTAATTAACTTATATGAAACTTTAAACTTCAGTGACTTTCTTGTCGGCAATGAGTAGTTATGTCTTAGTTCTTTGGACCACTCTGCCAATCATTCTCTCCTGAGTGGCTCATAGACCATGAGTATCTAGAGAGGTAGGCACACATGCAGTTGAGCTTGTTCCTGACTCTTGTTCCTTACTCTTGTTTTTTGTTCCTAATTTATTTTCAATCCTTTTCTTTCTGTTGCTGTTACTGAGTTTTTTACATTTCCAACTCTTTTTCCTTTCTTAACATAGTAATCCTACTTATGTGAATTTTCAAAGTTTTCCCTAGTGTTCAGGATATATAATTACAATGAATCCAGGTCCATTTTTTAAAAAATAGTAACGTTATAAATAGCATTAGTACCTTACATAGTTCCAATTTCCCCCTCCTGTGTTTTATATTCTTCCTATGGTTCGTTTTGTGTACTCACAGATCATATGTGAGTGAATATATGTTGTTAAAATGATTTTAAGTAAACATTCCCGTTAGATCCATTAAGAGTAAGAAGAGTCAGAGTTTTTATTTTGCTGTTGCTTTATGTCCTTTCTAAAATGCTTCCTTTATTCATTTAGGTCCAAGTTTGCAATTTCTTATAGACCTGAGTTGTTGCATCTTTCCTTTTCTCTGAAGAACTTCTCTTATATCTTTCAATATAGGCCTATTAACAACACATTGCCTCTGTGTTTGTTTGGTAATTTCTTACTTTGCCTTCACTTTTGAAAGACAACTTCACAAGGTACACATTCCTAGTTTGCTGGGGCTTTTCCTTTTTGTCTTTTTCTCCACTCATTTCTTGATTTTATGGTGTCCATAAAGTTATAAGTAATTCTTATTTCAACTTTTTTACAAACACGTCATTTTTCCTCTAGACTTTCTTCAAGAGGTTAAGAGGTTTTCTTTAATAACTTCTGTGGTTTAAAGATGTGCTGTGGCTAGAGAGATGGCTCAGTGGTTAAGAGCAGTGGCTGTTCTTCCAAAGGACCCAGGTTCAAATCCCAACACCATATGGCAGTTCACAGCTGTCTGTAATGGCCGGGCATGGTAGCACATGCCTTTAATCCCAGAGCTTGGGAAGCACAGACAGGTGGATCTCTGTGAGTTCAAGGCCAGCCTGGTCTACAAAGTGAGTCCAGGACAGCCAAGGATACATAAAGAAACCCTGTCTTGAAAAAAACCAAAAAATAAAAAATAAAAATAAAGATGTGCTGTGATACGGTTTTGTTTTGTTTTTTGACTTTGAGCAACATTCTGCTTGGTTTTCTCTGAATATGTATTGAGTATAGACACTAATTTTGAGGGAGGCTTCTTAGTGATTACTGTTTGAAATGTTTCCTTCTGTTATTTCTTTCCAGCCTTCTTTTCTTCTTCCTTTCTGTTTTTCTCTTTTTAGGGTTTACATTATATATGAGTTATACTTCTTCTAGTTGTGCCATGATTCTTGGAAATGTTGGCTGCTTTTATTAACATAAAACCAGAGGAGTTCTTCCCTCATACATATCTAAACTATTCATGAGCTCATCGAGGTATCCTCCATGTATGTTGTACATTTTCTGCTATAGCTTTAGAAGTCTTTTGATTCTCTTTTAGACCCCTTTCTATTTACTAAAAATCCATCAGTGACTACTATATGCTAATTTTTCAGTATAAAACTCTTATCACATTAATCATAGTTGTTTTACATTCCTAGTCTGTTAATTATGGTGTCCTTGTCACATCTGGATTTGCTCTATCCTAATATTATTGTTTAGGTTTTTTTCCCTTTCAACATATTTGGTATTTTTTTCTTGAAAGGTTAACACACATGATGTGCTTGGGAAAAGGGAGTGTGATAATAGGCTGTTAGTAATAGATGGTTCCGTGTTTGTGTGTGGCATTCTGTGGCCCTGTGACTAAGAGAATTTATGACTTCAGGTGTGAGTTTGTAAGTGCCACCAGCAAGTTTGCCCCTTTAGGGAATAAAGAATGATTAGAGCAGGCTGGCACTAAATATTTCTATTTCCTAAAGTTAGTTAGGCTGGGCTCTGGAAAAAAAAAATCTCTAATAAATTAGTGATAAAATAGTCTTACTCAAGAACAGGTCTTAAATGGAAAACAATGTTCTGGCATATGTCAGAGTGGTCATTCTCTTGTGTGGTTGCTTGTAACCTAAGGGAATTTCCTCTAGTATTCTTGTGATGTCACTGGAGGGTGCTAAGAATTGTTTCTGTCTCCAAAATCCACAATGAACCTGGGCCGTTTTTCAGTAGAGTTCTGGTACTGACTCCCTCAAGGTTTCTGCTTGCTGGTTTCTGCCTGGTTAAGTTGTGCCTGGCTGTTCTGTTTATCTTTCTCTCCAGTTCTAGGCTCTGTGGCTTTACTTCTCTGACAGAAAATTTGTTGCTCAGCTTTTTACTTAAAATGGAGTGACTTGTCAGTTAGTGATAGCACACACCTTTAATCCCAGAACTTGGGAAGCAGAGACAGGTGTGAGTTCAAGGCCAATCTGGTCTACAGAGTAAGATCCAGGATGGCCAGGGCTACACAGAGACACCCTTTCTCAAAAAACAGGAAGGGGGGGGGAGAATATCAATGTTGTCATCAAATCAGTACACTTTAGTATGTTTTTGATTTCTTAAACATACACCTCATTCTGCCTTTATAAAATTTGGTGTGAGGCTGCTGAATCATTTAATAATTTGAAGTAGCCCATGTCTCTTACTAATAATAAACACATGTGTGAACATAAAAGAGTCTCAGTTATAATCACTCCATGAATCTAAGTTTCATTTTAATGGCTGTCTTGGTTTCTGGAGACCACAAGGAAATGAGATAATTATAGTGGATTTCTGTTTGCTGTTAAAATGCAGGTAAGGTGCTTTAAAGGGACTGTACCATAACTGCTCTACTCATGACCCAATGCAATTCCTGCTCGTACCCAGTTCTGCACTGATTAGCTCTCCAACTGTAGTTTGATTTATCTTGATCTAAAATTTCCAGAGATGAGGTACATTGAAGTTACCAAAGAACATTCCTTGTACTTAGGATATGTCTTAAGAGCTTATTTGCAGGAAGTACTCTGATAAATAAGAAGATAATTATTATGTGACAATTATTCAACAAGAAGACTTTGTTAGGGTATAAACCAATTACATTCCTTGCTGTTGAAAAACTGGTTAAACATAATACATACCAGCACCTTGATGTGAGAAAACTAGAGCAATAGCCAAAGGCTTTAAAGGTAAAGAAAATATTTATTAATTGCCTCTGACCCCAGTATTATGCCAGCATAAGAACTGAGTTCTCTGGAAGTCTCAGTATTTCCTTCTGGAAGAAATGCAGTATGCTCATTTACCCTATAAGGATTCATACTTCAAGGCACTTTCTGCCAAATATCCCTTCCATGAACTCAGCCATAACTTTTATCTGTTGAGTTTCACTTTCTTTTTTTTTTAACCTATATATCACCTGCACTGATATATTCTGATTTCTTCTTTAATGCTTCACTGCAGTGCTGAAAAATCATAACATAAGGTGAATATATATGTGCACAACATGGGGAGGTACCAAAATGGAAATGTGCAATGTCAAGGTTTTAAAGCTAAGATTTGATCTAGTCATTGAACAAAATTAAATAATTGTATTATTTGTTTGTAAGATACAATAAATGTATGTGCTCATTCATTTGCTCTTCTGTCTGGATGTCTTTCAGTCAACCTCAGGAAGCATTTGTTGAGCACCTTTTATAAGTACATGGATACATTTATTCATCCATTCTTCCATCCATCCATTTCCCCATCCTTCTGTCTTCCAATTTAACTATCTTTTAGCTAATCTAAGTATTTATTGTGTAAGCCTACCATTATCCCAGACAGAGAAACTGAAAAAAATGGGGGGGGGATAAACTATGCAACCTTTGTTGAATTTATAGTCTTTATATAAACACAAGAAATAGAGAAAACAATTAATTACCAAATTCTTCTGCATAACATTAGCTTGATCATATATTCCTAAGAACAAGACCCCTTGCCGAGGTCTTCTGAGGGGGGTGAGGAAGGGCATCATTCTTGTCATCAGTCTTTACCAGCTCACCACAAAGGCCTGTATTATTACCAAGTTACTAAGAAATACCTAGCAAATCACTCTTATTGTTTTCATTTATTGTGGCCCGTGCCATAGTTTGAATTTATAAGTTATTGCTAGCTTACAATGAAATAAGCATAGAATTCATTTTATAATATAATTAAAATACTAATTTTCAGTGTATTAAAAAAAGAACAGACAATTCTTCACCAACCACATATATGTGAAGGGCACTTTTCAAAAAGACCATTTTTCTAAAGAGGTCAAATGATAGGAAATAATGGGGCAATGTGAACAAGGTGAAACACATTTTAACTGTTTCAGATATCCAGAAGTTTATTTTGTGGTCAGTTAATGATTGCAGGGAACTGTGCTTATATCAGAACAAAGAGTCTGAGCTTTGAGGGCTGCCTAGAATGCTGATCTCCTCATGAAATGGCAGACAGCCTCAATATGATGCTGTGTCCTTGCAGCTGTGGTCTTTGGATACCAAGAGTAGTTTCCTTAATATCCCTTTCTTCTTGAAGTTTCCTTCTTGCCGGAAGGCTCCTGCATTAATATTTGATTTGAGCATTTCTAAGGAGCTGGGTGATAATGAACCTTCAACTCAACTTACATTCTGTGGGAATATATACTTTAGTGAACATGTTTTATCATCAAGCCTCAACTTGACACTACCTAATTTCTTGGGGACAAAATCCTCCAAACCCCTATTCAATGCTGGGGCCTAAACCCAGGACCATATACATGCTAGACAAGTGTGGCTCCACCAATGAGGGAATATATTTAGTCCAGGAGTAGTGCTAAATGTAGACCTCCTTTGGATCAATTTTAAAGTTTGTATCCATGTTTGAAAGTACTTCAGGCTGTAGGTCCCTGCTTCTGGTTTAAGCCCATCCATAGAGCTGATGTTCATCAAGATATGCTATTTTCAATTTTCCCTAACTCAAAATTGACACTTTCAACCTCTTTCTCATTAGTAAAAGTCAGTGGTAAAGGAATCCAGCATCAGGAATGCAATCCTTTATGTCCACTTTCAGATTTCAGTATCAGATTATTCCTCCATCTCTTGATAGTGATGAGAATTGGGAGTGTGTAAATAAGCTTAGAATAGGTGACAAGAAAAATAATCCCACTGGTTTTGTTTGAAGAGCAGTGCTGAGTAGAATATGTAGTGTGCTATTCTTGTCGCAAGAGTAAGTCCATCACTTTCATTCTAGGTGGGCCTCATAGGAAGAACTGGTTCAGGGAAAAGTACTTTGCTGTCAGCATTTTTACGGCTGCTGAACGTTAAAGGTGACATACAGATCGATGGTGTCTCATGGAATTCAGTGACCTTACATGAGTGGAGGAAAGCTTTTGGAGTGATAACACAGGTAAGCCCCAAAGTGTAAATAAAACCCAATAAAAATTGATGTTTTTTAATAATTGTTTAACATACTTAAAAAATTCATATCAGGGCTGGAGAGATAGCTCAGCGGTTAAGAGCACTGTCTGCTCTTCCAGAGGTCCTGAGTTCAATTCCCAGCAACCACATGGTGGCTCATAACCATCTACAATGAGATCTGGTGCCCTCTTCTGGCCTGCAGTCATATATGCAGACAAAACACTGTATACATAATAAATAAATAAATCTTAAAAAAAAAGATTTATTAAAAAAAAATTCATATCACTCTGCAAAATAAATTTGGTGAGTACTCTTCTACTGTGCAAGGAAAATGTAGCTACAGAGTGAAAGTCTGGAACGCTGTGAGTTGTGTATTTGTTGAAATGTTTTGGTAATGTTTCTCTGAAGCACAATCTGTAGCAGGGGCCTGAGTCATTCGTTGTGAGTGGCTTCATAGTCCTGCTTCAGTACTTAGAGCTCCAAGTGAGCCATAGCAGCTCATGGGTAAACGCTTTGCAAGATGTGAAAGATGCTTCTGAGATCAGGAGCTCTTGATGTGTGACATAGTGGAATTGGATATTGAAAGTCCAGGGATTGTCCTTTGGAGTTCAAATAGGAAAAACCATGTCAGAATAATCTGCAGAGTCTTGTAAATGTCAGCTCTAGATTTGGGTTGTACAGGATTATCTATCCTCACAGTTTAGTGCCATGCTCTGTGGGTTACTGCACACGCTGACTCTGTTTAGAGGAGAAACTGCAACAGCTGCAGTCAAAATGACCTGAATGTAAATCAAGAGATGCCTTCACTGAGACAGAAGCCGGAAGATAATGCAGTATTTCTGCTGGTCTTTGCCCCCCCCCCCCCTTTTTCTCTGAGATTTTTCCTCCTTTTGTTCTACTAAGCACTGAACCAAATTCACTAAGATGGTTCTCTTAAGCATGTCTGTACTTTTAACACAAAATTAACATTCTGGGAACATCGCCAGACTACAAATTCAGACCAAGAAAATGCTTGTACATCTTGATGAATGATCTTCATAGAACATTTGCTCCTTTCAAGTGGTGACACACTAAATGTTGTAACCACCAAACTGATGCTTTCCTTCTCTGTATAGTGTGCCATTTTCCAGAAGCTTCATCCTGGGTGAAGCTGTGGAATCACTGTGGTTTCCTCAAAAGACAAAATGGACTGTCAGATGGTCTAAAGATAAACACTAGAATATGAGTTTCCTTGGTGATACCATTTGGGGGGTAGAAATGCAGAGAATAGTAGAAGAGAATGTGGTTGTCACAGAAGCACTGCCATTGAACTTCTCTAAATCTTCTTTCCCAGCTCTAACTAAGGCATTGAAGGCTTTGTCTTTGCTGTTCTTGTTTGCACACTTCTGTTAACTAGAAAAACCAAGCTCTAAAGTTTCACACCTCTTGCCCTTCATTGTACCTGCTACACAATAGAAGGGCTCCATCTTTCTTGCTAGTTCTGCTTAGGAACTGACTTACAGTAGACCCAGAGGAAAATGGAGTGGGCCAGAAATAGGAAAATCCATCCTGACTTTCTGCCTAAGTGAATCTTCAAATATGCCTCTATTCATTTCTGCTCTTTGATCGCTTCAAGGCTTACATTAAAAAAAAAAAAAAGGAAAGAAAAAAAATGTGTTCAGAGGGTTCTTCAGAAATGCTAATGGGAGGCATATAGCTGCTTTCTCAGTGTCCTAAGAACATCTGCCAGCATGATTAACATTGTCTCAGTGACAGTTTTTGAATGTCATGTGCATACCTATGAAAGAGAAAGAGAACAAAGTCCTCATATACTTGATATCTAAACCAAGGGCTACATTGCTTCTTCTAACTTTTCTTGGAAAGAATTACAGCATGTTTTCTCTTTCCTGGAATTTGATCTTTAGAAAGATACAAAGAAGGAGAGAACCAAATATCCAAGGAAAACTACTTTGGTTTGCTTTTTCATCCTTTCCTTTCTCCAATGTCTTTCCTAACAAGGGCATACCTCAGTCGGTCACTCTCACTTTGGGGGTAGTGTTCAAGGTTCATTGACCACCAGTCTTCAGACATATGGAACATGTACTTTGAAAACTGTTCCCTCTCTCATACAGGGATCCTGAAATATTAGCTATGGAGTCACAAAATGTCATTGGTTTGAGCAATTCCCAGCAGTTTTTTATTTTGTTTTGTTTTCCTTTTGTAGTTCAGTACCTAGATTGTAATCTCAGAATACGTGAAGACTGTTGTATACATCCCAAAGCACAGCCTCTTTCATTTGTTCTATTTCGACTGTTAGTTCTGAGTCAAGAAGAAGAGGGTGTGAAACTAACAGTTGGCATCTCATTGGCTTAGACAATTAGAGTACAAAGATGAAAATATTCACTAAGTGTGGACTTTCGTAAGCAGATAATTAACGAAAAACAATTATTTTAAAGCTTCAGTTACAAATTCGGAAGTCTAAAATTCTTCTGAATAAATGACTAGCACTTTTCTTTTTTCTTTCCGTTTATTATTAGTGTATGAGAGGAGAGAAGAATGTGTGGGTATGTGTGTCATAGCATACTTGCAGAGGTCAGAGCACAACTTTCAGGAATCAGTACTCTCCATCCACCATGGAATTTGGACATTAGATTCAGGTCATCAGAATTGTGTATTAAGTATTTTTATCCACTGAGACATCTCACTGGCTCCTATTCTTAATGGTTTGATAATAGTCAACATCCACCTATCATTTTCATCATAGACAGAGTTGGGACATCTTTTGCTTTGAAAGATATCAGATAGCATATACAGATATAAGTGATGAAACTGGTGGAGCCAGCTTAAAATTCACCGTATAAAATTATTATACTTTGTGCTTAGAATTCTAATAGCACATACTTTTTAGTCACAACAAATGTGGAGATACTACTTGTCCTTGATATGCCTGAGAGGTTCCAGTCGAACCTATAAACTTTTGAGAAACTCCAAAGGCTGCTCATTGTCTTGTGACAGAAATCAAAACCTGAAAACGTAAGACCAAAGTGAGAAACTTCAAATCAGTCATTAAACATAGCTGTCTGTCACGGTTTGGGCTAGTGAGGGAATGTGTAGGGAGTGACCAATGTCCAGACCCCAAGCCTGCTGTCACTGCTTCAGGATAGCAGTGTCCTTACTTTCCTGATGTTTGAGACCTTCTTTCTTTCCTTAGTTTCTTCTTTTCTTTTGCAGCAAACATGTAACTGTTTATTGACCACACTTTATGAACTGAGAAATTTTTTTTTTTTGCTATAACACAAATCCTCTGCTTTCATGTCGACACCCAGATAGGATCATAAACCTTGCTTATTCATTTCTGCTTATACTTCTAGTATGTATTATTTTCAAATTATCTATATATCCCTTTCATTTACACAAGATTTAAACACAATGTCGAAAAAATGGAAGCAAAGTTACAAAAAGAATGATACAAATACTAAGGAAAATACTTCTCTTTGGAATTTTTTCCCTGTCATAAGATGTGTAACATAACGCCTTGCATGAGAGGAATTCAAAATACATTGTTCTATGCTGAATCACTAAATGTTGCTGTCTCTCACATCTGTGGTTCTTTCAGCATTTGGGCTCTAATGTGCATGATCTTAGGCTATTTGTATAATTTCTCTGTCTCAGTTTCTTTATTTATTTAAAAAAGGCATAGTAATTATAATTCTTTTTTCCTTCATGGGAATTGAATGAAAAGTATTTAGACTCCTTTCCACATTGCTTGAGCATTATTCTGTGTTGTGGTGGTTATTATTAGTTTTAATTCTGTGAGGAAGAAAGTCATGTCTCCTTTGTCTTTGTATTGGACTGGGGGTATGTTCTATAAGTATGAATAAATGAATGTGTATAATTTCACAAACAAAATTGTAATGAACACATGCCATAAAATGTCATAAAGTTTATAGGTTTAGAAAGATTGGGTACATGAAGTTCCAGGCAGGAGACTATGGACAAGGAAGAATATAGGTCAATGTGAAGGGAAAGAGGAAATCACCATCATGAAGTATTAGTAGTCATGGCGTGGTCCAGTAGAAAGGGACAAGGAAGGGCTGGAGAAGGCATGTTGGAACATTGGTATATACATGATGGACTTTCAAATGAATGCATTGTGATGTGATTAATTAGAACTTACTGAAGTGGACAGTTGGACAGAGTACAGAAATCAAGGCAGGGCAGAAAAGTAATTGTCAGGTCCTATTTTAAAATAAATACAACACAATTTAGCTATTTCTGAGCCTAAAATTTGAAATCTTTGATGATATGCTTTGATTAGAAAAACATTTTTAATAAATGTATTTATTTATTGCTTCAGGTTACATCTCCATCATATTGTCCTCTTTCCCCTTTTCCCAGCCCTGCCCTCCTACCCTCTATCCCCTAACCCTTCCATTGCACTCCTCTGGAGTGGAGTATTCTACATAACAGCCCTAGTTCAGAAGTCAGATGAGGGCCAAGAGCCTCCTCATATACTGGGGGCCTACAAGGCAGTACCACCAGGGAAAAGTGTCTCATTGCCAGGGAGAGAAAACAAACAAACAAACAAAAATGTCTATGTCCATGTTTCCTTTGGTGCATTGGTTGTAGTATAGATATCCTGTACTATATAGCTAAAATCCAACTATAAGTGAATAGATGCCCTGTGCATCCTTCTGAGTCTGGGTTAGCTCACTCAGAATGAGCTTCTCTAGTTCCATCCATTTGGCTGCGAATTGCATAATTTCATTGTTTCTGATAGCTGAGTAATATTCCATTGTGTAGATGTACCACAGTTTTTTGACCCATTCTTCAGTTGAGGGACATCTGGAGAAAAACATTTTTATGTATCTTTGAAAAGGTTTATACTAAAACTTTGTAGTATAAAAAATGATATGAATTTCCAGGAAGCTGTACTTTTACTGTCCTGCATGCAGTTTTTTATATTTAAATAAATGGCATACACATTGATGGTATAACAGTTTGTATTTGTTATAAACCACCAGTAGTTTTTAATAGAAACATATTGTTCATAATTTTCTAGTAGATAGATATTCTTTAGAGCAAACCAATGATTAATTTTAAACATTCTAATGCTATCTGAGAATCTCTGTGGTTCATACTGGGATGAATTTTTATTGTACTGATGCAGTCTGTCAGAAACTGCTGCAGAATTCATTGAGAGATTACAACCATATCTACAAGCATTTGGACCACATTTCTACTTTATATTAAATGAAGTCTCCACATAAAGTGAATTACTTTTTTTTTTGTTTTCATTTGGTATCTAGTACTAATGTGTAGTACCTGTGGCAATGATATGTGATCAGCCATGGGAAGTCCATGTAGGCTCAGCTGCTTCGACAGTGTTTGAGAGTGGAGGAGGCAACTTCAGGGAAGAGATTAGTCATGTGGTGAACAATAGTGATCTCTTTATTCTTTGAGTCTCAAGAATTATGCTTTATATCATACATGACATTAAAAAATATCAAATATTTGCTTGCCCTAACTTTCTTTTTACTGAGCAGTTTCTTACAAGGCCAATAGGGGATACCTGTGATTGAGAGCTTCAGATCCTTTTTTTTTTTTTTTTTTTTTGGTGCACAGCAGATCTGAGAGTGCCAGTTGGCCAAACCATCCCACTTCCTAGGGCCTTCACTATACAATTTGTAAACCAGAGAGAAAGAGTTTAGGTTGACCTCCAAAGACCTTTCAGTTATTCAGAGGAGTTTGTGGGTGTTCAAACAGTTTGGGAAGCAGAAGTAAGACATCTGCTGGCACTGTGAAAGCAAGCGACTGCCAGACTCTCTTTGAATTACAGGAGTGGAATGTCTGATGGATTACATACAATTGAATTCTAACCAAACCAGTTTGTTCAGTCAATTTTTCTTTAAAATTGTATATGTAGTTCATTACCTTTTACTAGACATGAAATTATGAACAAAAGGCCTGGGTTGTAATAAATCCACACCTAAAGCTTCTAGATTCCTAACATACAGCTTCTTTCCTTCATAATTTTGAATGTGTATCTGTTTAAAATAAATTAGTTAAAATAAAATGTCATATATTTAATAAACTAATATGTGTTATAGACTGTTATAAATAAAAGTTAGGTATGCTATTTCTGAAGCAGCTATATAGATATAATTATATATTATATATATAATATATAAAAATAATATATTATATTGGTTGGTAGTATTATAAAGAATTGTGATATTGTGAGTTACATGCAGTAGACCTCTTCATATCACACACACTCACACAAACACATACATACATACACACACTCTCACACACATTCATGTACCCACTCACACACACATCACACACACACACCTTTACTAGCCAGAAGAATAGCTTATAGAAGTTACCCTTAAAAACTGAGGAAAAAATGCTATTTATTCTGATTGTGGTTATTTTGTACGTTTACTTCTCCACATCAGCTCACTCATTCAGGCAACTTTTATTGAGCTTGCACAAAGTTTGTGTCTAAAAAGGAAGGTAAAGAAATGGCCTTCAAGCCGGGCGGTGGTGGCGCACGCCTTTAATCCCAGCACTTGGGAGGCAGAGACAGGCGGATCTTTGTGAGTTCGAGGCCAGCCTGGTCTACAAAAGTGAGTCCAGGACAGCCAAGGATACACAGAGAAACCCTGTCTCGAAAAACCAAAAAAAAAAAAAAAAAGAAATGGCCTTCAAAGAGATGTAAGCATTAAAACTCAAACACAGATATGCACATAATCTTAGTAGTTTTCTTTGAGATATGCAAACTAGATAGACCTCCAGCTTCCCATGTAACAAGGGTAGCCTTGAACCCTCTTTTTTTTCTACCTCCTGAGTTATGGGCACGTGCTATGGTGATCAGTTTATGAACTTCTGAGATGAGACCCAAAGCCTCTTGCAAATTAAGCAAGCATTTTCCCAACTGACCAACATCCCTAGCATCTAAGTTTAGTATTATTTAAGGAACAAACGTATAAGAAATAGTTGGAGGAGCTTGTTTTGTTTGAAGATAAAAAAAAAAAACACCCTAGGAAATGAAACTTAATTTGAAACATGAAGGACATAGATTGTCATGTGAAAATCATGGAGGATGAGCTCTCCAGTTGAGAGGAATAAATTATGTGAAGAAGCTGAGAAAGTCTGTGTGGTCAGATACAGTAGAGTGGAGAGGAGCCATAGAATCTTGTGATCATCTTAAGGATATTGTGCCCTAAGTGAAATGGAAAGTCATTTCCATTTATTACAAATTATTTGAGTGTATTGTAAGAGAAGCAAGAGTATAAAGAAGGAAATAATTTGGAAGCTCTTTCAGTGACACAGAAAGAGGTAACAATGGTGTGCAGTATCCAGTGGGAACAGAAAATTGAGAAATAAGTTGATTGGAGGTATAGTATAGAGACAAAGTAAATGACCAATGGCTCATTTTATTTAGGTAGGTTGAGGAATAAGATGAATCACGAGTGACTCTCAGTTCCTGCTATGTACTGAGATGGAAATGAAGAGAGGATAGAAGTAGGGTGGCATTTGTCTGCATTACAAAGCAAAGAAATGAAAGAAACTGGGTTCCTATTATAGCCATACCTACCCAGCCAGATCCAGAATACCAAGGCATCTCTGCAGGACACATTCCCCTTAGTAACTATCTGTCTTGAAGGTAAAACATTTTGTCCACTCTTTCCAGTCTTCCAGGATAATAGCATACTATTCTGTTTGGTCAGAGTAAATGTTTCTTTTGTGAGCTTCAACTGAATATATTACTCTTTCAAAGTTACAGAGAGGCAACCAAAATAATAAAAGGAAAGGTATTTTAGACATTAACATCAAAATTACCTTTGTCAGTCTTCTGTGTGTACAGAGAGGAATAAATATTATTTTTAAAATATTACCTACTTCCTGAAATTTTTTAAGACAGTGATTTTCTCCTAAGCACCATGGCCCTCCTAGGTGGAGGTGACACTGCAGGTGGAGCATCTTGGTGATGGTCAAGTTGGTACTGCTCCACACCTGGAGCATCGGCCTCCTTTACCCACCACACATGCACTTGAACAAATGGTTGATCTCTGATAATTTAAGTTTCTAAGTTATCCTTCTTTCTGTTTCTCTCTGTTAAATAAGTAAAAAAGATGTGTAAACTTATCAACTAAATGAGCATGTGCATTTGAATACGTTTCTGTATGCTAACATAGTTTAAAAATGTCTTAGGAAGTTAGTTTATCAGTGAAATTGAGGGAAAATACATAAAAAATTGAACTTTGTCCTGGCAATTTAGTTCTAACTCATACACATGTTGTTGTTACACTTTCTATTTTACATTACATTTGGTTATAATGAGCAATATTAGTAGAAGAAACACTCAAGTCTCCAGGATGTACAATGGCTTCACTTTCCTTATCCAAAGGACACTGAAATTAGAAAAAGATATCCAAAAGGAGTTTCAAATGCTGCTGTATTATCTTGAAATATTTTGGAATAAAGAGAAAAACATGAAAATGTATAGGTTGCTCATGCATTCTAATTTTTTATCATTATAGAAAGTATTTATCTTTTCTGGGACATTCAGACAAAACCTAGATCCTCATGGAAAATGGAGAGATGAACAAATATGGGAAGTTGCAGATGAGGTAAGCATGCTAAATGAAGTAGTTTTGAAGAGGCAGATCATACATATAAGTGTTGTTGCCACAGATGCTATAGAGTTTTACACGTTTACCTGTGTGTGCATGTGTGAATGGGTGCATGTATGCAGACATACCTTATAAGTGCAATCCTCTAATCTATTGGCACATTCATTTTGTGTTAATTTTGAATTAGACTCATCCCATCCTATCTTCTCAGAGGAGTCAGTCTTTATATAGTCTGTCCATGATGCTTTCATAAAGTTCTATAGACTCAGTTGTTCTTAAAAAAGACTTGCTTATCTCATCATTTTGGAGACTAGGAAATACAAAGTTAAGGGCCCAGCTGACACTATTGATTATCTGCTAAGACACTACTTCAAGTCTGTTTAGAGATGCATTTCTTGCTGTGCCTCACTCAGTATAGATGGTGAATGGACTCTCCGGAGGCTCTTTTCATCATGGCATTAATCCCATGGATGAGGGACTCAGACTCCATGGCCTAATCACTTCCCAAACATATTATCCCTCAATAGCACTACCTTCGCCATTAAATGTTAACATGAGTTTCTGAAGCATATGAACACATGGGCTTAGAATTCCCTCCCCCACTCCCCTCCAAAGTCAAATCTTTTTCTTATGAAAATATATTATCCATCTCAACAAGCCCCAGTTTCTTAACTCATTCCTGTAATAGTTCACAACTGGAAATCTCGAAATCTCAACTCAGCCAGATACATGAGACTTTGGGCTTTAGGTTTTTCATATTAGCATTTGACCATTTCTTGTACTTTGGCCATTGTTGCTCCCTTGCTGTTCTTCCTTTTTCTGTCTTCCTCCAGAGCAGATCTTGCCAGGAACTTTAAAGCCTCTGAGTGCTAAATGCTAACCCCTTGAGTAACCAACCTTAACCTTCCCCTAATAAAATTCACAGAGATTAACTGTTTTCATTATCAGAGTTTCCTTATTACCCAGCAAACACAAGGTTTTTAAAGAAAACATTAACTAAATTGCTGGTGACACGCTGTAAAATCCTTGATGTAATTTTACAGAAAGAACTGGAAGAATACAGTGTACTGGGAGAGAACTTGGGAAAGAAGACATTAGGCTTTATGAAACCCAGAGGTATTGCCAAGTATCCATAAAATTTGTAGGAAAGCAGGACCATAAAATCATCTAAAATTTTAGAAGACATGCTTATAAAACTTTAGATTCCAGTATAATACAGATAGTCACATGGGTAGATTCTGTCCATCAGTCCATCTTTAGATTTTTCTGTTTGCCGATCCTGTTTTAAAATGTATGTTCATAAAGCTGCTGCTGCTGAGCTAACTTTAATGTCCTATGGTTTGAGTAAAAGTGACAAGTTTTTTTTTGTTGACGAGATCACAAAGAAACACAAGCACCAAGCCCTAGCTTTTAGCAGCAGAAAGGAGATTTGGGTAAAAGGCCAAAATCCTAGGCTTTAATCCAATGTGGTTGATGATCCAATATAGGCAAACAGGGACATGCTGAGGGTGTGTCAACCTGCTAAGACACTAGGACAAAAGTCTAACCCTCCTAGGCTGGTTCATGGTAGCTCCCTCCCCTATGCAACTCTGGAGAGCTCACTAAAGCATACATATTTAGTCTGCTTACCTCTCCTCCCCATGCCTTTGTATTGCCTGCTGGACAGGGTACCTGCTGTACATTGCTTAAAGGACCTTTATGATTTGGTCTTTGTGCTCTACTCTCAGCACCTCAGCTCTCCCCTGGGTCTTATGATTTAGCTATTGTGAATTTCAAATTTCTTCAAAGCACAAAATGTTCTCTGTTCTATGGTAGGAACTGAGGGTAGTTGTTGTTTCTGCTTTTCACTTATTATTCTCTGTACCTGGGAAAGCCTTGCAGTCGACCACTCCTGATTCTTCTCATCATTCAAGCCTTCTGGTTCACATCACTTTTTTTCTGAAACCCACCCTCACCCTCCCACTTTGGGAAAGGAGACTTTCCTGGGTTTACCTGGTTCCTTCAATTCTTCAAATTTTTCTATA
Source organism: Lophiomys imhausi (assembly GCA_907164525.1). Lineage (NCBI taxonomy): Eukaryota > Metazoa > Chordata > Mammalia > Rodentia > Muridae > Lophiomys > Lophiomys imhausi. The sequence continues at coordinate 20,927,251 of CAJQZJ010001969.1, read as the reverse complement.
CTGGATCAAAATTCATGTACTAAGGACCCCTTATCTCCTGTGGCACTGTAAATTGATCAGGATCATAGAATCATATCCTGCTCTCTGCCATGCCTGCAGTAATTGGACCCATGGGTGTTGTGTGATAAGTACTGATTGAGGGATTGAATAAATGAAATGTCACTTTATTTCATGTAAGATGTGTCATGAATTTCCATAGTGAACTACCTTGCTAGGATGGCTGCTGAATGTAGCCCTAACTTTGGGCCCTCTGCTGTTTCAGTCCTGAGCTGTCTGTGTGATCTTGACACCTTGACTCCTGCTGTTAGAATGTGGAAATTTTGCTTTTAGATTACTTTGTAAAGTTGTCTTCTGTACACATAATAGTCAAGTGAACTGTTGTAGAGTCAATCTAAAGAGCAGAAACAGTGGACATCTAAGTGAGAAATATGCACTGGGAAGATCGCAGAATGGAAACTAAAGGAGCTAGGGGTATCTATTTTTAATTGCCCACTAATGAACTTGCAGCCAAAGCACAATTCACCTTTTTTTAAAAATTTCTTTTTTAAAAATGACATACTACACACACACACACACACACACACACACACACACACACACACACACTGCAAATACTTCAAAATAGTTTGGCATAGGGTACTGATTTATCTAACCATATTTGGGAAATTTTAACTTTGTAACTTGGTGGGGTTTATAAATCCTTGAAGATTTTAGAATATAGGATATAATGTCAGAGCTAAAACTAGCACTAATTCATTCATCCTTAAGGTTTTTTGTTTTTGTTTTTACTGAAGCTCAGAATAGTTACTTTTTTTTTTACATTTATTTATTTCTTCAAGTTACATCTCAATCATAGTTCTCTTCCTCCTCCCCTTCCTGGTCCCACTCTCCTATCTGCTTTTTTCTTTTTAACGTGTATCTTTTCCCCCCAATAGCTACCCCTTTTAGTCTAATAAAAGGCTCTTTTTTATTATAACAATAAATATAATACAAAACAATAAGAATAATTGGGCCACAATTATGAAAATTATAAAGTATAACATACATTCCCAATGTCCAGTCCAAACATATTTGGCAACTGATATTAATATTCTATTATCTATCTATTTTGAAGAGTTAAAAGTTCTATACCACTACCTAATGTGTGGGGATCAATATGAGTTAAAAAAAAAAAAGGACAAAACTTGGAAGCAGGTAAGTCGACAGCCTAGCTCTGCCAAGATAGGGTAGGCAAGTCCTTCATAATTCCTGCTCTACAATCAATGTCTGTCAGAGAAACGGGGCCAAACAGCTGAAGATTGATGCTGTAATGTATGGAAAGAAAAATGGAAACTGTCCAGGCAGCCTCTGGTATGTCATTTCTTAGTTTTAGAAGCTGCGGGCCCTGTACTTCCTATATAATCAGATATATTTATCCCTCTCAGGTCTCTGAGGTGGTTGAAGAATAGATAGCTAGAGTCTCATAGTTAAATTTTAAGTTGTTTAGGAATCAAGAGGGCGTTCTGGATCTAAGAAGATGTTTTTAAAATTGGGATGCAAGTTAGTATGAAAGCGGAGTTAGATATAGAACTTTAAACTCATAGAGAAGGTTAGATAGTAGAATGTTAAAGTCAGGTACCAAATACATATGGACTGGACATTGGGAATGTATGCTAAGCCGTATAACTCTTATAATTGTGGCCTATTTATTTCTGTTGTTTTGTATTGTATTTACTGTTATAAGAGAAGGAACCATTAAAAAAAGGAAAAAAAAGAGAAAAAAAAAGAAATGTAAAAAAAAAGAAAGAAAGTACCTCAGAAAAGGCAGTATCCAGATCTCTGAGCACTGAACCAGCCTCTGAGAACCAATGTATTAGACCTTCCTCTAAAAGCATCCTTTCATGTAAGGCATGATTTCAATTTTCCTATCACTGATGTTGATTATCTTTTACCTTATTTAGTTTTTCTTTAAGACAGAATCTTATTTACTTCACATTGACTTCAAACTCATTATGTAACCAAAGTTGGTGAACTGCTGATCTCCCATCTTCATGTCCCAAGTATTGTGATTGTTGGGGTATGCCACCACACTTAATTTTTTGTGCTTTGATTAAAATGATGTCTTCAAGATTAAAAAAAAGAAAAGGAGCAGAGAAGGGAGATGCCCAGTGAACTTAGGACTTAAGCATCGGTTTCTCTCATAGTGGAGATAACAGTGTTTATAGGATAAGATAAAAGTTATATTAATAAAGTTTGTCTTCAAAATTCAAAATAAAATAAAATAAAGTTCTATACCTAACTCAGTTTCCATCCTAACTTGCATTACCAACTTAAAAACATTTTCTTAGACCTAAAACATCCTTTTAATTCCAAAATAACTTAACTGTAAGACTATAACTATCTAGTCTTTACCCACATCAGAGACCTAAGAAGGATAAATATATCTGAATATACAGGAAGTGCAGAGCCAGCAGCTTCCAAAACTAAGAAATGATAGACAATTGGGTGCCTGGACAGTTCCCAATTTTTCTCAATACATAGAGCATCTATTTACAGCCTTTTGGTCCAGTATCTGACAGACATTAATTGTAAATCAGTAATTATGAAGGACTTGCCTACCCTGTCTTGGCAGAGCTAGACTGTTGACTTATCTGCTTCCAAGTTTTGTCCTTTTTGGACAGCAGCCTGTCTAAAGTTGAACCTATGGCTTTTTCTTGCCCAGTGACAAGCTTGCCACTAATGCAACCATTTCCAAACATTTCTTTGATGCTCATCATCTACTTGGAATAAAATTTGGGATGATGTCAGGAGCTGACAGGTCTCAATATCAAAAAAATCTTAAGTTAAGAAAACTTCTTTGAATGCCATATTCTACAGATCCCTTGAGGTTTTTGAAGACCACCTATCTATCTCCGTATCTTTGGATAAGCAAATGTTGCTTGTCTCTTAGCAACTTGATTTCTGATTAACTTAGAAAACATCTGTGATAAACCCTGCTAACAAAATGACAAGTTTAAGTTTTAATGCATATTATGTTTTGTTTGCCCACAGCCTTTGAGGATCACAGTACATATTAAATGAATGACTGATTGGGTGAATGAATGAATGAAAATAGATGGATGTGTTGAGGCTGAGAGTGCTCCTCACTGAAGAACACATATTTACCATCAAGAAATGTATGGCCTAACAGGGGAAACATAAATTCTACCCATACAGGATGCCTAGCTATTCTATGGATAAATAGGGATATTTAAAAGGTTATTCTGACTAAGCAGTAGGAAAAATCCTGAGAACATTGAGATGTGTGAAGAATTAAAAACTGGTGCTACTAGGCACAATGTGTGTGTGTGTGTGTGTGTGTGTGTGTGTGTGTGTGTGTGTTTCAGGATGTCTTGTGTGCCACATGAATACATTTGCAATTTATTCTTCCAGGAAAATAATTTATAATAGAGAAATAATCCAATCTCAGATCAGCATTTTAGGGAGATCTCTTAAATATTTCTATGATGTGTTGACAAATTTGACTCATTGATACTTGCAGTATGATTCTTTAAGAAATGAAAAAAGCCCAGAAAAGTTTCAGTGCATGAGAATTGACAAAGAGAAAGTTTTCAGAAATAATTGGGAGGAATTCTAGGCTGGAGATGGGTATTTAAAACCATTAGCTTAAAGATAGGCATTGATACCATGTAAATAACTAGAACCTAGAGAAAGGAGATGAGTTGGCGTTGAGGGACAAAGTTCTATTTTGGGTTTCCTAGGATGCTTTTCAGGGCAGTCTTCCTTGTCTAACGTGCCTATGTTCCCTACTACCTCAGAAACCTTTTAAACCTTAATGAGTTTACACCAAACATAGTTTTAAGAAGCAATGTCTTTGGACTTTCCATAATGAGTACATATGAGCCTGGCATACATTGTGATATGAGCCACTTTGGAATTCAGCTCCAAGGTCATGAGATCTTTCTGAAGGCCTTAACTAAATCTGCCTCTGTTAGAGTTGTATGGTTATATGTCTTACCTGCACATATGAAATTCCAGATTCCTGAAGAGCAAGAAAAAAATCGTATCTGTATTTATTTAGCTCTTATATACTCAGTGGTTCTTAGCAAAAAAGACATAATGTTCATGTATTTGAATAAGTAACAACCACATGACATCTATAATTATGTCATATTTTGACAGAAATGCTATTTGATCTTTTACTTTACAAACCCTCTTTAAAATTACAGTTTAAAAATATAAGCCATTAACTACAAATGAATCCTTGTATTCTACCCTGACAACTAAGAGCCTTTAAATTTTAGTCATGTTTCATTTTAAACTAAGTAACTTTTTACTTCATAAGAAATTTATCAGTTTCTCACAAATTTAGTAAGTGAAGGACATAAGTATTGGACTGGCATGTAATTTCAATAGCTTCCCCAGCTATTATTTCACATTTCTCATCCCTTATTCCAGACAGAAGGTGAACATATGTCATGTCATGTCATTTCTTCTATCCTTTCTGCTCTTGAGTCCTTTGCCATATACAATAGGATGTCCCAATGGAGTGAAAAACTCTGTTCTGTATCTATTATCTTTAAATCACAAATTCAATTGTATTACAATTACAATCATATGATACACACACACACACACACACACACACACACATCTTGGTTGATCCTGAGCTTTTGGGAAGCATGTCTAATTGGGTGTCACTGCCTGTTGGGGAACATGGCACTTAACAGATGCATACTGAATGATTTTTTTAATAAAGTGTGGGACTGAAAAACCCCTCCAATCAGTGTAGAGCTATGAATATTATAAAAAGGCTTGTTTAATTAAACTAATAGAAGTTGAGAGTTAAAGGTGATGTGAAATTCAATCTGTGCAAACACGTGTATTTTTAGAATGTCCACCTCTTGAGTGATGTTAATGCTGTGGTATTTCGAGTGCCTCTTCTAAAGCACCATTTTTCTTTATTTTCTACAGGTTGGACTCAAATCTGTGATAGAGCAGTTTCCTGGTCAGCTCAACTTTACCCTTCTGGATGGGGGATATGTGCTAAGCCATGGCCATAAGCAGTTAATGTGCTTGGCCCGATCTGTTCTCAGCAAGGCCAGGATTTTTCTGCTCGATGAGCCCAGTGCCCATCTGGACCACATGTGAGTTTCAGAAATTCTGTTACATAATAACACAATAGAAATAGAGTCATTGAAAGTGGCTTCATGTTGATATAGACTCCCATTTAGCTACCATGCCTGCAAGTAGCTGCTACAAAATACCTGTCCAGGGGAAAGTCACTACTTAACCTGAGCAGAAGCATTGACTTCCTTCAGTAAGAGGCCTGTTTCCTCTCCTGACAGGAGTCTGGAATTTCATAAAACTCTTCAACCTCGTCAACACATGATGAAATATGTAGTTAGGTATGCACACTGTATGGCTTCCCTCTGAATCCCATTTATAGCATAAAGACATTAATAACACAAAACAAATAGCTGATATGAATCTATATAAAAATATAGTTGCATTTTTAATGAAATATTCTTATAAACATTCACCTTATTAGTGTATTCAATACTTGGAATGTACCCCATGGTTAAAAAGCTGGGCGGTGGTGGCTCACGCCTTTAATCCCAGCACTTGGGAGGCAGAGGCAGGCGGATCTTTGTGAGTTCAAGGCCAGCCTGGTCTACAAAAGCGAGTCCAGGACAGCCAGAGCTGTTGAACAGAGAAACCCTGTCTTGAAAAACCAAAAAAAAAAAAAAAAAAAAACTGATTTTGGTTAATTCTGTATCAATATTATGCTAAAAGTATTTTTTATGTAAAGAACTAAGTCGATAGAGTACTATGCATATTGTCAAAGGTATGGCATATTATTCACACTCTGTGATGGTTTATGTGATATTTTCTTGCTTTGCTAGAACATACCAAGTAATTAGAAGAGTCCTAAAACACGCCTTCTCTGGTTGCACAGTTATCCTCTGTGAACACAGGATAGAAGCCATGCTGGATTGTCAACGATTTTTGGTAAGGCTTTTGCCTGTGTCCGATGTCCCACTCCCCACTCATTCTAACAATCTTGCGCAACAGTTGCTATATACTAAAGTCATGTCCTCCTTTCTTCTTCTGTAAGTCACACACCTGCCAGCTCTCCACAGTGTGGCTGCATGAGTCTTTTCCCTTTGAGCTATGAAGTGATGTTTAAATTTAGTACACCTCCAGTGGAGCACACTACTAAGTGACATTGTAGATCAGATATCTATGCTTTCGGAGCTTTCTTTGGGGGAACATATCACAAAATGTACTATTGAAAAAAAGTCTGTCTGTTTCTTTCAGTAACTAAACTTCCCTCGGGGAAGATACAGGATGGCCTTGCTGTTAGTTGTAACCAAACTTTTAAATTATTATTAAACACTTATTTATTTATTACTAAATTCACTTATAACAAACACCAACAATTTCTTAACTATTAATCCTATAAACTCTTACAACCCCTTTAACCTATCCACTAAACCTATTGATAATTATTTTTTTAACCTTTTAGAATGATACAGTCTCTGGGGCAGGTCCTCAGTCATCAGGAACACAGTCTTTGTTGTAGATTTTTTAACGCACTTAGCAGTCCTTTTTCTGGATCTCTCAGATGTAGGTTTGTCAGGGTAAGTTGGTTATTGTAGTCTCACCTTAAATAAGGCTTCATGCTTTTTTCTCTGTGGGAGACCCCAGCCGTCTGTAGGCCAACTTACTTTTTTTGAATCAGGAACTCAGCTGCTGTGCCTCAGTCCTTAAAGCCAGGCACAATTTCCTTTAGGCCACTGTTCGGACAGATCAAACCCCTCTAGGCAAAAGCTGAGCCACAGGGTTTAGTCCTTGGCCTTTTGTAGTCTTGCTCAGGCTTTCTTTGCTCACCAGCTTCTTTCTGCTTCAGGGAAATCTGGCCATCAAATGATGGCCAGCACTTTTTTCAGCGGGACTCTTGGAGCTCTCTAGCATCAGGGGCCTCTTCCCTTCTGGGCTCCATGCACTGTCCTTAAATAGGAGGAACTCTGTTTCAGCTTAATTTGGGCTCCGCCCACTTGGCAGCTGAAAACAATGTCAGGCCAGATACTTTGTTTCTTCAAGTCCATTAAGTCTTTCCTGTTTTCCTGACTTCAACCTTGTTTTTCAGTCTATTGAGTCTTTCCTGTTTTTCCTGACTTCAACCTTGTTTTTCAGTCTATTAAGTCTCCTGTTTTTAGTCCACATGCTGATAATGCTCTTCATGCCCTGAATTAAGAGACAGTATCAGAAACCCCTATATATTTTCTAAATCTAATTTATCTAACCCCCTACAGTTAGTAGTTTTAATATAGTAGTAGAGAAGCTTATTTCATCATCCTCATTACTACTGGAACTCAGGTGAGTGTCCTTGTTGGCCACCTTCTCATTTTCTTTGCAAAATGGTACAGTTCCAGTTCAGTCACAAGGAAGTTCAAAGGATCATGCAACATTTTCACTTTCCTAAGGCTTTTGAAAATTCTGGAGGTAAATGCTACTTTTTGTTTTTAACTAAAGCATCTGCACTCCCAAGTTCATGGGCTGAGTAAGGTTTTCTACTTTCTACCCTTGGGCTTGCAAAACTTTAACATGCGTTTTGAGCTTTATTCTCAGTCACACCTGACCAATTTGGAATTGGTAGGACTTAGACCCAGTTGTGAAGAAATTCAAAGTTTATGGTATTGTGTATATAGCTCAACATAAGAGTATATAAGAAATGGATCATGGATTTATTCTGGTTTGCAAATCTCTTTCAGTTGCTCTGCTGCTTTCTGAAGGAGTGCAACACCTGGTATAACATTAATTTTTAAAATTCCAATTGCTACTGTCACAGCTAATTTCACAGATGTGAAAAATGAGTAGAATACAAAAGGCTCTGAACCCAGAGGGATTTTATAGATGTTTATTTTCCTTTGGGCCTGGGTCACTTTCTGTGCCTGTACTGGCCTCCTCTTCACTCTATCCGAGGTTTCACTGATGGCCTTTTCCCTAGGTCATTGAAGAGGGCAATGTATGGCAGTACAACTCAGTCCAGGCACTTCTGAGCGAGAAGAGTATCTTCCTGAAGGCCATTAGCACCTCAGAGAAGACGAAGCTGTTCCAGAACCGCCACTCCAGCAAGCAGAAGCCTCGGTCACAAATTACTGCTCTGAAAGAGGAGACAGAAGAAGAAGTGCAAGAAACACGTCTCTAGTGGTTGGGATGCTGGAGAAGCAGCTCGGTGCATCTGGGTCCATTCCCAGAACCCACACAAAATGAAAAAAGTCAGGCATTCCCTACGCTTCTGACCCCAGCGATGGGGACACAGACAGGTGGATCCCTGGGGCTCTTTGACAAGTGATCCTAGCCCACAAAGAAGAGTTCCAGGCCAGACACCTGAGAGACAATACCTGAGGATATCCTCTTGTCTCCACATGCAAGTACACACCATGAACATACATAACACACATGCACAAACACAGAGTAAAAACAAGAAGGAAAGGGAAAGAAAATAGTCAGACTTTAGAGAGAAGTGCAAATGTTTGCAAATGATTATATAAGATCATAAATGTTCATGAATTTGAAGGAGGGGAACCCCACTACTTGTACCTTCAAAAACAGGGTAAACCCCTCATCTTGTTTTTTAAAAGACTATTTTGGAAGAGAAATAAAGAACATTCATATGGGTCTGGGAAACTGGCTGTCTAGCAGTGGTCAAATTGGTTGAAAGATACTTCAGATACTTGACTATGGACCACTTGTATTTTGCAAGCCATATTTCCTGAAAACATTTACCCCCTAGTAGCAGCTGGAAAGGCAGCTATAAATGCCATCCAGGTTAATTGTTCATCTTATTATTCAGTGCAGCTGGTTAACTTGCGCTGTTGAAGAACTGAAATCACAGCACTTAGAGATATGATAAGTAATGAGAACTGGAAATAGTGGTTTATATCCCATATTTTTTTTCCTCCAAGGTATTTAGACACACAGCTGCATTGCCTTCTACACATTGTCTGTCCCACTCCAAACAAATGTTAGAATACTCTGAAAACACTGGGTGGTATTGAGAGATGCCCCACTTGACATCTGGTGATCTAGTAACCCATCAGGAATAAGAATTTCCAGATCTTAGAAATTAAGGTTGAGATCATTCAGTCTCACTCCATTCATCTAAACAATTTCGTTATCAAAATGCATCCCTGACCTCAGAAAAGAACTGTTACAGTCCCATGAAGGGGCCAGGATAATTTCCATGATATATGGGAAAGCAACGGACCTTAAAACTTCTGAAGTGAAGGAAACTTGTGGTAGTGCAGAGCCAGGTCTAGGAGTTCACACATAGACAGGCCTTGGGCTGTGTGGGTAGATGCTCATGGAAATGTGCCACGGTATGTTCATGTGCTCTCAGCTAGCTATGTGTACTTCATAATGTCTCCACGGAGTTGTAGGGAAGAACTCTGAGAAAGATTTAATCATGAATTAGTTTTATATGCTCTGCTTTATAACTTGTGATGCAAATGAAATTTTCTCTGGGAAATATTTATTTTAGTAATAATGTTTCAAACTCATATATAACAATGCTGTATTTTAAGAATGATTAAATAATGACTTATATTTGTATAAAATAATTTTTGTATTTGAACTATTGAATTTTTATAGCACTAGCTATTTTTAAACAGGGGAGCAAAGAGGACAAGGATGATAAGGATCAGTCACCTTCTTGGTGTGAAGCATTGGGACTGATGCAAATCTTGTACTCATCTATGTGGTTCTCACACAACACATGTTCCCTTTTAATGCAGCTTGGAAGAAGAGGTACCAAAAGTTAAGATGGTCCAGTTATGGGAACACCAGCTCCTAAACTGCAAACTAAGCCTTAGAAGAATCTATTATATTTATTGCTGTAATAGAATATCATGTGTCAATAAAATCCTTTTATTTGTGTGAAACTCCTCTTTTTTCAGATGTGTTCATTTGATGTGTCTCTGGAATTCCTAGCTCTAATCTTCAAGCTACTTGGAACACAAATCTTCCTTTTATATATAATCTCTTTGAGAATTCTAATTGAATTAGAGCACAAATCATCAAGTTATGTCTCTACATTTCAGTAAAATATTTATAATATGTTTACAATTTTCATCATTTTAAAGAGCAGTTCAATAGCATTTTGTAAATTCACATAGCTGTTTAATTACCACTAATATTAACTATCATTTCTAGTTGAAGATTTTTTTCATACTAAAAACTGTCTTTATCCATTAGACAAAATATTTTTTCCTCCCACCCATGAAATCTTGATTCCCACTTTCAGTCTATGATTTCGAGTGTACCTAATAGAAATACAATCTAAATATTAGTCCCTTTGTCCTTAGTTTCTTTTACTTAGTGCAATGACTCAGCCACATATGTCTCAGAATCTTCTTCCTATTCAAGGCTAAGTAATAGTCATTATATATTATATATAATTATATATATTATATGTGATATTTTGCATAGCCATTCACCTAGAAATAAGATTCTACATTTTTGATATGGTAAATATATGTGTGAACATGAGTGTACAAACATCTCTTCACAACTTAGTATACTTTAAGGATTTTGGCATTAAAAAGAGGCATAGAGAACACATAAGACTTACAAATAAATAATTCATTACTTTGTTGTTTTGTTTTTTTACAACTATTGTTTTTTAAGAGACTATTTTGGAAGAGAAATCAAGAACATTCATATGGGTCTGGGTAACTGGCTATCTCGCAATGGTCAAATTGTTTGGAAGATACTTCAGATACTTGACTATGGACCACTTGTATTTTGTAAGCTGTATTTCCTGAAAATGGACGCATCATTATCACCAAAGATAATGGTTTGTGTTATTGGTTCTCAACTTATGGGCCACAACTTTTTCACAGGGGTCATATATCATATATGATTCATAACATCAGCAAAATTATAGCTATGAAGTAACAATGAAAATAATTTCATGGTTGGGGTCACCAAAACAAGAGGAACTATATTAAAGGGCCACAGTTGGGAGCCACTGAGATGGCTAAACTTTGTCATCTTGACACAAGATAGAATTATCTATGAAGAAAACCCTCAACTGAGAAAATGCCTTCATCACATTGCCTACAGACAAGTCTGTAGTTCATTCTCTTGACTGAGGATTTACATGGGAGGGTCTAGCTCACTGTGAATTGCACCACCCTTAGACTGATAGTCCTGGATGGTATAACCAATCAGGCTGAGCAAGCCATGGGAAACCAGCGAATAGGCAGCCTCCATGGCCTCTGCTTCAGTTCCTGACTTGGGTTCTCTTAATGATGGGCTATAAATTATAAGCCAAAGTATTATTTTTCTTTACTTCTCAATTTGGTTTTAGTGAGTGTTTTGTCACAACAATAGAAACTTACCTAGGAAAATGTACAACAGACCTCATTCTTGATGGGTTTGGACCAGAGAGTTCAATGAGATACGTAGCATTACACAGTTTACTTTCACTGCCCTGACAGTTCTTATGTGCTCTCATTCTTCCTTCACTCCGACAAAACTCCTGGAAACTGCTGCTGTATTACTGCTTTAAAACTTGTCTTTCCTAGATTTCATTAGGATGGATTGTGCAGCATGTGATCCTTTCAGGCTGACTTCTTTCACTTAGGAATAAGCAATATTTCTCTGTGTGGTTTTACTGATTGATGACTCATGGACTTCTACTGCTGGATAACACTCCCTTGTCTGGATATATCACAGTTTATTCACATACTGAAGAATATCATATTTTTTTCTTGGTTCATTATAATTCCTTGTGACAATCTTGCATAAATCTGCTAAAACTGCAAGGAGGGAGTGGAAAGAAAGATTGAGAGTGGGAGGGAGAAGAATAGAAAGAAGAGGGACAAGTGGAAAATAATGAAGAAAAAGATATATGAGAGAAAAAGTTGAGAGACAAGAGTAGACATGAGATGAAGAAAAAAACAGATGGAGAGAGCAGACATATATAGAAAAAGAAAAAAATCAGAAGATTCAGGAGTAAAATCTTAAAAGGAGACATTTGGGATACAGCAAGCCTGAGGTGGACTTATTGAGGCAGTAGCAAAACTATGATTTCAAAGACCTTCACTCACCTCAGCACCTACATTTGTACCATCCAAACCACTGTTCTCTGTTGGTGACTCATTCTTTTTTGTGTCTTTATTTATTACTTCAGGTTACATCTCCATCACAGTGTCCTCTTTCCACACCTCCCAGTCTCGCCCTCTAAACTGCTACCTGCTATCCCTTCCAACCCACTCCTCCAGAGTGGAGTGGCCCTACAAATCAGTCCCCTGCCCCAGTTCAGCAGTCATATGAGGGCCAAGAGCCACCTCATACACTGGGAGCCTACAAGGCAGCACCACTAGGGCAAAGTGTTTCATGGACAGGTAACAAAGACTATGTTCCTGTTCCCTTTGGTGCATTGGTTATAGTATAGTTATCCTGTACTATATGGCTAAAATCCTACTATAAGTGAATAGATGCCATGTGCATCTTTCTGAGTCTGGGTTAGCTCACTCAGGATGAACTTCTCTAGTTCCATCCATTTGCCTGCAAATTGCATGATTTCATTGTTTCTGATGGCTGAGTAGTATTCAATTGTATAGTTGTACCATGGTTTTATTTTTAACCATTCCTCGGTTGAGGGACATCTGGGTTGTTTCCTGTTTCTAGCTATTACAAATAAGGCTGTATGAACATAGATGAGGAAACTTCCTTGTGGTTTGGTGAGGAATCATTTGGATATATACCCAGAAGTGGTATGGCTGGGTCTTGAGGTATAGCTATTCCAGGTTTTCTAAGATATTGCCAGACTGATTTCCATTGTGGTTGTACAAACTTGCACCCCCACCAGCAATGGAGGAGTGTTCCCCTTTCTCCACAACCTAGCCAGCATGTGCTGTCATTTGAGTTTTTGATCTTAGCCAGTCTGACAGGTGTGAGATGGAATATCAGAGTTGTCTTGAGTTTCATTTCTATGATGATTAAGAATGCTGAGCATTTCTTCAAGTGTCAGCCATTAGGGATTCCTCCTTTGTGAATTCTCTGTTTATCCCTGTTCCCCATTTTTTGATTGGATTATTTGGTTTCTTGGCATTTAATTTCTTGAGTTCTTTGTAAATTTTGGATATTAGCCTTCTGTCATATGTGGGGTTGGTGAAGATCTTTTCCAAATCTGTAGGTTGTCATTTTGTTTGAACGACAGTGTCATTTGCTTTACAAAAGATTTTCAGTTTCATGAGGTCCCATTTATTGATTGTTGGTCTTAGATCCTGAGCTGTTGGTGTTCTGTTCAGGAAGTTGTCACTTGTGCTGAAAGTGGGTTTTCCCCACTTTCTCTTCTAATAGAGTTAGTGTGTCAGGCCTTATGTTAAGGTCTTTGATCCACTTGGACTTAAGTTTTGTACAAGGTGATAAGTATTGGTCTAATTTCATTCTTTTACATGTCGACATCCAGTTAGACCAGCACCATTTGTTGAGGATGTTGTGTTTTTCCATTGTACAGTTTTGGCTTCTTTGTCAAAAATTAAGTGAGTATAGCTGTGTGGGTTCATTTCTGGGTCTACAATTTGATTCCATTGATCTACTGGTCTGTTTCTATATCAGTACCATGCTGTCTTTATTACTATTGCTCTGTAGTACAGATTGAAATCTGGGATAGTGATGCCTCCAGATTTTTTTTTTTTTTTTGTACAGGATTGATTAAGCTATTCTGGTTTTTTGTTGTTGTTGTTATTACATATGAAGTTGAAAATTGCTTTTTCCAGATCTATAAAGAATTGTGATGGCATTTTGATAGGAATTGCATTGAATCTGTATATTGCTTTTTTTTAAATACTTTATTTTTTTTTCTTCAAGTTACATCTCAGTCACAAACCCCTCCCTATTCCCCCTTCCTATCCTGCCCTTCCACCCTCTTTCCCCCAGAAGTTTCCCGTTTCAGTCCTTCTCTTATAACAGTAAGTATTATACAAAACAACAGATATAAATATGCCACATTTATGAGAGTTAAATGGCCCAGTATACCTTCCCAATGTCCAGTTTATACATATTTGGCCCCTGACTTTAACATTCTACTATCTAACCATCTCCATGAGTTTAAAGGTCTATATCTGACTCAACATTCATACTAACTTGCAACACACTTTTAAGAGTATCTTCTTAGATCTATAACACCCTCTTGATTCCTAAACAACTCAAAATTTAACTATGAGACTCTAGCTGTCTATTCTTCAACCACCTCAGAGACCTGAGAGGGATAAATATATCTGCTTATATAGGAAGTGCAGGGCCTGCAGCTTCCAAAACTAAGAAAGGACATACCAATGACTGCCTGGACAGTTCCCATTTTCTCTCCATACATTCCTGCATCAGTCTTCAGACTTTGGGTCCTGATTCTCTGACAGACATTTGTTGTGTATTGCTTTTGACAGGATGGCCATTTTTATTATGTTGATCTTACTTATCCCTGAGCATGGGAGATCTTTCCGTCTTCTGATGTCCTCTTCAATTTCTTTCTTTAAGGATTTGAAGTTCTTGTCGTACAGGTCTTTCACTTGCTTCATTAGAGTTACCCCCTGGTATTTTATATTGTTTGTGGCTATTGTGAAGGGAGTTGTTTCCCTTATTTCTTTCTCAGTCCCTTTGTTTGTTGTATAAAGAAGGGCTTCTGATTTTTTTGAATGAATTTTGTATCCAGCCCCCTTTCTGAAGGTGTTTATCAGCTGTAAGAGTTCTCTGGTGGAATTTTTGGGGTCGCTTATGTATACTGTCATGTCATCTGCAAATAGAGATAATTTGACTTCTTTGTTTCCAATTTGTATCCCCTTGATCTCCTTTAGATGTCTTATTGCTATAGCAAGAACTTGAACTACTACGTTGAAGAGATATGGCGAAAGTGGTTATCTTTGGCTTGTCCCTGAGTTTAGAGGAAATGCTTTATGTTTCTCTCCATTTAATTCGATGTTGGCTACTGGCTTGCTGTATATCGCCTTTATCATTTCTAGGTATGGACCTTGTATGCCCATTTTCTCCAGGACTTTTAGCATGAAGGGGTGTTGGATTTTGTCAAATCCCTTTTCAGCATCTAGCGAGATGATCATGTAGTTTTTTTCTTTCAGTTTGTTTATGTGGTGATTTTATGTTGATGGATTTTCGTATGTTGAACCATCTCTGAATTCCTGAGATGAAGCCTACTCTATCATGGTGTATGATACTTTTGATGTGTTCTTAGATTTGGTTTGCCAGTATTTTATTAAGTATTTTTGCATTTATGTTCTTGAGGGAAATTGTTCTGAAGTTCTCTTTCTTTGGTGGGTCTTTGTGTGGTTTAGGAATTAGTGTGACTGTAGCCTCATAGAATGAATTTGGCAGTGTTCCTTCTGTTTCTATTGTGTGAAAGAGTTTGAAGAGTATTGGTATTAGCTCTTCTTTGAAGATCTGGTAGAATTCTGTGCTGAAATCATCTGGCCCTGGGTGTTTTTTGGTTGGGAGATTTTTAATGACTGTTTCTATTTCCTTAGGAGTTATAGGGCTGTTTAATCTGTTAACCTGATCTTGATTTAGTTTCTGAAGGTGCAATCTATCAAGAAAATTGTCCATTTCACTTAGGTTCCAAATTTGGTGAAGTACAGATTTTTAAAGTAGGACCTAAAGATTCTCTGGATTTCCTCAATATCTGTTAATATTTCTCCCTTTTTATTTCTGATTTTGTTGCCTCTGCCTTTTAGTTAATTTGGCTAAGGGTTTGTCTATTTTGTTTGATTTTCTCATGAACCAACTCTTGCTTTCATTGATTCTTTGTATCATTCTTTTTGTTTCTAAGTTGTTGATTTCAGCCTTAAGTTTGATGATTTCCTGCCTTCTGCTCCTCTTAGGAGTGTTTGCTTCTTTTCCCCCCAGTTCTGCCAGTTCTGCTGTTAATTCGTTAATATGAGCTGTCACAATTTTCTTTTTGAAGGCACTTAGTGCTATGAACTTTCCTCGTAGCACAGCTTTCATTGTGTCCCATAGGTTTGGGTATGTTGTGCCTTCATTTTCACTGGAGTTTAAGAAGTCTTTGATTTCCTTCTTTATTTCTTCCCTGATCCAATGGTCATTCAGTAGGGAGTTGCTCAGTTTCCATGAATGTGTAGGCTTTCTATTATTTCTGCTGTTGTTGAAATCCAGATTTATACCATGGTGGTCTGATAAAATACAAGAGGTTATTTCAATTTTCTTGTATCTATTAAGCTTGCTTTGTGTCTAACTATAGGGTTAATTTTGGAGAAGGTTCCGTGCAGTGAGTGCTGAAAAGAATGTGTATCCTTTTGTGTTTGGGTGAAAAGTTCTGTAGATAACTCTTAGGTCCATTTGGTTCATGACTTCTGTTAGGCTCATTATTTCTCTGTTTGGTTTCTGTCTCGATGACCTGTCCATTACTGTGAGTGGTGTGCTGAAGTCTCCTACTACTAATGTGTGGGGATCAATGTGAGTTTTAAGCTTTAGAAGAGTTTCTTTTACAAATATAGGTGCCCTTATATTTGGGGCATAGATATTCAGTATTGAGATGTCGTCTTGATGAATTTTTCCTTTAATGAGTATTTAGTGCCCTTCCCTATCTTTTTTTGATTAACTTCAGTTGAAACTCTATTTTATTTGATATTAGGATGTCTATTCCAGCTTGCTTCCTGGGCCCATTTGCTTGGAAAACCTTTTACCAGCCCTTTACTCTCAAGTAGCATCTATCTTTGTTAGTAAGATACGTTTCTTCTATGAAGCAAAATGTTGGGTCTTGTTTATGGTTCCATTCTGTTAACCTGTGTCTTTTTACTGGGGAATTGCGTCCATTGATATTGATGGATATTAATAACCAGAGGTTATTTCCTATTATTTTGATCGGTGGTAGTTGTGTGTTTCTTTTGGTTTAGCTGCAGTGGAGTTTTTTGCTTCCTCTGTTTTATTGGGTGTAGTTATCTTCACTGGGTTGGAATTTTCCTTCTAGAATCTTCTGTAGGGCTGGATTTGTGGTAGATACTGTTTAAATTTGATTTTGTCATGAATATCTTGTTTTCTCCATCTATGTTGATAGATCATTTTGCTGGATATAGTAGTCTGGCCAGGCATCTATGTTCTCTTAGGGATTGTAGGATGTCTGCCCAGGCCCTTCTGGCTATTAAAGTTTCTGAGGAGAATTCAGGTGTAATTCTGATGAGTCTGCTATTATATATTACTTGGCCTTTTTCTCTTACAGCTTTTAATATTCTTTCTTTGTTCTGTACATTTGGAGTTTCAATTATTATGTGGTGTGAAGAATTTCTTTTCTGGTCTAATCTGTTTGGTGTTCTGTAAGCCTCTTGGAATTTTATTGGCATCTCTTTCTTTAGGTTTTGGAAGTTTTCTACTATGATTTTGTTGAAGATATTTCCTGGACCTTGGAGTTGGGAGTCTTCTCTTTCCTCTATGCCTATAATTCTTAGGTTCTGTCTTTTCATTGAATCCTTGATTTTTTGGCTGTTGTGGGTGAGAACTTTTTTTAGATTTATCATTTTCTTTGGTTGTTGTACTAATTTCTCCAATCGAATATTTCATGCCTGAGATTCTGTCTTCCATCTCTTGATGGAAGTTCATCTTGAGTTCATCTACTCATGTCTGTAGTTCCTGTTCTCTTCCTTTGTTTTCACCTCCAGGATTACTTCAGTTTGTGTCTTCTTTATTGCTTCCACTTCCAATTTCAAATCTTCAAATTTTATTTGTTTTTGATGTTTCCTGTTCCAATTTGCTTGTTGCCTTGTCTCTTTCCCATTCATGTTGAGCTGCTGTGGCTTGGAGATCTCTAATGGTATTTTCCATTGCTTTTGCTTGTAGAATTGAGGAATCTTTGAATTCCTTCAGGGATTTAATTTCTTCTTGTAAGGACTCTATCACTTTCCAGAGTATAGATTTGTCACCATTTTCATGTTTTTCAGCTGTTGTGGAGTGGTCAGAGCTTGCTGTACTAGCAGAGATGCAGCTTCTTGTAGTCATACTTCCCTGACTTTTGTTAAATCTGTTCTTTTGCTGACCTTTAACCATCTGGTTTTTCTTAGCTGTTTGTTCCTGGTGCCTTCTGGGCTTGGTGCCAAGAAGTTGTGCTTTGGTGTAGAGGTCTTATAGCTTGGTGATCTGTAACTCTCCACCAGCTGGATAGGGCATTGTGTGGAGGCTGGTTCTCAGTGTGTCTCCCAGAGCTCACCCCTTCCTGTTGTGTCCCAATTGCAAACTCAGGTCAGAGGTTGTGGTAGGATGTGTTTTTCCTGCCTGCAGGGTCCTGAGATACAACTGGTCTCAGTACAATGATGGTGCAGGTTAGCAGGCCACAGATTGTTGGCTGGAGTTGTAGCTTCCCTGCTGCTTACATGTTGGGACTGTGATTGTGGTCCTGTCAAGCTGCTCCCAGGGGGTTCTCACAGTTAATGTGGTTCTTATAGCCAGAAGCACTGTGATCTGGTACAGCCCACATCACCCAGGCAATGAGCAATTGTCCGGGATTGTTTCATTGTTCCCAAGTCAGAGCTCTTTGTGTTGTAGCCTGAGTATTCAGCTGAGGGATAAGACAGGTGCAGTCAGGGAGATCTGATGTGGAAATCACACCCCAACCACAGTGTTTGGAATGGGGGTTGCTCAGCTGCCTTTTCCCCACCAGAATCACTGTGCTTCAGTGTAGCTAGCCTGTACTTATGTGGCTTCTGGCAGTTTCCCTGTAGCAAGGGTATCAAGACTGTGGTTGTGGTTCTTTCATGCTCTTCTCTAGTGTGGGTGGCATTTCAGGATCACCCTTTGCCTCTCAGTCAGAAGATTTTTTGGTCGGAGCAATGCAATAAATAGTTCAGAAATGCTTTACTGCTCCAGACCTGAGGCAGTAGACTGACAGCCTTCCTAAAATGGGTGTGGGTAGTGAGATCACAAAGAATCTCCAGTACTTGAACTGGGAGGGGGACAGGGTGGAGGGTGCCTCTCTGTCAGAGGCTTTGTGGTTCGGTGCTGCCTGCCCCCTTGAGCCCCAGTACAGGACCATTTCTAGACTGAAGCTGTAGACTGCCCTGCTGAAGTGAGCACAGGCAGAGAGTTCCAGTATGGAATTCATTCATGGAATCTCATCACCTTTTCCCTGCCTGAATTGCAGAGCTCTGCTGCAGCATGTCTGGGTAGGCAGGGGCTTCCACCAGATCCCCCTTTAGCTACAGTATCAGGGCTGTGGCTATGGTCTTCTCAATTCACTCTGAGAGGAGTCTTAGAGCCAGCCTGTACCTCTCAGTTTGAAACTCTATGAACCTGAACCAGTGCTTGTCATTGCTCTTTTGTGCCCTGCTGCACATGGGGAGGGAGGCCCAGCTTTGTGGCCGGGCAGAGGTGATGGAGCCAGGAGATCCAATATGGAGATCATTCACTGATTCCTTACCTGTATGAAAGTGCTCCAAAGCAGCCTGCCTGGAAGGGGGTTCTACCAGATCCTCTGTAGTCAGGCAGGGGGTGGGGGAGCAGGGAGTTCCAAATTGTGTTCTGTATCCTGCCCACACTGTGCTTGGGCTCAGGGAAGCTCAGCTCCTGCCAGCTACATCCCACTGTTACTAGTCAGCCAGATGTTGCATACTGAATATCCCAGGGAGAGTCCCTCAGTCTTACAATGTAGCGGCTCTGCTGGTATGCTTCTGAGTGTCCAAGCCTAGCCCCTGAACAGATGCTGCGGAATCAGGAGGTCCTATGTTTGGAGGTTGAAGCCAACCACCAGCTGGAGTCCTGAAAGGATCTGATATGGAGGGAGTGCAGTCGGATCCTCCAGTTTCTATATTTCCAGTACTGAGTTCTTTGTTGTCCCTGTCTTTGCTGGGCAAGCCCAGATAGGCACAAACTGCCTTTCAGCAGGAGAATATCTCTGCTGTTGTCCAATCTTCCTGACAATCAAAATGCATTCTACTTAATTTCTGCCATCTTGCCTCCTGTGACTCATTCTTTTCCTCCTGTTCCTCACAGTTTTCTTATTATTCTTTTGGCCTTTTGCGGCTATGCTGAGCATTTCATATTTTCCAATCACTGTCCCTTCCTTAGCAGAGCAATTATATCATGTCTTGCTAACTTTAAAAAATTTCCCTATACTTCATGAGTGTTTACATGTAATCCGTATCACCTGAAACAACACTGTGCCTGTAGGGTGTGTGCCTTAAAATTACAAAGCCCTGGGGCTGGGGAGATGGCTCAGTTAGCAGTGCTTATCTTGTACTAAATTTGCATATTCAGCACCCGCATAAAAAGCTAGGGAGGATTCCTGGAGTTCGCTGCTCCACCAGTATAGCCAAATCCATGAACTCTGGGCTCAATGAAAGACCCTGTCTCAAAAACTAAAGTGGACAGTGGGATTGAGGAAGACACATGATGTCGACCTCCGGCCTCTCTGTGCACATACAGGCATGTAGACCTGCACCTGCACACATTCACCCACAAACATGTTTACACCACACTCCCCAAATATTTCCAATTCCTCCTTTCTGTCCCTAATACCATTGTTGTTACTCATTTTATTTATACATAAGCATATATACATATGTACTTATAAATACACTATACTTTAAAAAACTTACTTTAGATTAAGGAGAAAAGTAAAAGTTCTTATTTTCAATATTCATCTTCTGATGGTTTGCTCCTTTATAATGTAAATGAAGTTCTGATCTTTATCACTTTCCTTTCCTCTGAAGAATGTCTTTATCACTTTTTGTAAGATAGGTATACTGACAATATGTTTTCTCAATTTGTTTGTCTGCTAAAAGTTTCATTTCTCCCTCACTTTTGAAGGATTATTCCAGGGTATGTAAAACTTTTTTCTCTTCTCTCTTTCAACACTTTAAGATGTCACCCTGCTCTCTTTTTGCTGGAATGATTTCTGAAAAGTCAGGTTCAGGTCTTTCTTTGCTTTGCCATAGATGAGATTTCTTTTACCCTTTGGATTCTCTGAAGTTTTTTTTTTTTTTTCTTTTTACCTTCGACCTTCAGTAGTTTCACTATGATATGCTTGTGTATAGTTGGGTAATTAAAAAAAAAAAAAACTATGTCTATCCTGCTTCATATTATCTGACCCTCTAGGATTTGTGGTTTGCTGTGTAACATAAATTTGAAGAAACTCCTTTAAAAAAAAGATTTATTTACTTATGTATACAATGTTCTGTCTACATGTATGCCTGCATGCCAGAAGAGGACACCAGATCTCATTATAGATGGTTGTGAGCCACCATGTGGTTGATGGGAATTGAACTCAGGACCTTTGAAAGAACAGCCAGTGCTTTTAACCTCTGAGCCATCTCTCCAGCCCCCTGAATTAACTCCTTAAGTGTTACTAAACTTCAAAGCATCCTCTTTCTCCTCTTCTGATAGTACTATCATGCATAAATTATGCTTTAAAAATATTTGTCCCATAATTTTTAGCTATTCACCTCTGGTTACCCTTATGTTTTATTCCTTGCATTCTTTTTCTCTGTATTTTTCAGTTTTGAGATTTGTACTTTCAAATCTTCCAGTGATGGGGTAGTGTTAAGCGTTTTAAATGTTAATTGGTCCTGCTTGCTGTCTGTTACTTACATTGACTCTGATTGGTTAAATAAAATGCCGAGACCTGAGATTGGGCAAAGACAGAGAAGGTGGGACTTCCTGAGATTAAAACACGAAGCCTGCACTTTAGACCGAGGATTAAAGCATTCCAGCCAGCAGCAGGAAGAAGATATTCCAGCCAGGAGCAGCAGGAAAGAGGATGCACACCATGGGTTAGAAAAAAAAAAAAAAACCCTCATCCCACATGGCCAGGAACATCGGCATATTGGGGAGAATGGCAGTCCAAGGGGATATATGTATATATGGGGTCATATTTGGGTAATAGAATTACAAGCTAGCTTAGATGGGCTAGGATTGTACATTTCAGGCCAAGGCTTGTAAAGATCCACCTGGTTTCTGTGTGTGTTCATTTGTAATGGCTGCTTAAAGATTAACTGCCGTTGAACCAATTAATGACAATATAAATACAGAAAAACAATTTAATTGATTATTTCTACAAATGGCACCCAACGTAATTTAATTAATTTTTTATTACATTCCAGCATAGAGATTTTCTCTTCAGTCATGCACACCATACACACTTCTTTCCCTCCACCTCTGAATGCTGGTATTACAGACATGTGTCACTAGAATTGGCTTTGTGGTTCTGGGAATCAAACTCAGAACTTCTTGAAGGCAAATTGAGTCGCATACCCAGTCCTGATTCTTAATTTTTACTAGAGGGTTGGTTAGATGGTTTTGTTTTGTTTTTAGCTTTTCTTATTTTCCATTAAGATTCATCTCTTATCTTACACAATGCAACTATTCTTTCCATGTTGCCCACTCTTTCTATGAAAGCCACAGCATATTAACCCCAGTTGTCTTTATACTACTGGTTTGGTAATTATAGCATTCTTGCCATATTTGACCCTGGCTCTGATATCTGAACCTTGTTCTAACTATGCCTTTCCTTTCTTAGCATGACTTCCAAGTTTTTATTGAAAGAATGGCATGGTTTACCAGGAAAAGGAAGTATAGGGTCAGATGGTTAGCAATAACTGGCATTTGGAGGGGACACTTTCAGTTTTGTGACTAGGTCTTAGTCTTTTGTAAGCCTGAACCCCCTAGACTATGTACTTCACCAGGACTTCTTAGATAGTTTGTTTTCCTTCTCTTGGAGGAAAAGGGCAAGATGGGGCTTACATTGTTTATTTCTCTTCACTTACAAAGGGTCTGACAAGACCCCAGCAGGTTAGCTTCTGGTACATGTTTTGCTCTGAGGGAAGACCTTTTTAAGAACTGAGTGATGTGGGCCATTTCTGATATTAATTTCCCTTCTTTTTTGTCTGTTTGTTTTCATTTTAAATAAAACTTTAACTGTATACTTGCTATTTTTATCCATTTGCTTTTTTTCTCTCCCAGTGCTGAGTTTCAGGCTGACTTGCTCACTTGCATCTGATACATATTTTCTTAATTTATTTGTCAGCCCATTCACTATTCCACTCTGAGGTGGGAAAAAAGGACTTGAAACTAATACGTTTCTTTCAGTAACCAGGGGCATTCCAGGGTTGGGAAATTGCTATGTATTTGAGTGAAAGACTAATAAAACCCCTAAAGTAAATATTTTAGTAGTTGGCTAGAAAAAGATTCTCAAATAATATGTGTAAGACAATTTAGAGTGAGGTTTCTAAAGACCTCAGTGTGAAAACCTGTTTGGCCTGTTAAGGTAGGTGTGGATAATTAACTCCTTACAAAAAAGCTATGAGGGGAAAAAAGTATAAGAGTGGTAGAAGATTTGAGCATGAGGACATGATAAGCTGATTTCAGTGTGAGAAATCTGAGCCCAGAGTTATTATTCCTGAGGGGGAGCATGAAGTTGATGTCTGGGTACTAGAGCAAATATTTCTTGGCACAGCTTCAAGTTTACCCTTCATTTATTACAGGGAATCTTCATTGGCTTTTAACTCCTTTATTTGTTAACTGGTGCCCTGTGTTGTGAAGTGTGCATTGTGCACAGTGAAATGAGGTTTGGTTTTTGTTTTTGTTTTTTGCTTAAATGAACATGCTAATGTCAATATTTTCACACATGAAAAGGAGTAAAGACATATAGTAAATGTTTTTCTGCGTCAAAAGTTTCCATCCAAGTTAAATAAGTCTTCTATTGACCAAATTACAAAATTTATACAGAATGTACAGCTCTACCTTCAAGAACTGGCCCCTAGTGGAGATTTGGGTCAATTGTTAATTAAGGGCAGACAATTAGCCAGAGGAGTATATGCCAGCCACAGAAGCCTATATGGACTCCCACATATGTACTATAATGAGTCTGAGAGATATCTTTTCGTTGAGCCATCTTGTGCAATGGGAATGAAGCCTGAATAGTTATGGAGGTAATAAATTACTCTTCATGTTCTTTGTCACTGACATAGGACTAGGAAGAATAATTTTTGCTTATCACATGCTAGGTAGGTTCTTAAATGAAACCAAACTGAATTGCATATTGACTGATAAATATTGGCAAAAATGCTTTTAAAATGAGATGCAAAAATGGACTTTGGAATTGACCTGTGAAATTAAAGAAATAGTTTATAGTAATGTAAAGAAATATATCTTGTTTTAATAAAATAAAGAACCAATAATTTTTCCATATCATCTTTCAAATGTCCCTCAATTACAACTGTCTTTTATCATATTCTGTAATATAAAGATGTGGTGAGCTGCAACCCTAAGATGGCTCCTGGCTTATTGCCAGAAAGCTCAAGCTTAGCTGTAAACAAGCCTTAGTTGGTAGCAGCTGCCTAGCCCGGTGTGCTTCCTCCTTTTGTGAGCCTATCTTGGATCGCTAGGTGGCATGATCTGATTGTGTTTGAGTAGGCATATAAGGGCTTGGGGAGGAGAAGCCGGGACACAAGCAGACAAGCAGAGACACAAGCAAGGATTCGGAAGACTGTTTTCAAGGGACCTGAATAAACTGCTTGAGAAGAGCTTTTGCGAGTTGCGTCGTTCTTGCTGGTCGAGGTCGACGTGACAAGTGGTGGCCCGTATGGGGAACCAGAAAAGACTCAGAACTCTTGCAGTCAGGGGCAGTGCACTGATAAGTTCCCCGGATAAATTGGGACAATAAAGTTTCGCGGAAATTGCGAACTAAAGGTAAAGTTTCGCGGGAAGTTGCGAACTAAAGGTAAAGTTTCGCGGGAAGTTGTGAACTAAAGGTAAAGTTTCGCGGGAAACTGCGAACCGAAAATAAGGTCTCCAGAGGGAGCAATAAGGACCTCGGTAAAGAGGCAATAAGGTCTCTGGGAGGGAGCAATAAAGTTCCGTGATTCGGATGAGTAGAAGACACAACTGGCAGAGCAAGGTGAGGAAAGCAGAGAGTGCCTCACAGAAATGGAGCGAATGCTAGCCTTGCTGGCCTTTATCAGTTGCTGGGATAAGCTTGGGAGAGATTTAGATTTTGCCTGGGAGCAAGGTACATTGCAGGGAGGAGCACGGCCTATTTGGAGACTTGTTCGTAGTTGTTTAAAAGATCAGAGATATTGCAAGGCCGTGGAAAAGGGACAAGAGGCATTAGAGCAGTTAAAAGAGGAGCGCTTGGTCAAATCTGGGAAAGATACTTCGGAAGAGGATAGCTCAGAGTCTGAAGAGGAACTTGAAATGTTAGCAAAGGAAATGGAGAAGTCATCTTTGAGGAAGAATTCTGACTGCACCCGGATAGAACCCTCAGGTCCGGGGCCGCCTGTGTTGGCGCCGCCTTCATATGAGACTTCCCCTCCGAGTGGTCCTAGTGGGCGGTCATTCTGTCCAAATGTCTGGAGGGAAGTGATACATGAGCTGTACTACCCTGTCTTTCAGGATGGAGAGGGAAATCGTTATCATGAACCCCTCGATTTTAAGATAATTAAAGCACTTGCTGAGTCTGTCCGCACTTATGTGATTAATGCTGCTTTCACTGTAGCTCAGGTGGAAGCTCTTCATCATTATTGCATGACTCCTAGTGACTGGATGAGCCTGCCATGTGCCTGCTTGTCCTCTGGGCAGTATTTAGATTGGAAGGCTTTCTTGATTGAGTTTGCTAATGAACAAGCTGCTGCTAATCGTGCAGCAGGAAACCCAGCCTGGGATGTGGACATGCTTCTTGGGCAAGGTTGATTTGCTCAACAACAAACTGGGTATCCAGCTCAGGTGTTTGAGCAAATCAATTTAATCGCAACCAGAGCTTGGAAATCATTCCTGTTAAGGAAAATGTTAGTTTTGATTTAGAAGGGAGTTTATGCTTTCAGATTATGCAGAATATTAGTGAGAAAAGTGGTTGTATTTTGCTCTATAATCAAGCTACAGCTTGGTTTGATCCCCTTATTAGGTACACTGGCATTATTATTACGCACGAAGGAGTGGGTGTTATAGAGAAGGTAGGCACTGAGGACACTCTCCCTGGCACTTTTGAACACAGTGGTACTTGGATTACAGGGAGGTGGCCTACAGCTATATCAAGGGAGAATGGTACTATTCCCCTTCAGCCTAGGTGGGCTCCATTCTGTAGGGGTCAGAGAGATGAGTCTCTTAGACCATGGACTGGATGTTAGGGTCGTGGAGTCACTTGGGCAGTGAAGGACTATTTCACGTTTTCTCCTAGAATTAGCACATTTCCTAATGCAACCTTTCTGGGATATAATTGGACCTATCAAAATCCTGCTCAGCAAGGAGGTTCTAATCCTTTTGATACTTATACAGATGTCTCCCCAATGGCTATGATTGGAGGAGGGGCTATAGGAAAAGCATCCTCTTGGTGGAATACTTCACTAACCTTTGAATCCTCTGTAGAAAGCCCCAGTGCTATGACCCTTTTTAGAGCAAAAAGAGATTTGGGAATTACTGCTGCCATTGTTACTGCCGTTAGTCTTGCTGCTGTGGGAGCTACCACAGCTGCCATTGCTATGCATTCTACGGTGCAGACTCCAGCTGCCTTGAATAATTTGTCAGCCAATGTAGCCACAGCCTTGGTTGATTGTGGCAGGTGACCCAGATTGGCCGTGAGTGGAAAATTACTGGATTGTGTGTGACCTCTGTGCCATATCAAAATTATACTGTAGCTGCAAATTTGTCTAAGCATCTCTCTCAGTATCTTACAGGAAATTGGTCTGGCGAGTTTGATAAGCTGATGCAGAATCTGAGAATTGCCATCGTGCATGTGAATTCCTCCCAGGTTGATGTCTCTGTTGCTGAGGACTGTCAACATGGATCCTCTGAGCCATGAATCATCTGTAGGAATGGGCGGGAATGGGTGCCCTAGGAGGCATGCTCTTCCTAGTCAGTTTCATTGCCCTATGGTGTATCTGTAAGATGAGGATTTCACAGAGGAGAAGTAATGCCATGCTGGTGCAAGCCTTTGCTGCCTTGGAGGCTGGACAGCTGCAAGCTTGCTTGACTGTCCTAAAGGACTAAGCTATCATCACGCTCAGGATGCGAGGCTAAGCACTGCACTTGGGGTCAGCTTCTAGCGACTTCAAGAAGGGCATGTTTGATTGCATATGGGTTGGTATCCTAGTTTCCCATCTCTGAGAAAAAGATACCGGATGGGTATGGCACCAGCCTGGTTGGCTACTGGGCGTAAGGTCATTACAATGTCCTTTACATCCATATCAGAGATCAGACCTCTACCCTTGCCTGTTGCGTTTTAAAACAAAAAGGGGGAACTGTGGTGAGCAGCAACCCTAAGATGGCGCCTGGCCTATTGCCAGAAAGCTCAAGCTTAGCTGTAAACAAGCCTTAGTTGGTAGCAGCTGCCTAGCCCAGTGTGCTTCCTCCTTTTGTGAGCCTATCTTGGATCGCTAGGTGGCATGATCTGATTGTGTTTGAGTAGGCATATAAGGGCTTGGGGGAGGAGAAGCAGGGACACAAGCAGACAAGCAGAGACACAAGCAAGGATTCGGAAGACTGTTTTCAAGGGACCTAAATAAACTGCTTGAGAAGAGCTTTTGCGAGTTGCGTCATTCTTGCTGGTCGAGGTCGATGAGACATAAAGAAATATATCTTGTTTTATTAAAATAAAGAACAAATACTTATGGCCACACCTCATTGGACCATCATCCTTTAGACTAAGTTCTGTAGATTAACTACAACAAAACCATTGCCAGCCATCTCTCTTCCCTTTTGTGTCCACAGAGGAGCAGGTATCAGGAGCTTATTAATATACTGGAAAAAAAGTTACATAAGCAAATTTGTAATCATATGCAATTCTCACATAAAAACAAATCACTCTATTTTCTTTCTCTATGAAGTTAGAAGGTTTGAGCCAGCAGAGTGAGACCCTTTATAGCAAGACCAAGGTGCCTCTTTCATTGTTTTACATTGTATTGTCAACTAAAGCTTTTATTCTTTGAAATTTTTGAATATATACAAGAACAGACATAGAGATTCATGTTCTTCCCACAGAGCTTCAGCATTATCAAGTTGCAGATAATATATTTCCTCATAGCCTCTCCTTATTCTATTTTTTTTGGGAAAAAAAATTTAAACTCATATGGCCTGCTGAACGTGTTTCAAGGCATTCTTTCTGACTTTTTAAGACCATAGCCACATTAGCACCACAACAACTTAACAAAATGTCTTTAATATGCTTACACATTCACACACTGTATAAGTCAAAGTATAGGTAATCTTCACCTTTCACAGGACTTATAAAAATGACTGTGCAAAAATAATTGATGAGAAAATTTATTGTTGTTCCATGACATTTGAAACTGTCAAGTATTTACTTAACATCACTGCTTTATTCATTATAGCAAAGAATTGGAATCAACCTAATTGTCCATCAAAAGATGAATAGATAATGACAGTTTGGTGTATATACACATACACATACATATACACACACATAATGGAATACTACTCAACTCTAAAGAACAATCAAATTAAAAATTTTGCAGGAAAGTGGATGGATTTGGAATGTATAATATTCAATGAGTTTACACAATCTCAGAAAAGGGGGAAACTGTATGCTTGCTCCTATATGTTTTATCTAGTCAATAATGTACATATTTATAAACATATATGTAATGTAAAGAAATATACATATGGATACAGTATAGCATGAAAAGAGAACAGAAAGGCAAATTATAAGGGGTTGGGGCAACAGTAAGTACAGAAAGTGCTATTTAACTCAGCTCACCAAATACCAGTCCTAAACACAGGAAAGCCCTGCACAGAGACACTATCAACTGGAAAGAACCAAAAAGGTGGTTCTGAGAGTGACTTTCAGGCCCTTGACATCAGGTAGCACGTGTGACCTTGTTAGAAATTTTTGTTCTCTTTTTTTAAATCTGCCAAGTTACTCAGAATCTCTGGGGCCATTCCCAAAATTCTTTTTCTGGAAAAATCTCCAGGTGATTCTTTTTTTCAGGTACTGAGAACCAAGTCTAGGGCCTTGTGCATGCTAGGCAAGATCTCTACTAAGGAGCCACAGTTCGAGCATCCACGTGCATTTTACAGTGAAATTTAAAACCCATTGAACTAAATTATTGTTCTGATACCAAGGAGATAACCCCCACAGCAGTGTTTCTTTCTTTCTTTCCTTCCTTCCTTCCTTCCTTCCTTCCTTCTTTCTGTTCTTTCTTTCTTTCTTTCTTTCTTTCTTTCTTTCTTTCTTTCTTTCTTTCTTTCTGTCTTTCATTCTTTCTTTCTTTGATTTTTCAAGACAGGATTTCCCTTTGTGTCCCTGACTGTCCTGGACTGACTTTGTAGACCAGGCTAGCCTGGAACTCACAGAGATCCACCTGCCTCTGTCTCCCAAGTGCTGGGATTAAAGGCATGGGCCAACACACCTGGCTGCAGCAGTATTGTAGGTGGAACGTGATAGAAGTTACCATTCCAAACTAGTTAAAGAATTCTCTGAGGGATGGAGTTGGTGAAACTGAGCTACTGACAAGCAGAAAAAACACATAGGAGCTTCTCCTATGAGGCTTGTGAGAACCCTAGACTTGCTATTGGCTGGGCTGGAAAAGGACCTAAAGGCTATTGATGCTCCCTAACTAAAAAATAAGTTTTACTGGGGAAACTGGAGATGATCAGACTCTGACAAAGAAGGTAGGTTGGTACCTTGTACTGGCTTTGCTTCAAAAATGTTTCTTTAAAAGGTGATGGAGACTTCAAGCAGGAAATATGAAATGAACATAACTGAATACCATCTCTGTGCTCTAGGTGTTGGAGCTGATTGTTTGAGCTCAGGGAGCTCACATTCCAGTGGGTAGAGGGAAAAAGAAAAAAAGTTAAGGTATGCTCTGTAGCATAACAGAGGAAAAGAAATTGAGGGGATTAATTATTTGATATAACGAATTATACTTATTGATTGAACTCAGTCAACAATTTCTAATGACATGGATACTTGGTAGGAAAGAGAGAAAATGTCGTAACGAGTGTTCCATCTACATTCTGGGTATGGTGAAGGTCCAGCAAGGAGTTGCTCTATCCAAATTAGAGAGTAAAGCAGAATTACACCAGTAAAGCAGTGTCAGAGGACATGGCCCTCCATAAGAGCACTAGTTTTACTCCATGTGATAAGGGAAACTTTAAATATGTTGAGTGGAGAATGAAGAGAATGGGACATATTTAGAGGCCCATTCTGAACATAAGACAAGGCTGACACCAGTCAGGTATGAAATCAGGGAGACAGGTTAGGAGTCTGCTGTAATTGTTCTACAGAGACAGCAGTCTACAGCCATAGCACCAGATTAACCCTGTCTGAGCTTATCTTGGAAGCTGAGCAGAGCCAGGCCAGTCTTGGATATGAGGGAGCACAGCAGTTAGCACTAAGTAGTAGCAATACTGAGGTTAAAACAACAAAATCCACCAATGGATTGTAGAGTAGGAAGAAGAGGTCATAAGGATGATACAAAAGATTTTGGTCTAAGAAGTTATAAGGATGGACCATTTTGTTGATACAGAAGAATGGAGGAGAAAATAGAGCTGGAGTTAGGGTTCTGGAGTGTTTTAAACATGTTAAGTTTGAGAATTCAAAGCAGAATGGCAAACAGACAGTTGCTATATGAACCTGAAGGTAAGAGAGATCCAGAAATACAAATACATCAAATACAGAGCACCAAATGCAGATCTGTAGATTATGTCTAACAGCAAACGCATGAACTAGGTTCTTGTTACTTTTACCATTACCAGCACCTGGGAGCTAATGAGAGCTGTAGAATCTCAGGTGCTTGTTTGAGAACATTGGCAGTTTTCTTCATTTTTGAAATATTTCTCAGTGCATTTAAGGCTGACCTGCAAAATAAATTATGGGTGTATGGATACATGGAGATGTGGTGCTGAGGATTGAACTGAGGGGCTTTATGCATACTAAGCAAGTGCTCTTCCACTGGGCTGTAACTTCAGCCCTCAGCAATGATATTTTATCATGATTCCCAGGTGATCTGCAGGCACTTTAAAGTTCTAGAAAACCTAGCTAGATTGGGGAACTGAGGCTCTGAGTAAATATGGTGGAGAAGGTATGAAACAATGTAGCTTAGAAAGAGATTGAAGCTGGGATGACATTGGAAGGAAAACTCAGACTGTGTCCAAATTCAGTTTAAGAATGTGTTTTAAGAAGTGTAGTAATCAATTTTTAATGTTGTAGGCCAATTAAATGAACTGAGAACTATTGACTGGATCGAATTAGCAATATGAGTGTCATCCCTTATTCTATAAGAATGTTTTAATAGGGTTCAAGATTTTGGGGGGAGCCCTAAAAATCATGAACATATGTATTCATAATTTTTTTCTGGAAGAAAGGAGAGAAATGGGTTAAAGTGGATAGAGAAATGTCTGGCGTGAGTTATTTATTTTAAGGTGGGAAAATAGCATCTTAGTTGTTTAGTGGACATATGAACAGTCAATTACAGAGAAAAGGGAGTTGATGGAGAATCAACATTGTTCAGGATAACTGTAATAGGTTAGTAGAGGTACGGGGCACATGGGGCTGTCAATTTTAGTGAGGAAGTGGATAAAAGATAGGCTGGGTACAATTAGGTAAAATAATAGATTATGAGGATTTCTTTCAGAAAGTTTTCTTTGAATAGAATTGATTTTCACTAGTGAAATAAGTAAAAGTCGGCAGTTGAAAATGAGGCTGGGTGGAAAATAGAGAAGTTAAGTGCATGCCTTTAACATCAGCACTCAGAGATAGATCGCTGTGAATTAAAGACCAGCCTGGTCTAAGTAGTGAGTTCCAAGACAGCCATAGCTACACAGAGAGACTATCTCAAAAGGTGTGTTTGTGTGTTGGGGGGTGTTGGTGTTGTACTGGCAACTGATACAGAGCTGAGGTTGACAGAGATCCTCCCTATGTGTATATCATAGGTGAGGAAAGTGCTATCATATGGCATCGTGGTTCTGCATGGCACATGATTTGGAGGAAATTTGGGATGAGAAATAACTCAGAATGAAGCAGAGATAGGCAGAAAGATGAAAGGGCCCATGTGCATAGAATTCATGTATCTAAAATGAGATTGGTCATAATGGTTGGTTGCATAACTATTACAGGAATTTAACAAGTAAAATGGATTTGACTATGTTTGGAGTTAGGTCTTGAAATTGTTAACAGGAAAGAAAGGGAGGGTGGTGGATTTAAACAAAGATCCAGAGATAGCTATACTTTTGATCATTCACTGTTTGTTTGATTAATTGGCTGACTGTTTTTGAGTGAGGGTATCAGAATGAAATGATCAGAGAATAAAATGCTTCAGATTGGAGCTATGGATGGGACGCAGCACTAGGAGTGGCAAACTGTGTCGAGTAGGAAGATAGGGTATCATAGAAGCAAAGAGGTTGGTGTGGTGAGAAGGAAGTTTCTTGAAGGCATTATTCTCACTGGCATTAAAAATCACCAAAAATTATGCCACTGGAGGGTGACAATGAACTTTGGAAGTGAGATTTTAACACATGAATAAAAGTGGGGTGACTCTGTAAATCTAGATAGTGCATGACCGTGGAAGTGATTGGAAGCTAGCAGAATGTGGCCTTAGAGTCAGATATATATCAGACCTTTGAAAGCATTTTTTGGGGAGCTTGAATGTGTGAAGAAATGTTGAGGAACATGGAAACTGTTATCCTCCACCTCCAGGTTTTGGTAGCTCAGGATGTGTGGGGGAAAAGCAGCCCACTTGATAAGGCCTCAGGAAGAAAATGTCCTCATGGGAATAAGACTTTCATTATCTGGATGTAACAGAGGAACGAGTTGGCCATGGCTGATGCTCTTATGGTTAATGGTGCATGCACAACTCCAGACAAACTTGAGCTACCTGACATAAGCTTTTACAGAACTTGTTTCATTAGAAAACAGAAAATATCATCTCAATAATCTAGCCAGGAAAACTCCTTAAGCTTTCCTTAACCATTTCTTGAAACTTCCCACAAAATGATCAAATCAAGAAATGAAGTTAGAGATTCCTGTCTTAATCTTTTGTATTGAGATAACTTATCCTGGTGAATTTCCTGCAAGACACTCCCATCAAAAATAGACTGTCAAACTTCTTTTCTGACCTTAACATTGATCTAAGTAATAAACAGCCCTCATTCTATCTTAATCTTTCATGTCAGGACATGAGCCTTTGGTATGGATATAGATGTCTTCAATGGTATATGTGACAGGGAAGGGGCTGGTGGCATCCTAAATGCTCTTTCAATATGTGCTGTTTCTTTTTTTGTTTTGTTTTGTTTTGTTTCCTTTATTTTTTATTTCTTCAAGTTACATCTCAATCAAAGTCCCCTCCCTATTCCTCCCTCCAGTCCCACCCTCCCACTCTCAACCCCCCATCCTCTTCCCTTTTTTTAAAAAAGTTTTTCATGTATCTCCATATTCTATTTTCAGTGACCTGTATGATTTTATTTGTAGCTACTCTTGACAAATATTCTTAAAAAAAAAAACACTGAGGGCTGTAGAACAGCCAAAATTGTCCAGGATTCTGTCCAAGTAATAGCTGAGATCAGATTTTAATTATCTTCATTTGTTTTTGAGTGTCTTATGTATCTAAGGTTGGCTTCATCTGATGTAGCCAACAATGACCTTGAACTTTTGATCCTTTTGTCTCCTCCCAAATGCATTCACTACCACTCCTGGCTTATGTGATGCTTGGGATTCCATCCATGTTCTACCAACATGGATACATCCCAGCCCTTTCATCGAGTTTCCCATTGCTTCCAAGGATTACTTAGTCCCAATTAACAGCAAAAGGACAACGAATGAGTATCAACACTGAAAAGAAAGTTTTCAGTCATTAAAGTAACATAGGTGACACGAATGTATCTTACTTATTACATCACTAAATACATATCAAATCCTCTGACTTTTCAATATAAATCAATGATTTTCATTACTGGGAGTTAGAGAAAACAAAGGAGCTTAATGGACTGTTTGCAGTGTGAGGATCTAATTAAACCTGATGTCATTAATTGTGTAATGGAACTAAATGGCAACACCTATCAGTAGGTGAGGAAACAACATTATTTTTTTAGTTGACAAAGAAAAGTTTCAGAGACACTATGATGAGCGTATATAAGAGTCTTACAACTTTGGAGACAACGATGTTAAGAGCAGAGGTTATCATTGTTCAAGTCTTCTACAGTCTAGGACTATTTCCAATTCTCCTAGGGCCTGTCTCATGCTAAAATCAATGTGATTATCCTTATTTTCATCTCAGAAAGCCATACTTTAAAAAAAAATTTACTCTTTTTCTCTTTCAACTGAGAAAAAGAGTAATTTTATTTGCCTTGTCTACAGTTCTAGGAACAAATTTTGTAATACATTTTTGTTTATCCTTTGAACTTAAGAGAGGCCAGTATCCTGTAATGTGCCGATGTAAACCTTAATGTTTCCACATAGACATAGAATAGCATCCAGTAAGGGCACATAATGCTTGATGATTACACTTCACTTGTGGGGTTGGAAGAGTCTCAAATGACATCTAATTTGAAACAAGATGAGATGGTTTGTATGAAGAGGGTAAGCCAAACACAAACAGCTGGCATAATAAGCGTCTTCTTAGTATTTTAAAGAGATGCTAGCTTTTCTTTGGATCTTGCCTTTTATATCACTATTCATTTTGTTCTTACAGAGGCTTGGCTCTTCTATTTTATCTGAACATATTTCCTATCTTATTAGAAGAGCTTCCATTAAATTATCTTGTCAGGGCTGGAGACGTGGCTCAGTGGTTAAGAGCACTGGCTGCTCTCCAGAGGACCTGAGTTCAATTCACAGCACCCACATGGCAGTTCACAACTGTCCATAACTCTAGTTCCAGGGGATCTGACACCCTCACACAGACAAATGAAGGCAAAACACCAATGCACACAGAATAAAATTAAATAAAAAAGTAAAAAAATTATCTTGTTAACCCCCCCAACACACACACACACACACACACACACACACACACACACACACACACTTATACTATTTTCTGTGGCTCTTGCTTCATGAAAGATCATTGCCCTGGGTAGCAGTTTTTTTTTTAATCCATTCTTCAGTTGAAGAGCATCTGGTGGTTGTTTCCAGTTTCAAGCTATTACAAATAAAGTTGTTATGAACTTTGGTGAGGTGATGTTATTGTGGTTTGGTGGAGAATCTTTTGGATATATGCCCAGGAGTGGTAAGGCTGGGTCTTGAGGTAGAACTATTCCAGATTGGTTTCCAAAGTGGTTGTACAAGTTTGCATGCCCACTAACAATGAAGTAGTATTCCTCTTTCTCCATATTCTTTGTCAGCATATGCTACCTCTTGAGTTTTTGATCTTAGCCATTCTGATTGATTTGAGAAGGAATCTCAGAGGCATTCTGAGTTGCATTTCCTTGATAACCAATGATGTTGAGCATTTCTTCAAGTGCCTCTGAGCCTTCAGAGATTCCTGTTTTGAATTCTCAATTTAGTTCTGTACCCATTTTTTTGATTGGACTATTTGGTTTGTTGGTGATTAATTTCTTAAGTTCTTTATATATTTGGGGTATTAGCCCTCTGTCTGATATAGGGTTGGTGAAGAACTGTTCCCAATCTGTAGGCTGTCTTTTTCTTATAAAGGACACTTCCTTTGCCTTACAGAAGCTTTTCAGTTTCACAAGGTCCCATTTATTGACTGTTAGTCTTAACTCTAGCTATTGGGGTTCTGTTCAGGAAGTCATCACCTGTGCCAATAAGTTCAAGGCTTTCCCCACTTTTTCTTCTATTTGATTTGGTGTGTCTGGTTTTATGTTGAGGTCTTTGATCCACTTGGACTTAAGTTTTGTGCAGGGTGATAAATACGGGTCTATTTGCATTCTTCTATATGTTGACATCTAGTTAGACCAGAACCATTGGTTGAAGATGTTTTCCTTTTCTACTGTATGATTTTGGTTTCTTTGTCAAAAATTAAGTGCGTGTAGGTGTGGGAGTTTATTTCTGGGTCTGTGATTCAATGCCAGAGATCAGCCTATTTCTATGCTAGAACCAAGCTGTTTTTATTACTACTACTCTGTAGTATACCTTGAAATTAGGGATGGTGATACCTCCAGTTGTTCTTTTATTGTACAGGATTGATTTAGCTATTCTGTTTTTTTTCCAAATGAAATTGAGACTTGTTCTTTTGAGGTTTGTAAAGAATTGTGTTGGTATTTTGATAGGAATTGCATTGAATCTGTATATTGCTTTTGGTAGGATGGCCATGTATATTATGTTAATCTTACCAATCCATGAGCATGGGAGATCTTTCCATATTCTGATATCTTCTTCAATTTCTTTCTTCAGGGACTTGAAGTTCTTGTCATACAGGTCTTTCACTTACTTGGTTAGAGTTACCCCCAGGTATTTTATATTATTTGTGGCTATTGTGAAGGGTGTTGATTCACCAATTTCTTTCTCAGCCCATTTATCTTTTGTGCAAATAAGGGCTACTGATTTTTTAAAATTAATTTTTTATCCAACCACCTTGCTGAAGGAGTTTATCCACATACCCAAACTTGGGGGGGCACACTGAAAACAATGCTAAGAGGAAAGTTCATAGCACTAAGCACCTTCATAAAGAAATTGGAGAGTTCCCATACTAGTGACTTAAAAGCACACCTGAGAGATCTAGAACAAAAAGAAGCAAATGCACACAAGAGAAGTAGACAGCAGGAAATAATCAAACTGAGGGCTGAAACCTATATATTAGAAACAAGGAGAACAATAGAATGAATGAAATCAAGAGATGGTTCTTTAAGAAAATCAACAAAATAGACAAACTCTTAGCCAAACTAACTAAAAGGCAGAAGGAAAATACCCAAATCAACAAAATCAGAAGTGAAAAGGGGGAAATGACAACAGACACTGAGGAAATCCAAAGAATAATTAGATCTTACTTCAAATCCTTGTATTCCACAAAATTGGAAAACCTGAATGAAGTGGACAATTTTCTTGATAGACTTCATGTACCAAGGTTAAATCCAGAACAGGTAAACAAATTAAACAGTCCTATAACCCCTAAAGAAATAGAAGCAGTCATTAAAAGTCTTCCAACCAAAAACAATCCCAGGGACAGATGGTTTCAGCACAGAATTCTACTAGACCTCAAAGAAGAGCAAATACCAATACTTTTCACATCCTTCCACAAAATAGAAACAGAAGGAACACTGCCAAACTCATTCTATGAGGACACAGTCACCCTGATACCTAAACCACACAAAGATCCAACAAAGAAAGAGAATTTCATACCAATTTCCCTTATGAGCATGGATGCTAAAATACTCAATAAAATACTTGCAAACTGAATCCCAGAACACCTCAAAAGTATCATACACCATGATCAAGTACGGTTCATCCCAGGGATGCAGGGGTGGTTCAACATACAAAAATCTATCAATGCAATCCACCACATAAACAAACTGAAAGAAAAAGACCACATATTCATCTCAATGGATGCTGCATTTGACAAAATCCAACACCCCTTCATGTTAAAAAATGTTGGAGAGTTTAGGCATTCAAGGACCATACCTAAACATAATAAAGGCAATTTACAGCAAACCAATAGCCAACATCAAACTAAATGGAAAGAAATTTAAAGCATTTCCACTAAAATCAGGGTCAAGACAAGGAGTCCCATTCCCTCCATATTTTTTTAACATAGTACTTGAAATTCTTGCTAGAGCATTAAGACAACTAAAGGAGATCAAGGGGGTACAAATTGGAAAGGAAGAAGTCAAAGTATCCCTAATTGCAGATGATATCATAATATACATAAGTGACCCCCAAATTTCCACCAGACTGGTATTTTCTTTATAGGACTGTGCACTGTAGCTCAGAGTTTGGGTGATAAAAGGAGTCACTAGGGTATCATTAACTACCTTTGAAATACCTCTGTAGGAGCTACTTCCTGGATGTTAGTCATCCATATGATTGTCATCCACATCCTCTTGGCATATGGGAAGTTGACTTCTCTCTCCTGAATATGAAGTGGCTCGCTGCTATCAATACTTGGATATCAAGACGAGTGAAAAACATCAGCAGCAGCAACTAGCTACGTCAACAACGTATTGTTTCCACGTCAAGGTCAAGTTTTCATTCCACTGATGAACATAACCAA
Organism: Lophiomys imhausi; assembly: GCA_907164525.1. NCBI lineage: Eukaryota > Metazoa > Chordata > Mammalia > Rodentia > Muridae > Lophiomys > Lophiomys imhausi. The sequence goes on along the minus strand of CAJQZJ010001969.1, from coordinate 20,889,134 downwards.
TGAGACTTCGCCTTGCTTAGGGTAGTGAGAGTTAACCATACATATGCAACAATGAGATTTCTTATTTAGTCTCTCCACCCATGGAACACCTCACCAGGTAGATGGGGAAATCTGTGTTTGGTTTAGTAGAAAAAGAGCTCGAGAAGAAGAAACTATTATGATCTTAAGATTGCAAAATGAAAATGCATCTTAATGAAAATGATACAGTAAACTAACACTACATTAAAGATAAAAGTCACACAGAGTTGAGAGGTGGTTCAGTGGTTAAGAGCACTGGCTGCTAGGCTCTTCCAAGACCCATTCCCAGATCGACTTGATAGCTCTCATAATCATCTGTAACTTCAGTCGAAGGATGAGTGTTCACCCTCTCCTGGCCTCTACAGGTACTACATGCTTATGGTGCACAGGTATATATGCAGACAAAACACTTACACACATAAAATAAAATTAAGGAAGGATTTAAAACATCTTCCATAAAAAGCAAAGTCAGATACCCTGTTACTTTTACATTGTTGTGACAATCTACTTGACATAAACAACTTAAGGCAGGAGGGCTCTTTTTTGGTCCATGCTCTAGAGATTCCAGTCCAGGTTACTTGATGCTGCTGATTCTGGCTACTGGTGAGGTAGAATATGTTGGTGGTAAGAGCATCTGGCAGAGGTCATGCAACTTGTACAAGAAAGAGAGCAGTGTGTGTGTGTGTGTGTGTGTGTGTGTGTGTGTGCGTGTGTGTGTAGTTCACAAAGGCATATTTGCAGTGACTTACATCCTTCTTGAGGTCTACCTCCTAAACCAAGAGAACCTTTCAGAACCTCCAAAAATAGTGCCAGCATTTGGGGGATATGCGATGTCAACTGTAACATGACTTAAAGAAAAAAATGTAGGGAAGCACCATCTTCTGAACTTGATTTAGCTATTCAAACTAGTTCCACTATTGTATCCATTTTCAAGGACACTACAGAAAGAAGAAAGTATTAACCCCATGGCTAAATCCAAGGGTCTTCTTTGATAGTGCTAGGCACACTAAGTGATCACTTTGGATCCAATATGGGAAGTTAGTTCTTCTGTCAAAAAGGAGAAAAGAAGGAAGCCACTTCCCCCCTAAATTCCAAGCATCCCTTAGAGAATGCTGTGAAATGTCTTATACCTGCCTGGTTATGTTATATGATCTGCTAACACAAACGCTGACTCTCTCTCATAAACGCTGCCACACACTGTGTGGCTCAACTACTTGCAGGCTCTTGGCTTCCTGTCAGTTGAGATAATAACAAAGAGTTCTTCCTCACTTATTTGCTCTTAGAATAAATTCTTAATCCTTGACATGGGGAAGTGATTTCTAAATTCTCCAGGCAAAGGCTTAAGAAGCCAGACCAGGTCAGGTTAGTTCCTTACTATGAACCATCTTGACATTTATGATGTCCTCAGCATTCCTAATGAAGGATGAATTTTCAGATCACATAGAAACACTTTTATCATCTTTTTTTTTACAGTGATACAGCAACAGTGATACCAAGATACAACTATATCTTTGTGTGGCTGCACATGTATGTTTATGTGTAGGTGCTTACTGGTGTAAGTATACCTGTGTGTGTATGTGGAAGTTTAGTGTTGCTTAGGAGCCTTGATTTTTGAGACAGTTTCTCAATGACCCATTGGCCTAGGAGCCTTGATTTTTGAGACAGTTTCTCAATGACCCATTGGCTAGACTGGCTGGTGAGTGATCTTCAGGTGTCTGCCTGTCTCTGTCTCACCAGCACTGCAATTAAAAACACATGTCACCATGCCCACATTTTTTTCCTGTGGGTTATTGGGAGCAAACTCTGGTGCCTGTCCTTGCACAATGTAAGTACTTTATTCACTAAACTATCTTCCCAATCAAGAAAAGGTTTTAGCTTTCTAGTGTTAGTAATATTAGCACTGTAGTAGACCACATGACCATCATGATCAAGGTCATGGGACTGATCCTCAGCAAAGTTAAAATATAATCGGTTTTTGTTGTTTAAGAGTGGCATATGGGCTTTTACCAGCATAGTCCCTAACTACATGGTAAGTATTTGTCCTTATGTCTACATATAAATATATCATTACCTTCATCCAGAAAACTTCTCCTTGAACAGACAGAGACATTTATAGAGAACCACGACCAATCAAAACACAGACTTGTGGAGTCCAGTTCCAACTAATGCAGCTATGATACAACTCCTGCTCAGGCATCATTTCAGAAGAGGAGGGTGACAGATTGTAAGAGCCAGAGGAATGGAGAATTTGCTTTGAGATTGTATCTGCTGGGAATAACAGAAGCTACACTTATTAAGTCTCACCAACTTGAATACCTAAACATAAGCTGAACAAAAAGGACACCCATAGGCATGCTAACCTCAATGAGAGAAACACCTATGAAAGAATGGTGTGCTGGTTTCCTAGGGGTATGTTCTACATGGTCTAGAGAATGATCTGTAGCCAAAATTGATGTTGATTTGGTGAGTTTATTAGCACACACAAGTAAAAGCAGAGAAGCCTGGAGTAGCCTTAAAGAGCAATCAAAGGGTGCCTGACAGGCATTCAGCAGGAATTGGCTGGAGAAGCTGTGGTGAGACAGCCATGCAGAAGTTCCTGGCATACAGAGAATTCTTTCCACAAATGAGCCTCCCAAGACTAAAATTCTAGCTAGCTTCCCATTCCTACCATAGTTCTTTCTGTATCATCTGAGATAGGTATTATCTGAGATAAACAATAACAATGTCTTTTGGAAATGGCCTACTTTCCACTGTTCTCAAGGTCACTGTGTTTTTACTATTGGGTTGTTTTATAGCTCTCTTCCCACCCTATCACCGTATTAGACTTGCCCAGCCCCAGACAAAGAATTTCCCTTGTAATTCCTTTTTAAAAATGTATTTATTCATTTATTCATTTTACATCCCTATTGTAGCCCCCTCTCTACTCTCTACATGTTCCCACCCTCCCATCCTCTTTTCCCTTTCCTAGTGTGATGTTTCTTGACTCATAATTGGATCACTTTACCCTCTCCATCCATTATCACAAGGAATTTTCTTTCTGTTCCCCTGAACAGGTCAAAGTTTCCTTCTTGTCTCTTTTTTTTTTTTTTTTTGGATGTTTTCATCCTTATCCTACTGTACCTTCTGAAAGACTAACAGAAAATTACAGTGTGCTTATTTGCAAGATGGATTTAGAGATTGTTCTTCAAGGAGTTCCTGGTCTAAACTATGTGGCATTCTCACTACTCAACCTTGTTATGATTTAATAAGCTTTTGAAAATTGAATTTGTTAGTGCCTTCAGCATGCTGTCTCTGATGTCCTAGTGGAATCGTCATGTTTTGTCTGATTGTGTGCAATTTTCTGAGCTTTGTTGGGCCAAGTTAAGGCAGCAAATGACCCCTCCAGTGGTTTCCCTGCAGTAATGAAGTAACTGTGATGAAAAGATTCTCATAAATGTTTGTGGATATTAGGGGGATGATTCACCACAAATAGCCTGTCACAGTGGAGACAGTGGAGTCAGTTATCCAGGGAGATGACATTCTTTCAGGTGACAAGTAGAGAGGTTAAGTTCCACTTTCATGTGTTTGTACAGATGTTGTGCTGTCACAAATAGTTTGTGGCAGACCCTGGGAGCTACATGGTGTGAGAAGGAGCTCTCTAAATGGTCTGTGTCCCATTGTTGCAGAACAGCCTTTGTTGCAAGACTGAACTCCCCTGCATCTACTCACGCTCTGTGTAGCTGGGGGCTAGATGGCCCTACCATTTTTAAGTTTAAGCTATGTGGAACACATTTATACACTTCAATTGTTAAGAGTTGATTGAATGTGCCCAGAGAACACGTTACTAATTGTGAAGTAAAAGAGAGGTAAGAATGACTATATGAAGTGACATGGAAAGAAATGCCCCTTTCTCAGAGGTTGGGATGCTTGTATTTTTTTCCCACAGGGATTTTCTAAGCTTACATGTTGGCCTAATGGAAAGAGTCAAAGTGAAGGGAGGTGAATGAATTCTTGCAAGCCACTGAAGGGGTGAAGTCCTTGAGTAATTAAACAGATGAAAGGAAAGGTTGGATCTCTCATGATAAGAAGGTTTTGTGTGGTTTTAACACTTTTATTGTTTTGAAACAAGATATTTCATATTGTTCACAGTTGACTGGAGCTTGCTCTGTAACCCAGCCTGACCTCAAACTCTTAATGCTTCTGCTTTTACCTCATGAAAAGATTATTGGCTGATGCCATCAAGCCTGCCAAGTATTCAAATTTGTGATGTCCAAGAAGCAGATACAAGACCTGACCAGACAGATGTGTTAGAGATTTCTTGGGAGAAGAATATATGTGAAGAACAAGGAGGCATAGGGTTAGACGGTGGTGGTGGTGGTGGTGGTGGTGGTGGTGGTGGTGGTGGAGGCAGAGGGCTTTCAGACCTTAGTGGAAAGTAGAAACCTATGAAGGAAATAGGGATTAAGGAGGGCCAGGCATGTTATATTTGAGGATTAATATAGAAAATTTTGGCTAGTCCTATGGGGTGCCAAATTCTGTTTAAAACTGTCTCATGTCTTACTTACAGTCCTTGCAAGTGTCACAATTCATGTTCAGTCATTGGCTGGAAACATTATGCAGAAGGAAGTCAAGAGTGAAAACTGACCCAGAGGGGAGCAGGTGAAGCCATCAACCATGCTTGCTTATCACATGTTGTCACAACAGGAAATTGAGTGGTATAGTTCCCAAAAATGCTGATGCAACTGTGACTGTATTTTGACCTCAAGGGAGAAATACGAAGGAAAATGAGTGATTCTAGGGCATGGCCACACTTATCTTGAAAGTAAGAAGCACTATGGTTTAGTCTGGGTAGGGTAAGAGGAAAAAATGTAAGGAAGGATTTGAGTTATGGAAACTTGAAACATCAGAGGCAAAAGGAAAGGCTTTATATTGTCCTAGGTGTCCATGAGAATGGAAGCTAGGATGGCCTGTGATGGGCAGTGACAAGGTGATGGCATGGGTATGGCTTTCCTTCAAGTGGACATAACAAGAATAAGGAAGATACATTTTATAAGTGATGTTATCCTCACTTCCCTTGGTTCCAAGGCTTCCTCAGTTTTATAATTCTGAAATCTCTAATAAATTGTCCCTCTTTTACACACATACAAAAGTATATTTATTGAGAATGTATAAAAATAATAAGAAGGGGAAATGCTTAAACCTAATAAAGGCAATTTACAACACCCTATAGTTAATATAGAATTTAATGGAGAAAAATTCAAAGCAATTCCACTAAAATCAGGGAGAAGACTCTTTCCATATCTATTCAATATAGTACTTGAAGTTCTAGCTAGAGCAATAAGACAACTAATGGAGATAAAGGGATACAAATTGGAAAGAAAGAAGCCAAAGTATCATTATTTGCAAATGATATGATACATAAGCAATCCCAAATATTTTATCAGGGAATTCTGACAGCTGATAAACACCTTCAGCAAAGTGACTGGATACAAGATAAAAAGAAATTGCCCTCCTATATACAAATGACAAATGGGCTAAGAAAGAAATAAGTGAAACACCACTCACAATAGACACAAACAATATAAAATATCTTGGGAGTAACTCTAATCAAGCAAATGAAAGACCTGTATGACAAGAATGTCAAGTCATTGAAGAAGGAAATTGAAGAAGATATCAGAAAATGGAAAGATCTTACATGCTCATGGATCAGTAGGATTAATATAGTAAAAATGGCCTTCTTACCAAAAACAACCTACAGATTCAAGGCAATCTGTTGGGAAAGGTTTGATAGGCTGATTTCAATGATGAGATCTGGTTACCACCCCTTCTGAGGCATTCTTTTGATTGTTTAATAGAAGTTGCTGATGGCCAATTAGCTGGGCAGAAAGGGTATAGGAAGGCAGGACTTCCTGAGATTAGTACAGGAACCCTGCATTTTACACATAGGATTAGTTCATTCTGCCTGGAGACACGGAAGCAGATAGACGTGTTTGAGAATGCTAGAAGGTAATCACAGGCACATGGTGGTTTGGGATTACTTGATCCAGGTTAACTTAGAGTAGCTAATTGAGAGTCTTCCCAGCTAAGGGCAAAGTATTAAAACATTAAAGGGCCCTATTGTATTTAATTACTGGGGAAAGGATGACAGTAGCTTATAAGACGTCAGTCCAAACAATCCAGGGACGTGGGACTACTGGATTCCCTTTGAACTCTGGCAAATCTCACTCTAAGCCACCAGTAATTCTAACAGCCTAATATAACAACTTATATTATTTAACAGAGTTTAGTTTACAGATGATGTAGGCCACATTTGGTCTGGGGCTCTTTCCCCAGGATAAATCAGGCCCAGGCCGCCGGTTAAGGCAGGCCAGTGCCATTGGCTGATATCCTGCCAGGCCACTCTGTGCTCTGCTAAGCTGTGGGCTGCTCCGCTGGCCTAATATTACAGTTTATACTTACTAATAACTACAATTGATAATTAAGTTGCAGTTTCAGCAATCCCCATCAAAATTCTGGCACAATTCTTTACAGAAATTAAAAGAACAATACTCAACTGCATATGGAAAAACAAAACAAAGCCAAAACCCCATGAGAGCAAAAATGATCCTATATAATAAGAAAACATCTGAAGGTATCACTATCCCTTATCTCAAACTGTGCTACAGAGCAGTAATAATAAAAACCGCATGGTAAGGGTTCATCTATCTTTTTTGATTTTCTCAAAGAATCAGCTCTTGGTTTCATTGGCTCTTCCTATTATTCTCTTTGTTTCTAATATATTGATTTCAGCCCTGAGTTTGATTATTTCCTGCCATCTACTCCTCTTGAGTGTGTTTGCTTACTATTGCTCTAGAGCTTTCAGATGTGCTCCAATTTCTTTTATGAAGGTAGTTAGTGGTATAAACTTTCTTCTCAGCACTGCTTTCATACTGTTCCATAAGTTTGGGTATGTTGTGTCTTCATTTTCATTGATTCTAGAAAATTTTTAATTTATTTGTTTATTTCTTCCCTGACCCTGCAGTCATTGAGTAGAGAGATGTTCAGTTTCCATGAGTTTATAGACTTTATGTTGTTTCTGTTGTTGTTGAAGTCCAGCTTTAATCCATGGTAATCTGATAAGATGTAGGAGGTTATTTCAACTTTCTTGTATCTGTCGAGGCTTGTTTTGTGACCAAGTATATGGTCAGTTTTGGAAAAGAGTCTATGAGGTGCTGAGAAGAGGGTATACCCTTTTGTGTTTGGAAGGATGAAATGTTCTGTAGATATCTGTTAGGTCCATTTGATTTATGACATCTCTTAGCTTCGTTATTTCTCTGTTAAGTTTATTTCTCCATGATCTCTCAACTGGTGAGAGTTGGGTGGAGAAGGCTCCCACTATTACTATGTGGGGACTAATGTGTGATATATGCTTTATTAATGTTTCTTTTATGAATGAGGGTACCCTTGCATTTGAAGCATAAATGTTTAGAATTGAGACATTATCGTGAATTTTCCCTTTAATAAGCATGAAGTGCCCTTCCCCATCTCTTTTTATTAATTTTAGTTGAATGTCTATTTTATTAGATACAAGAATGATACTCCTGCTTGCTTCTTGGGTCTGTTTTCTTGGAAAAATCTTTCCCCAGCCATTTACCTTGAGATAATAACTGTCTTTGTTGTTGAGGTGTGTTTCTTGTATGCAGCAGAATGATGGATCCTGTTTTTTAATCCATTCTGTAAGCCTGTGTCTTTTTATTGGGGAATTGAGTCCACTGATGTTGAGAGATATTAGTGACAAATGATTGCTAATTCCTGTTATTTTGAGGTTGGTTGTGGTAGAGTGTGTGTGTGTTTACCTTCTTTTGGTTGGGATTATTCATTTCCTGTGTTTTCCTGGATGTAATTAGCCTCCTTGGGTTGGAATTTTCCTTCTAATACCTTCTGTAGGGCTGGGTTTGTAGATAGATATTGTTTATATTTGTGTGTGTGTGTGTGTGTGTGTGTGTGTGTGTGTGTGTTTATAATATCTCGTTTTTTTTTCCATATATGGTGATTAAAAATTTGGCTGGGTATAGTAGTTTGGCATGACATATATGGTCTCGTAGGGTGTGCAAAATATCTGCCCTTGGTCAAACCAACTAAAAGGCTCAGACACAGAATCAAAATTTAAAATATCAGAAATGAAATGGGGGAAATAAATACAGACACTGAGGAAATTCAAAGAATCATAAGGTCTTACTTCAAAAGCCTGTACTCCACAAAATTGGAAAATCTAAATGAAATGAATGATTTTCTTGATAGATTCCACTTACCAAAGTTAAATCAGGAGCAGACAAACAGAATAAACAGTCCCATAACCCCTCAAGAAACAGAAGCAGTTATCAAAATTCTCCCAACCAAAAATAGACCTGGGCCAGATAGTTTTAGGGCAGAATTCTACCAGACATTCAAAAAAGAGCTAATACCAATACTCCTCAAACTATTTCACAAAATAGAAACAGAAGGAACTTTGTCAAGTTCAGTCTATGATGCCACAGTCACCTTGCTACCTAAAACCACACAAAAACTCAATTAAAAAAGAAAAAAAAACTCAATCTCCCTCATGAACATTGATGCAAAAATACTCAATAAAATACTGGCAAACTGAACCCATGAACACATCAAAAATATCATCCACCATGATCAAGTAGGCTTCATATCAGGAATGCAAGGATGGTTCAACATATGAAAATCCATCAATGTAATTCACCATATAAACAAACTGAAATAACAACTCAGTAGGTGCTGAAAAATCCTTTGAAAAAATCCAACACCCCTTCATGATAAAAGTCTTGAAGAGATCAGGTATACAGGCACATATCTGAACATAATAAAGGCAATATATAGGTGATATGATAATATACATAAGTCTTCCCCAAAACTCTACTACAGAACTCTGACAGCTAATAAACACCTCCATCAAAGTGAATGGATACAAAATTAATTCAAAAAATATGTTGCCCTACTTTGTACAAATGATAAATGGACCAAAAAAGAAATCAGAGAAACAACTGTGCCACAAACAGTATAAAATACCTTGGTGTAACACTAACCAAACAGGTGAAAGGCCTGTTTGACAAGAACTTCAAATCTCTGAAGAAAGAAATTGGAGAATATATCAGAAGATGGAAAGATCTCCCATGCCCATGGATTGGTAGGATTAACATAGTAAGAATGGACCTCTTACCAAAAGCAATCTACAGATTCAATGCAATTCCCATCAAAATCCTAAACCATTTTTTTAACAGACCCTTAAAGAACAATTCTCAACTTTATATGGAAAAATAAAAAGCTCAGGATAGCAAAAACAGTCCTGTACAATAAAAGAACCTCTGGAGGTATCACCATCCCTGACTTCAAGCTGTGCTACAAAGCAATAGTAATAAAAACTACATGATATTGGAATAAAAATAGACAAGTTGACCAATAGAATCAAAACAAAGACCCAGAAATAAACCCAAATACCTATAGACATTTGATTTTTGACAAAGAATCCAAAACTATACAATGGAAAAAAAGAAAGCAACTTCAACAAATGGTGCTGGTCTAACTGGATATTACATGTAGAAAAATGCAAATAGACTCATGCTTATCACCTGCACAAAACTCAAGTCCAAATACCTCAACTAAATCTAATAGAATAGAAAGTGGGAGAAAATACTTGAACTGAATGACACAGGAGACAACATCCTGAACAGAACACCTATAGCTCAGGCACTAAAATCATGAATTAATAAATGGGACCTTATGAAGCTGAAAAGCTTCTGAAAGGCAAAGGACACTGTCAATAGAACAAAATTGCAGCTCACAAATTAGGAAAAGATCTTCACTAACCCCACATTCAACAGAGGGTTAATATCTAAAACATATAAAAAACTCAAGAAATTAAACATCAACAAAGCAAATAATCCAATGAAAAAATGAGGTACAGAGCTAAACTGAGAATTCACTACAGAGGAATATCTAATGACTGAGAAGCACTTAAAGAAATGCTCAACATCCTTAGTCATAAGGGAAATGCAAATCAAAACCACTATGAGATTTCATCTTACACTCTTCAGAATAGCCAAGATCAAAAACTCAAGTGACTGGATATGCTGGGTAGGATGTGGAGAAAGACAAACACTTCTCCATTGCTGGTGGGAGTGCCAACTTATACAACCACTTTGGAAATCAATCTGGCTCTTTCTCAGAAAATTCAGAATAGTTCTACTTTAAGACACAGATATACCACTCCTGGGCACATACCCAAAATATGTATCACCAAACCACAAGAACACTTCCTCAACTATGTTCATAGCAACTTTATTCATAATAGCCAGAAACTGGAAAAAATCTAAATGTCCCTCAAGAGAGGAATGGATAAAGGAATTGTGGTACATTTACACAATGGAATACTAATTAGTCATTAGAAACAAGGACATCATGAAATTTGCAGGCAAATGTTTGGAACCAGAATAGATCATCCTGAGTGAGGTAACACAGACCCAGAAAGACACACATGGTATGTACTCACTCATAAGCAGATAATAGCTATTAAGTACAGGATAATCATGTTACAATCCACAGACCCCAAGAAACTAAGTATCAAGGAGAGCTCAAGGGATGATGCTTTTATCCCTCTAAGTACTGGAAATAAAATAGACATCAGAAGTGTATGGAGAGAGGGATCCAGACAGGAACCCAACACTACTGCTATCCAAGAAGTTTTATCCAGCAGATAATGAAAACAGATTCAGAGACCTACAGCTAAGCATTTGACAAAAATCAGGGAGTCTTGGGGAAGAGTTAGGGGAAGATTTGAGGGAGCTGGGAAGATCAAGGATACCACAAGAAGACCCATATAGCCAACTGACTTGGACACCAGGGGGCTCATGGAAGAGTGAACCACCAACCAAAGAACTTGCATGAAGCTGATGGGCTGCTTGATCCTCAAATGGATCCCCTAACAATTGAAACAGGTTCTCTCTCTGATTTGTATGCTGTTACCTCCTTCTGGAACTCATTTTCCTAGCAGAGCTTCCTTGTGTTGCCCCAGTGGAAGAGGAGGCACTTAGTCTTGATGCAATTTAATGTGCCAGAGTGTGTTGGTACTGGGGGAGGAGGAGAGTATGGGGAAAGTGAGTGGGAGCATGGGACTGGGAGGAGAGGAGGGAGGGTGATGGTGATTAGAATGTAAAATACATAAATAAATTTAAAAAATTTAAAATCTGCATGGTATAATCATAAAAACAGACATGTTGACCAATGGAACTGACCCAAAGACCCAGATTTAAAATCCACTCACTTATGGACACTTGGTTTTTGATAAAGAAGACAGAAATATACAATGGAAAAATATACAATGGAAAAAAGCAACTTCAACATATGGTGCTGGTCTAACTGGATGCTGTTATATAGAAGAATGTAAGTAGATCCATATCTATCACCCTGCATAAAATTCAAGTCCAAGTGGATCAAATACCTCACCATAGAGTTAAATACACTGAACCTGACAGAAGAGAAAGTAGGGAATAATCTTGAACTCATTGGCATAGGAGACAACTTCCTGAACAGTACACCAACAGCCCAGGCACCAAGATCAAAAATTAATAAATTGATACTCATGAAACTGAAAAGCTTCTATAAAGCAAAGGACACTGTCAATAGCACAAAATGGGAACCCACAGAATTGTAAAAGATCTTCACCAACCCTATATCCGACAGAAGGATAATATCCAAAATATATAAAGAATTTAAGAAACTACACATCAACAAACCAAATAATCCAATTAGAAAACTGGGTACAGCTCTAAACAGAGAATTTTTAACAGAGAAGTCTCAAATGGTGGAGAAACACTTAGATAAACATTGAACATCTTTAGCCATCAGAGAAATGCAAATCAAAACTATTCTGAGATTCCATATTCTGAGATGGATGTCTCAGACATTAAAGGCTAGTTTCACAACCAAAAATGTAAGAGATTCCATCTTACACCTGTGAGATGGCTAAGACCAAAACCACAAGTGACAGCTCATATTGACAAGGATGTGGAGCAAGGGGAAAACTCCTCCATTGTGAGTGGATTGCAAACTTTTATGGCCACTTTGGAAGCCAATATGGTGGTTTCTAAAAAATTGGGAATCCATCTACCTCAAGACCCAGTTATACCACTCCTGGACCCAAAGGATGTTCCATCCTATCACAAGGACATTTGCTAAACTATGTTCATAGCAGCTTTATTCATCATAGCCAGAAACTGGAAACAACCTAGATGTCCCTCAACTGAAAAATGGAAAGAAAATATTGTACAATTACACAATGAAGTATTACTCAGCTGTTAAATAAAATGATATCAAGTAATTTTCAGGCAAATGGATAGAACTGGGAAAAAATCATCCCGAGTGAGGTAACCTAGACTCAGAAAGACAAACACGGTATGTACTCACTTAAAGCTGGTTATTGGCTGTAGAATAACAGACAACAATGCTACATACAGTCCACAGACCCAAAGAGGCTAAGTAACAAGGAGGACTTAAAAGGGTGGGGGACACAAGAATATCCCTGGGGAGGAGAAATACAAAAGATTTTGCAGGTGGACTATGGACTGATGAGGTTGAGAATAGGAGAGACCCCCCCGGTATGGGGGAGGGGGTGAGAAATGAATGGAATTGGGGGGCATTTCAGGGGCAAGGTAGAGACCTAGTGCAATAGAAACTCTATGAAAGCTTCAATAGTAACCCTAGCAAAGACTCCTAGTAATGGGGAACACAGAGCCTGAAACAACCATCTTCTGTAACCAGGCAAAGTGTCAAGTTGAGGGATCATTGGGACACCAACTCAGCAACAAAACCTTTGATCTACAGATTGTCCTGCCTACAGAGTGTTCTGCAACTGGAGCCTAGCATAATCATCATCAAAGTGACCAGATAGACTTATTCCAACCACTGATAGGAGCAGATGCAGAGGCCCAGAACTAAATAAAAGGAGGAGCTTGGGGAGTACTGTGGAGGAGTGGGGGAAGAATCAGAAGAACCAGAAGGGTCAGGGACACACTAGAAGAACATTGCCCACAGACAAACAGACAAGGAGTCATGGGAACCTGCAGAGATCAGGGAGCCTGTAGGGGTCTGAGTTAGGTCCTCTGCATGTGTTATGGCTGAGTAGCTTGGTGTTCTTGTGGAAATACTAATAGTGGGGTAGGGGGGCCTCTGACTCTCTTGCCTACATGTGGGCCTCTTTTCCTCCTATTGACTTGCCTCATCCAGCCTTAATGTGAAGGTATGTGCCTGGTCTTACTGTAGCTTGTTATGTTCTGTTTGATTGATATTCCTTGGATGATTACTGAGGGGAGGTGAAGGGTAGATCTGGGGGAGAGAGAGAAGGTGGGGAGAGATTAGAGGGAGAGAAGGGACAGGAAATTGCAGTTGGGATGTAGTACATGAGAGAAGAATAAAAAAATGAAATATAATTTAAAAAGTAAGGATGAGATTCTGAGGCCATACCCATGCTTCAAGGGAAACTGACTGGCACTATCAGGACTTCAAAGAAAGTAGAGAGTACCCAAGCAGATGGAGGAGAGGAGAAAACCATGGCAGTCACCTTTGCAGGATTTGATCACAATGTGAACACCAGGATTGTGCTATTAACTGGAAAAACCTGTTTTTGGTTGGATGTGGCTCAGCCTTAGCACACACCTTTACTTCAAGAGCTTTCTGCTTGAACATGTAAACAGGATTAAATAGAGTCAGGCATAGATCAAGAGGTGGAGCAAGAAATCATTTGACAAGAAGTGAACATAGGATTATTAAGAAAAAAAGACGGGGGCGGGCCAAGATGGCGGCGACCTACACTGATGCATTTTGAATGCAGGGAAAAAAGAGCCATAAAAAACACAGAGTTATTGGGCACTGTGCAAAAACTGGAGGGGCTAGACCCCCCCCCCCGAACACTCACAGCTCCCAAGGGACTGTTAAAAGTCCCAGGGCAAAGCTCTCCCCATCTCTCACAGACACGGAAGCCACTAAACCTGGGATTCGGGAACTCCCATTTGGAGAGGCGCCCGGTAAGATCGATCCCAACTTACAGCAGGCAGAATCAGGGTCCACTTGGCCATAGATCGCTGGCCTATTGGGCTCCCCATACATCAGATTGAACTTATACCCACTTAAAAAACTTTGCTAGATAGTGGAAGGCTTAGCAAGGAACAAACAGGGGGCTCAGCGGGTGGTCCTCAGCCACTCATGAAGCGGAGGGTGGGAGGTTCCGAGAGAGCGCAGGAAGCTGGGAACACAAAGGCACGCAGGAGGGGCCGAATCCCGGAGGGGCCGAATCCCGCACACTCACGGTAGTACAGCTGGGCAGGGAGCACGGCTGGCAGGGCCAAATCCCCACGAACCCACGGCAGGTCATCTGGGGAGAGAGACAGGCGTGGGTGGGGCCAGGGATCCCTGCACCCACAGCTGAGCTGCTGGGATGAGAGGACCACTCAGGCAGCCAGAGGATCCGGGGCTTGGGGTACCCACGGGACCCATGGCGGCACAGACAGGAAGGGAATCAGGCACAGAGTCCAGCCCTGTGGCGAGAAGCCTAGAGAGAAATCAGAAATAGGGACCATAGCTGTATCCTGGAAAATCCAGACATATTAGGTGTGGAGCCAGACCCTGTCAGCCTCCGGGACGACAAACAAAGCCCACAGAATCTGTGCCTGGGCAAACAGGCCCATACCATCAGAACAATTACATGATGATAACTCAGAGTGCAATATAGGGAAGTCTGAATTGGGAGCAGTGAAACAATCCTGGTCCATTACTCACAACCTGGGAATAGGCTGCACCAGCTCACAGTGCCTCAGGCGATTAAAACCACAGTGACCTTGAAATCCCCCAGTAGGCAAGGACAGATAGCCAAGTAACTCGTCCCCTGCACCAAATCATCCACTGTGATTCCAAGCACAGAAAACAGACAGCTAAACGCATCCAATGGCGAAAGGTCAAAAAAAAAATAGAAATCAAGGAATTATGACTCCAACAAAGCAGAATCATCCTAGCTCATCCAATTCGGATGACCACACACCAACAGAAACACATGAAAACATTGACAATTCTGCAGTATGGAAAGTGATAGAATCCCTGCAAGAAGAACTTAAATCTATGAAGAAATTCAAAGAAGCCACAATTCTACAAATCAAAACAAGGAACAACACCATTAAAGAGCTCCAAGCCAAGGTGACAGAGCTTGAACAGGAAAAGGAAAAAGCCATGAAAGGTTTTCATACAAAAACAAGCAAGCTGGAGAAGGAAATGTACAAAACAAACAAAACCATACAAGACATGAAAATAGAAATAGAAACAATAAAGAACACACAGTCAGAGTTAAAAGAGGAAGTGGAGAACCAAGGGAAGAGAACAGTAGCTACGGATGTGAGTATCAAAAATAGGATGCAAGAGATGGAAGACAGGATCTCAGGCATGGAAGATTAGATGGAAGAAATCAGTACAACATCCAAAGAAAATGACAAGGCTAAAAAATCTCTCACCCACAACATCCAAGAAATCAAGGACTCAATGAAAAGACGGAACCTAAGAATTATAGGTATAGAGGAAAGAGAGGACTCCCGACTCCAAGGTCCAGGAAATATCTTCAACAAAATCATAGAGGAAAACTTCCCAAACCTAAAAAAAGAGATGCCAATAAAAATCCAAGAGGCTTACAGAACACCAAACAGATTAGACCAGAAAAGAAACTCCTCTCGCCACATAATAATTGAAACTCCAAATGTACAGAACAAAGAAAGAATATTAAAAGCTGTAAGAGAAAAAGGTCAAGTCACATACAATGGAAGACCCATCAGAATTACACCTGACTTCTACCCAGAAACGTTAAAAGCTAGAAGGGCCTGGTCACATATACTACAAGTCCTGAGAGATCATAGGTGCCCAGCCAGACTACTTTACCCAGCAAAACTCTCTATCAACATAGATGGAGAAAACAAGATATTCCATGACAAAATCAAATTTAAACAATATCTACCCACAAACCCAGCCCTACAGAAAATCCTAGAAGGAAAATCCCAACCCAGAGAAGAAAACTCCACCCAAGAAAATAAAGGGAATAGAAAACTCCTCAGCAACTAAACCAAAAGAGGCACAGGACCACCACCTATACCAAACTAATGGGAAATAACAACCCCAGGTCACTAATATCCATCAACATCAGTGGACTCAACTCCCCAATAAAAAGACGTAGGTTTACAGAGTGGATCCGCAAGCAAGACCCTTCCTTATGCTGTATACAAGAGACACATCTAACTACGAAAGATAGACACTGCCTCAGAGTAAAGGGCTGGGAAAAGGTTTTCCAAGCAAATGGACCCAGGAAGCAAGCTGGAGTAGCCATCCTAATATCAAACAAAACAGACTTCCAACTGAAGTTAATGAAGAAAGACAAAGAAGGGCACTATAACTCATTAAAGGGAATATTCATCAAGAGGAAATCTCAATACTGAACATCTATGCCCCAAATACAAAGGCACCTACTTTCGTAAGAGAAACACTTCTAAAACTTAAAGCGCACGTCGATCACAACACATTAGTAGTGGGAGACTTCAACATCCCACTCACAACAAAGGACAGATCATCAAGACAGAAGACAAACAGAGAAATATTGAGTCTAACAGAGATCATGAAACAAATGGACCTAACAGATATCTACAGAACGCTTCACCCAAACACAAAGGAATACACCTTTTTCTCAGCACCCCACGGAACCTTCTCCAAAATCGACCACATAGTTGGTCACAAGGATAGTCTCAATAGATACAAGAAAATTGAAAGAACACCTTGTATCTTATCAGACCACCACGGAATAAAGCTGGTCTTCAACAGCAAAAGAATCAACAGAAAGCCTACACACACATGGAAATTGAACAGCTCCTTACTGGATGACCACTGGGTCAGGGAAGAAATAAAGAAGGAAAACAAAGACTTCTTAAAATCCAACGACAATGAAGACACAACATACCCAAACCTATGGGATACATTGAAAGCTGTGCTACGAGGAAAGTTCATAGCACTAAGTGCTTTCAAAAAGAAAATTGTGACAGCTCATATTAGTGAACTAACAGCTAAGCTGGGTGAATTGGAAAAAAAAAGAAACAAACACTCCCAAGAAGAGCAGAAGACAGGAAATCATCAAACTTAGAGCTGAAATCAACAACTTACAATCAAAAAGAACTATACAAAGAATCAATGAAACCAAGAATTGGTTCTTTGAGAAAATCAACAAAATAGACCCCTAGCCAAATTAACTAAAAGGCAAAGGGAAAGAACACAAATCAACAAAATCAGAAATGAAAAGGGAGAAATAACAACAGACATTGAGGAAATCCAGAAAATATTCGGGCATTACTTTAAAAATCTATATTGCACTAAATTTGAAAACCTAAGCAAAATGGACAATTTCCTTGATAAATTTCACCTACCAAAACTAAATCAAAATCAGATTAACAGCTTAACAACCCAATAACACCTAAGGAAATAGAAACAGTCATTAATAATCTCCCAACCAAAAAAGCCCAGGGCCAGATGGCTTTAGCACGGAATTCTACAGGACCTTCAAAGAGGAACTAACACCATTACTTTTCAAACTCTTCCACCACATAGAAACAGAAGATCACTGCCAAACTCATTCTATGAGGCCACTGTCATTCTGATTCCTAAACCACACAAAGACCCAATAAAGAAAGAGAACTTCAGACCAATCTCCCTCATGAGCATAGATGCAAAAATACTTAATAAAATAATAGCAAACCAAATTCAAGAACACATCAAAAGTATCATACACCATGATCAAGTAGGCTTCATCCCTGGAATGTAGGGATGGTTCAATATACGAAAGTCTATCAATGTAATTCACCACATAAACAAGATGAAAGAAAAAATCCACATGATAATCTCGCTAGATGCAGAAAAAGCATTTGACAAAATCCAACACCCCTTCATGCTAAAAGTTCTGGAGACAACGGGCATACAAGGACCATACCTAGAAATAATAATGGCAATATACAGCAAGCCAGTAGCCAACATCAAATTAAATGGAGAGAAGCTTGAAGCATTTCCTCTAAACTCAGGGACAAGACAAGGATGTCCACTTTCACCATATCTCTTCAATATAGTACTTGAAGTCCTTGCTAGAGCAATAAGACAACTAAAGGAGATCAAAGGGATAAAAATTGGAAATGAACAAGTCAAATTATCCCTATTCGCAGACGATATGTTAGTATACATAAGCGACCCCAAAAACTCCACCAAAGAACTCTAACAGCTGATAAACAACTTCAGCAAGGTGGCTGGATACAAAATTAACTCAAAAAAATCAGAAGCCCTTCTTTATACAACAAACAAATATACCGAGAAAGAAATAAGGGAAACAACCCCCTTCACAATAGCCACAAACAACATAAAATACCTGGGGTAACTCTAACCAAGCATGTAAAGGACCTATATAACAAGAACTTCAAGCCCCTGAAGAAAGAAATGGACTAGGCCTTTAGAAGATGGAAAGATCTCCCATGCTCATGGATAGGTAAGATCAACATAATAAAAATGGCTATCCTATGAAAAGCAATATATAGATTTAATGCAATTCCTATCAAAATACCGACACAATTCTTTTTTTTTTTTTTTTTTTTTTTTTGGTTTTTTCGAGACAGGGTTTCTCTGTGTAGCCCTGGCTGTCCTGGACTCACTTTATAGACCAGGCTGGCCTCGAACTCGCAAAGATCCGCCTGCCTCTGCCTCCCAAGTGCTGGGATTAAAGGCGTGCGCCACCACCGCCCGGCCCACAATTCTTTATAGACCTGGAAAAAGCTATTCTCAACTTCATATGGAACAACAAAAAGCCCAGAATAGCTAAATCAATCCTGTCCAATGAAAAAACATCTGGAGGTATCACCATCCCAGATTTCAAGCTGTACTACAGAGCAACAGTAATAAAAACAGCAGGGTACTGGTATAGAAACAGACCAGTGGATCAATGGAATCGAATTGAAGACCCAAACATGGATCCACACACCTATGGCCAACTAATCTTTGACAAAGAAGCCAAAAACACACAATGGAAGAAGGACAGCATCTTCAACAAATGGTGCTTGTCCAACTGGATGTCCACTTGCAAAAGAATGAAATTAGACCCATACCTATCACCTTGTACAAAACTTAATTCCAAGTGGATCAAAGATCTTAACATAAGGCCAGCCACACTAAAGATACTAGAAGAAAAAGTAGGAGAAACCCTCGAACTCATTGGCACAGGTGACAACTTCCTGAACAGAACACCAACAGCTCAGGACCTGAGATCAACAATCAATAAATGGGACCTCAGGAAACTGAAAAGCTTCTGTAAGGCAAAGGACACTATCATTCGAACAAAACGGCAACCAACAGACTGGGAGAAAATCTTCACCAACCCCACATCTGATAGAGGGCTATTATCTAAAATCTACAAAGAACTCAAGAAACTAAATGCCAGGAAACCAAATAATCCAATCAAAAAATGGGAGATGGAGCTAAATAGAGAATTCACGAAGGAGGAATCCCTAAGGGCTGAGAGACACCTGAAGAAATGTTCAACATCCTTAATCATCAGAGAAATGCAACTCAAGACGACCCTGAGATTCCACCTAACACCTGTTAGAATGGCTAAGATAAAGAGCTCAAATGATAGCGCATGCTGGCGAGGGTGTGGAGAAAGGGGAACCCTTCTCCATTGCTGGTGGGAGTGCAGACTTGTGCAACCACTATGGAGGTCTGTCTGGCGATATCTTAGAAATCTAGGAATAACCTTGCCTCAGGACCCAGCCGTACCACTTCTGGGTATACACCCAAAGGAACTCTCAGGGAGACATAGGGAAGTCTCCTCATCTATGTTCATAGCAGCCTTAATTGTAATAGCTAGAAATTGGAAACAACCCAGATGTCCCTCAACTGAAGAATGTATTAAAAAATTGTGGTACATCTATACAATGGAATATTACTCAGCTATCAGAAACAATGAAATCATGCAATTTGCAACCAAATGGATGGATCTAGAGAAGCTCATCCTGAGTGAGATAACCCAGTCTCAGAAGGATGCACATGGCATCTATTCACTTATAGTAGGATTTTAACTATATCGTACAGGATATCTGTACTACAACCAACACACCAAAAGGAACATGGACATAATTTTTTTTTTATCTTTTTCTTTTTCCTTCTTTTTTCTTTTTTCTTTTTCCTTTTCCCTTCTCTTTTTTCTCTCTTTTTTTGTTGATATTCTTTGTTTTTTGTGGGTTTGTGTGTTTGTTGGTCTTTTTTTTTTAGTATTCCCCCAGTAGCAATGAGACACCATTCACTGGCAGTACTGCCTCGTAGGCCCCCGGTGAATGAAGAGGCTCTTGGCCCTCATATGAGTCCTGATCTGTGGTGAGAGACTGTTAGGCAGGGACAATCCACCCCAGAGGAACAAGATGGAAGGGTCAGGGGGTAGAGCATGGGAGGGTGGGGCTGGGAAGCGTGAAAAGAGGACAATATGATAAGGATGTAACCTGAAGCAACAAACAAATAAATTTATTAACTAAAAAAAAAAAAAAAAAAAAAGGCAGGGGGCAGGGCTGAAATACTCTGAATGGAATAGAGGATACAGCCATTCGGCCTTGTTTTGCAGACCTCCAGGTGTAGAGAAGACGTGGAGCTAAGGTAAATTACAAGAGAATTGTGGTATTGGCCCATGCCTTTGACTTCAGCGGAGACGGGGTGGGGGGGAGCACCATAGAGTTGGTGGTCTTATGTATTCTGGAGTCATACGGAGCGGGGTGGTGAGGGTGCATACTCTTGGTCCCACCATTCAAGAAGAATACACCCTTGGTCCCAGCTCCCAGCACACTGGAGACAGAAATGGGCAGATCCCGGAGCTCAGGGTCAGCCTGATGCAGGGCAAACTGTAAATAGAGAAAGACTTTGATCCAGGAGTGGTGGAACACATCTTTGATCCCTTCAGATGGGAAACACAGGTCTCTGATCCCAATAATTAGAGTTCAGAGACACACACATGGGATTTGGAGGGACCTAGGTTTGGAGGCTACTTACAAAAGGCCTTCTCGATGCAGGCAGATTGTCCTTTGGGATCTCAAAATATATACACTAGAGCTGGTTTAGCTCCAAGGTGACAGAATGATTTCTTCTTTAACCCGGATTGAAAGATAACGCTTTGTATGTTGTCAGAAGGCCAAATTTGCTTCAGGAGAAGTACTACGTAGCCCCCCCACCTCCCCCCAAAAAAAGAGGGCAATTGTCCTAGGGTTGGGATTGGGGCAGGGCTCTGTTCTTATCGTTCCAGGAGAATCGAAGCGTCCATTAGGGGAGCCTGGGGACGGCTGGACAGCGGAATCCTCAGCAGAGAGCAGAATCAGGCACCAAGGAGGACGAGTGACCCACTTGATTCTGCCTGGCAGACTTCCTCAATAGCTGTCTCCATCGGGGGCCTGCAACCACCACAGCAATCCAATGTCACTGGGACCGCTCAGCTCTACACAATGGCCCGGCAGGAACCTCAGTGAAGCCTGCAAGATCAGCTTCTGCCTACAAACCCCTTAGGTCATCTAAACAGCTGAGAACAGAAGGACTGAACATAAAAGGAGTGTACTAACATTTTTAACCATTTTTTCCATTTGGGTTCGGGCCCCAAACAGGTCTACTACGACCCAAATCAGCAGGAAGTCACTTTAAGAGAGCGACGTCCCATGCCCAGTGGATGAGGAAGGTGTTTCTCCACCCTTCTTTTAGGTTATTTGAAGGATAACTGAAAACTCTTATATGTAGGGGAAGAGACTACAAGCTGATAAATGGTCCTGTCTTAATGGGTTTTGGAGGTTAGCCCCAGGGAATTCCTACTTTTCCTTTTCTGTATCCTTCTTCCTCTCCTATGTAGGAGTGCATGGGCTTGAGAAATATGAGATATAGACATAGCACAGGAAGGTCCAAGAAGAAGGGGCAGATTATTGAATATGCCCTTATATCTTTGTATATTGATACAAAATTAGTAGTTTATTTGGCTAAAGTGGTATTGACCATTGTTTATTGTGCAAAAATAAGATTGTATTGGATTACATCGGTATTGATCTTTGTATATTGATACAAAATTAAGATTATAGTTGTCCACAATGGTATTGACCCTTGCATATGGACGTAATATTAAGATTATATTGGGCTACATAGGCATTGATCTTGGTATATTGATACATAATTAAGAGTATATTTAACCACAATTGAATAGATCTTTGTATATTGATACAAATTTAAAGGTAATGCTTCCTAATGGTATCATACCTAGAGATACTTAAAAATAAAATGTGAAGCTCTGACCTCTTGATACCAACCATCTAAAACGGTCTAGGATAGTTAAAACAAACTCCTAGTCATGCAAACATGTCATTTTGTTAGCTACTATGACAGTCTATCACAGATATTCTCTAAACTGCCCAGTAATCAAGTTGCTAAGAGACAAGCAACATTTGCTTATCTATATACAAGAGATGGATAGGGCATCTTCAAAAACCCCAAGAGATCTGCAGAATATGGCATTCAAAGATGTTATCTTAAATCAAGATTTTTTTTTATATCGAGACATATCAGCGCCTGACAGCACCCCCTATTCTACTCCAAGTAGAAGATAAGCATCGAAGAACCTCCACTGTAAGATCGTTGAATTAGTGGCAAGCCTTTCTCTTGGCATGAAAAAACCCCTTGCACCAACTGCAGACAGACTGCTGTCCACAAAGGACAAAACTTGGTAGCAGGGAAGTCGACAGCCTAACTCTGCCAAGACAGGGTAGGTAAGTCCTTCATAATCCCTGCTCTACAACAAATGTCTGTCAGAGAAACAGGACCCAAAAGCTGAAGACTGATGCTGGAATGTATGGAGAGAAAATGGGAACTGTCCAGGCAGTCATTGGTATGTTCTTTCTTAGTTTTGGAAGCTGCAGGCCCTGCACTTCCTATATAAGCAAATATATTTATCCCTCTCAGGTCTCTGAGGTGGTTGAAGAATAGACAGCTAGAGTCTCATAGTTAAATTTGAATTGTTTAGGAATCAAGAGGGTGTTATAGATCTAAGAAGATACTCTTAAAAGTGTGTTGCAAGATAGTATGAATGTTGAGTCACATATAGACCTTTAAACTCATGGAGTTGGTTAGATAGTAGAATGTTAAAGTCAGGGGCCAAATATGTATAAACTGGACATTGGGAAGGTATACTGGGCCATTTAACTCTCATAAATGTGGGCCATTTAACTCTCATAAATGTGGCATATTTATATCTATTGTTTTGTATAATAGTTACTGTTATAAGAGAAGGAACCATCTGTTGGACTGAAAGGGGAAACTTCTGGGGGGGAAGAGGGTGGAAGGGTGGGATAGGAAGGGGGAATAGGGAGGGGTTTGTTACTGATATGTAACTTGAAGAAGAAAAAATAAAGTATTTTAAAAAAAGTAAAAAAAAACTTCAAAAAAAAAAGACAGAGAAGAAGAGGAATTCAGGAGGACAGATAGAAAGACACACAGGAAAGAAGGGAGGACATTGAGTTTGAAGGAGGTTGTTTGAGTTGGTATGGGAGACTGGGATAGATTTCTGGGATATTGGCTGAGGAGAAAGGTCAGCTGGATACTTTCTCTGCCTCTCTGAGCTAGCAGCAGTCTGTGACCCCAGCATCTGGCTCCTGAGGGGTTTTTTTTTTGGTAAAAATTGAATGACTGAGATTTTGTTAAAAACAGCAGGTCACTTTGTCTTATAGAGAGGGGGTAACTGTGACAGGTCTGTCATCTTCATTGCATAAAAGAATGTCAGGCAATGAAGTTCCTTTTGCCTCTTTGTTCTCCCTATTTAGGGTATTCTCTGAGCTGGTGAACACTTCCTCCCTAGAATGTTAGTGAGCTGTTCATTTGCTCTTTGAAGCTGCTTTGTCACCTGATTAATTCTAAACACAGCTGAGTAAATCACAGTGTGCATATGAGACACTTCCCAGGAATCTCTCTCCCTGTGTCTAACTGATACTCCTGTGTTTTTTTTGGTACATTCCCCAGGTTAGCATATTTGCCTAATGTGTATTGCACTGAAGTTATTTCCTTCTGCTAAATTGTGATGTCCTTACTAGATTGTAATCTTGGGGAGAAATTTACACCTGCTTGTACCTAGTAGTGTGAGTGCATGGTGGTATTAGGTACTCAGCCAGGGGCTTTGCTTAGAGAGGGAGAGAGCCCTGCAGTATTATTTAATCCTCTTTATCAGTAAGCAGTTGATTCTCAATAGAGATTCTTCACTTTAATTCCTGTATTGGTTTTCAAAAAGTTACTTGAATGATATCTTTACCTCTCAGTAGTCTGAAATGAGGTCATCTTGTATCATTCCAATAATAGGAAAAAAGTTCCTGGGAAATATGACAAATTGCATAGTCAGGGCTTTATATATTACAAAATAAAATAGTTTGCAGTGTGTGTGTGTGTGTGTGTGTGTGTGTGTGTGTGTGTAGTATGCATGTGCTTGTGTACAGATGGACTTTCATGTAGAGGCAAAAGGTCCATGTTAGGTGTTTTCCAGCTTAATTTTAAATTTTATTTGTTTTTATATGTGTGTAGGTGTGTGCATGCCTGCTTGCCTAGATGTGCACCACATGGATGCAGATTTCTCTGGAGGCTAGAAGTGGGGGCACCAGTAACCTGGAACTAGAGTTACAGATGGCTGTGAATTGCCTAATGAGGGTGCTTGGAAGCAAATTCAGATCCCCTGCAAGAGCAGCAAGTGCTCTTAACCACTGAGCCATCTCTCCAGGCCTGTTTTATGTTTTGAGGTGGAACTTACCAAATGGCTAGACTGGCTGGCCAGTAAGCTCCAGGGACTTGTCTGTGTCTGTACCTCCAATGATGCAATAGCAGACCTATGGCATTATACCCTTTGTTGTTGATGATGTTTTGTGTTGTTTTTGTTTGTTTGTTGTTTAATGGGGAGATTTTAAACTCAGATCATCGTGTTTCAACAACTCAAGTGCTTTCTCTGATTTGTTGTTTTGGGAAACATGCTTTGGTGTAATGAGGTTTTTCGAATAAGTTGTAAGTTCTTTAGATGAATTCTACATAGTCCATTATTTAATAATTCCTGGTGTTATTATCTTCATTGTCAGTGTTAAACAGCAAACCAGTTGAGATTAGGTATGTAAAATTTTACTTCAGGATTCCAATGTTCCACTAAAGATGGCAGTAAATGTGTGAATGAAAATCATGAAACCCTTACCCAACAGTACTGAATGTCCCCAGGGACTTTTGTGTATAAAGTTCACTCAGCCAGTGCTTAGATGTTTCATAATTAGTGATTTTCTGTCCTTTCTGCTCTCTATCCAGCAGTCAATGGGGGGGCAGGGGCATCAGTGGCAATCCTTAAGGTTCTACCATTGGTCTATTAAGATAACTCTTTTAGAGAAAATGGTATCGTCTTTTAGGAAACTGTGTCAAGGTGAACAGAAAGGACTGTATTTACTTTAGTGTAATCCTTTTGTATTCATAGTATTTACCTTTAGGATTACAAAGATGTATCTATCCTTAGGCAGTAGGCTTTGATGTTGCCACTTGGAAAACAAGTGTAATTTGTTGGGGTTTCTGTCATAAAGGAAGACTTACAAGGATATGGGTTGCTGAGGAAGTTATATTCTCCTTTTTAATGTCCTGGACACTTTCATGTGGGAATACTCATAAGAAAACTGTTTCCATTCTTCTGAGATCAAATGCCAAGCATTTACTTGGCACTTCAGGTTTTTTGTTTTGTTTTTCTTTTTTCTTTTCTTTTCTTTTTCTTTTTTTTTTTTTTTTTTTTTTTTTGTCTTTTGTGGGCTGGAGAGAAGGTAGCTTTCTTTTGAGTTAAGGCTATCAGATTTTAAGTTTAAAATTCCCAGTCTCTGGTCATGAGAATCTGTAGATAGTGGCAATTCAGAGGCCTGTCTCATCAAACAATTATACTTCTGATCCAGTAATCCTCTAGAACTCAGATTTGGCAAGCCTTTCGAAAATATTTTCCAAACAGTGCTTACAACCATTAGGTAAATGCCAGGTGAATACATGTAGTCAAATGCTTACCATGTGCCTTGGCAAGGAAATAATTCAAGATTTGAGTAATGCCCCCGTGGTTATAGGAGGATCACATTGAATTCACCTCAAAGGTGTGCTTATGATTGCTAAATCAGTTGTGACATTGGGCTGATGTTTTACTTTCAGGTGTAGGCTTTCTTATCACCTAAAAACTAAGATGAGAGAAGGATCATTTGGCTGGTGTCTTGAGCTCGTCTGTCTGAATCACTGAAGCACACTATTTGCTTCATCTCCAAATTTAACTGCAACCTTTCTCACGATATGGCTGTGTCAACTTAATCCCTCCCTTCCTCTTCATTTCTGGGGAGACCTTTGTAATTAAGTAAATAGTTCAGTGAATAGAGTTAGGAACCTGTCAAGGGAATTAACCTTGAACCTAAGTTAATGGGAATTTAGTTATTTTGTTTCTTTTCTAAAAGGCTTCAAGAGGATGCAGTACCCACAGCAACATATTAGAGAGACGGGGCACTTCTCTAAAAACCCTGATGGAGTAGAGCCAGACCTACCCCCTAAACCCTTTCACCTTGTCCCTGGTATATGTTGTCTAGAATCTCAGCTGTGTCTTCTACCCCTGTTGAATCAGAATTTACTCTCTCATCAAGGCTGTGGGGGATCAGTCTTCATGGCCAGTTAGCCCTGTTTCTCAATACCCAGAAGTGCTGTCTTAAATAGACATTTGATGATGAGATGTAAACAAATAAGGTAAAAACATCTTTTCATTATGATCAATAATCAAAATTTGAATATCTTTTCTAAAGGTAAGACTGTATAATCCTGTTATCTAGGGAATATTTTATTATACCATTGCTATAATGAGAGTTAAAATAATTATATGTGGCTTATTTAGAAGACACTAAGTAGTTAGTTTGGTATTTTTTGTTAAAGTGGCTTTTTTTAAGCATTTCCTGAAATGCCTTATCTCATATGGGAAAAATACTACTGAATTTGCTCATTTAAGGTGTATAATCTGATAGTTTTAGTATATTTAGTATAGCTACCTCCACAATAAGTTGTATTTTCATTAAATTTTAAAAATTTATTTTTTTCATTTTATTTTTCATTTCAAACAAAATACTTAGTTTTATTATGGCATTTTTACATATGGATATCATGGTACTTCACCGATATTCACTTCATTACCATCTCATTTACATTCTTCCCTCATGTTGACTCTCTTCCTACCTGCAAAAAATCTCCTCTTCTATTTTCATGTCACATATGGACTTAGTTTATCTTTGTACACACATATTCTTACTAAATCCTACAATGAAAGAAAACATAATATTTGTCTATTTTTATCACTTCAAAAGGAAACTTCATACTTTTTAGCACTTAAACTCCCATCCTGTGTCCCCTAGATTTAGGAAGCACCCAATCTATGTCTGGTTCTACCTATATATGATATGTTAGGGAAGTTTTGTATTCAATGGGAAGGGTTTCTTTTTTAAGTTAAAAAAAATTTTTTTTCTAGCTTAGATTTTATTCTTTAGCTTAGATCCCCCCTTCCCGTTCCATGGCATGAAGAAACAGATAAAGTTTTTGTCCTCTGTCTTCCATACGAACAACATACCTATAATTGAACACAACTTAGGGAGAACAAACTATAATGTTTAAAGCTTTATCCTATACCAAAGCACATCACTGAGAAGAAAAGTAGATCCCACCTACATTATGGTTAAAGGATTTCTTTGGGCTTGAGACAAGCTTTCTTTCTTTCTTTCTTTCTTTCTTTTTTTTTTTTTTTTTTTTTTTTACAAATCTAAATCAAATATAGCACAGAGTGGTAGAGTTATTTTATCATTACTTCTGTTACAAGAGCCAAAAGACAGGCCAAATTAAAGCAAAGAGAATAGTCTGACCCATGTGATGACATCAGCAAGAAAGAAGATGCCTCTAACAGAACTGAAACTTCATACTATAATTGATTATCTTTGGCTATGACTGGTCTAACTACATGTAAACTCCTTATATTCAGGAAAGCATTGCCTCTCCCTGGACCACATTAGTAAAAATGAAAGGAATAATTTCACAAGGGCAATCTTTGCATGTTACCAGAAGTAATTCAAAAGATAGACGAGGAACAGGCAAAAGCATGGTGTGATTGAAGAGTGCTTTGGCATGTTGTAAAGTCTGGGGTTTATGATTGCATTGCCACAAATCAGTTTCATTAACTTTAAGCAAACCTCACATTCTCATTAGGTCTTGATTCACAGTGCATCAAGGTTACAGAAGTCCTAAAAGACCTCTAGCTTAAAAGTCTAATCCACTGATGAATTAGCTGGACAGTTTGGCATTAAGTAGATGTGAGTAAGCTTGGCTTTCTTTCTTTCTTCCCTCCCTCCCTCCCTCCCTCCCTCCCTCCCTTCTTTCTTTCTTTCTTTCTTTCTTTCTTTCTTTCTTTCTTTCTTTCTGCCTCTGATATTGAATATTACCAACCAAATAGAGGAAAGATTTCTATCCCATCCTTGAACTACCCCACCTGTACTATCCCACCTGTACACAGATATTTAAAGGTTTTAAAATTTATATTTAAAAGTTAAAATTTAAAATAAAAAAGCTTATTTATTTTACAAAAATGACACACTAGATATCAAGATGTTTCCAATATTTCTTAATGCTTATATTAATCTTTGTAACTGTTAGAGAACCAGTGGATTCCTAGAAATAGCAAGGACCGATCAAAATGAGCTAGAACATCTGATCTTTTTGATACCCTCTAAAAAAAGTAGTGGGGGGGGAAGGCAGCTATAATCTTGAATTAGGAACTGGAGACTTGAATGGGAAAAGAATTGGTCCACAGTAATTGATTTTAAAGTATTAAAATTGTTTCCTTTCCCCACTAATAACAGGCAGCTGATTTGGCTCATGGTATGATTAATGGAACAGGGACAAACCTGAAAATACCAGGGAATTAAAAGCCTTTTGTTTTCTAAGTTTTAAATAAAAATTCAAATATGTGAGAGTCTCAGATTATGGAGGCTTATAAGTAATTCTGAAATCAAGAATTCCAGCTGTTTTATAAATCCCACTCAAACACACGTAATTTATTTAAGATTTTGGCAACACATATTGGACTTTTGACTTTGAGCTTTCTTTGATGTGGGTGAATCATTCACTTAGGAGTTTAAGGCAAGACCTCTTAAATTTGTGGCATGCTCTATCAGTTTGGATATATATTTTCAGATACATTGGGACAGAGGAAGTTTTACCCAGCCCAAAGTAAGTATCAGTCATGTACATACAATTCTATGTAAGTGGTGACACCCGAAGCATATATCTGTTGATATTTCTTCAGAAAACTATCCTGGATAGACTTTACAATACATAAATGGGTTGATTATTAATGGGAAGTATATCTTGATTCAAAATCAGATGGTAGACATTTAAGCTACTAATTGAAGGCCTTCTCTCAAATATCTGAAGAGGTGATGAGGTATATCAGACAGGAGAAGGAACAGGATAATACTGGATAGGGAAATTAGTAGATTTGAGTTGAGCAGGGTGTAGGCTGACTCAGAAACAAATAACACAAACCACAAGACTTCTAAGACTGACTTGACCTTCCAGTAATGAACACTGCAGAAAAGATTAGTTGGTACAGTAATTGTCAAGTACTTTGAGTAAATGTTGGGTTCAAAAATAAAGATACTTAATGTGTGTTTTAGGATTAAGTGAGGTATAGATTAATATTTAGTGCCTCAAATGATGGGAAAGGAGATAATGCTGTCATTTCACAGAGGAACCTGGAATTCGCACTCAAAATTTAGTTCAGATATCAAAACTGATGAGCATATACATATATACCAAGAAGGTACAAACAGGTTTACTCAGGTTTTATAATATCTTCTGAGGGCAACAGGACAGAATACTAAACAAATCTAGAATGAATTGAGACAGAGGGAGATTGTGGTCTTGGGTTTCCAATTTCTATGTGTGGTTTGATTATCATAACTTACATGACTGTTCACAACTACCTGTAACTCTCGTTTTATCTGATGTCTTCTTTTGGCCTCTGCAGGTTCTATGTGCATGCATGTGGTACACAAAAACTGAGGAAAGCACATACACATTAAAAATGAAAAGAACAGAGATATGTTTTCTGAGCCATATATGGTCTTTTCTTCTAAATTAATGTAGGGATTTTGATTTTGTCCCTTCATACTTTAGAAAAGAAAGTAGGAATTTTGACAACTTGAGGTTTCTGGTGAAATTTAGAAGCAAAGATCTCTGGTGCCTTCATTTCAGATCAAAATCCCAAGACCAGGAGTTAGGTGCTTGCCACATGATCAATGGCAGATCACTGAAGGGGAAAACGGGGAGTTTTATTACACCAGTTGCTATGCTCTACTGTACACAAAATACCACAACAGATCACATTTTATTAGGATGATTCAGAAATAAGGAAGAGATAGACAGGGGCAGGAACATCTCACTTCTCAAGTTACACCACACAGGTGCTACATGCTGTACTAGTTCCTATTTCATTAGATACAAGATCAATCTTGAAAATTCCAGAATAAATTGTCAGATCTGAACAGCAAACCGACTTGACTGAAACAACGCACACTGCTTTCACATTAAAAAGATTTTAATGAAAATATTAAAATATTTGTGCTTAAGTACCCAACGAAAGATTTGTCATGAAGGAAATATCATTGTTTCAGTCCCTTGCCTCAGAGAGCTAGAAAGTATAAGAAGTTAGTATATGCTTTCACTTCAAAGAAAAATAGAAGCTCCCTGATCAGTGGGTGATCAGTACGCAAGAAAAAACTCAGTTCTCGGTCAGAGAGATGAGTACCTGCTGTCTCCACATCAAGGAGACAAGCAGATGCTCCATAGCTTAAAAGAGACATCGTGTGTGTGTTTGTGAAGCTTTCTCTCTCTCTCTCTCTCTCTCTCTCTGTCTTTTTTTCTTTCTTAAAAAAACAATTTGACTTGGATTTCAAACAGGACTGCTTAAATCCTAGATTTGGGGATATTTTCAATAGTGGAATTCATTATTACTGCCTACAGACACAATGCTATATAAAAGGTCTCCTGAACTAATTCTTCCTAATTGAAATCTTTCAACCCCTTTGACAGCATCTTCCCAGACATTATCCAGCCTCATCTCTGGGAGGCACCATTCAATTCTCCACTTGCTTTGTTTGTAACATCCCATCCCACATAGAACTGGACACATACAATGCATTTGCCTTTTGTGTTTGAGTTCTTTCCGCTCAACATAATACTCTCTAGGTTCATTCATGTTGTCATGAATGACAGGACCCCCTTCTCTTTTAAGACTGGCTCGGCTGTTATTGTATAATTTGTGCCGTGTTTTCTTCATCCACTTATCAGTTGATACTTAAGGTGATTTCAGATTTTATCTATCACAAGTAATGCTACAGTAAGCATCTATTCAGAAGATGGATATCATTTTCTTTGTAGTGGCATTTCAGGATAATGTGGAATCTGTATTTTCTAATTGCATGCATGGCTGCCTGCCTGTGTGCACATGTAGAGGTCAAAAGAGTACACCGACTCTGACTCTCTTCCTCAATCAGTCTCTACCATATTTTTAGAGTTTCTTACTGAACCTGGAACTTGGCATTTCAGCTAGGCTGGGGCCCAGCTAACTTATACAATATGTCTTTATTCCCCAACAATGTGGCTATAGGAATATACAGCTTTTCTCTCACTGGGAATTTCAACTTAGATATTTTTACTTTTGCAGGAAGCAGTCTTCCCCACTGACACATCTCTTTTTTTTTCCTATTAGTGTATTTTATATTTAAAATATTGAGATTGCATTGCTGAGGCATCTCTTAATCCTCTGTACTTTCAATTTAAGGAGGTTCTATATCGTTTTCCATATTGGCTAGAAACCAACGATCATTGTTGTTAAGAATAAATACCTACATAAAGATTAAGGGTAGTCAACTGAATTTGATTTTCCATAAGGATTAGTCTGCACTGATATATTCCATTTGTGTAAAACTTATTTCATCAAAATTAGCAACTTTTACTAGTAACCAGGTACGGTAAAGTCTCTTCTCTTATTTATACAAGCAACTACAGAATGCATTGGCCTATTGTGAACAAACTTTCTTTTAAGTTCAAATGAATGTGAAAATCGCAAGTGTGCTTTGGAGTCATCTTTCTGGTTATTATTTCAGAGAACTGAAATTTAAAGATGTGAAGCTCATAGTGCAGCTGTCAGTACTTGTATCTGAACTACCACAGCTGGAGAATATGTAGGAAAGCCATAAAGGTTGCTTTTTAAACACCTGCTCTGATCATTATTGCATTTTCTTCTTTCTACTCTTCTCCTAACTCTGGACTTAGGCTTGTCAAAAGCTTGTTCTGCTGATTTCTAAGTTTTTATTTAAGGTGGTATGTTGAATGTTCATGTTTGTTTCTTTTAATCAAATGGCCTCAAACTCATGATCATCCCAAGTTCTGGAATTATAGGTGTGTGCTATAATGCCTGGCTTTGAGACCTTGCTTGATGTAGATGTTATTAGCTCTCCTTTTGAACCATTTGGTTGTGTCCCATGCCTTGATATGTCATTTATCTCATATTTTCCTACTTCTCCTTTAGTTTCATTAATCAATTGGTTGTTCAAGTGTTAGCTAGCATGTATTCCTAAGAGTTGTTCTTAATTTTTCTCTATTGATAATTTCTGGTTTCATGTCATTGGGTTGCAACAATATTTGGGATGATTTGAAATTACTCCCATAACAACTTGTGGCTTAACATGATCTATCCTGATGAATGTTTTATGTTAGGTGGGATATTTTCTATATGTGTATTAGATCTATTCAGCCTAAAGAAGAACTTAAGTCCACTGTCTCTGTGCTGATTATCTGTCTTGATGATCTGTTCATATTGAACATGAGGCAGAGTTCCACAATTCTGGTATACACCCTTTTTTTTCCTTCATATCATTTGCTTTACACATACATGTAATGCTACAAAAAGTCTTGGAAAAAATTGAGACAGATCATCACTCTGTAGCTTAAGCTTCCCTCAGACTTGACCTGATCTGTTTTACCTTCCCCTGTGCTGAAATTATGTATATATTCGTTCCCATATCCAACTAAGCTCTAAGACATCGATTCAAGACTTATTTTATGAATGAGACCACAGGAAATGTTTTACTGTGCCCTAATGTAATATTCACACACAGTCTTTATGGTTGTTGTGATCCACATTTTGCTACAGGTTAAGTAACCTATTGGCTACCACAGCAACTTTTAATTAACAGTAGTGTAACTTTTAATAAATTCAGCCACAAGGTGGTTTATCATTATGACCATATCTAGCTGATTGCTGACTCACCCTTAAATTTAAGTTACACCCGTGTTCCACTTATCCCACTGACATTTAAACATTTAGAACCATGACTCACAGTCATAATTTAATTTGCATGGCTATGCATTCACAATCCATATACTGGATAAATGCTTCACAGTTCTTTATTATGGTGACCTTGACATTTTCAATTCTATTAAGTTTTGTATTTTTAAATGAGTTATGATTTATTAAATATCATGACCTATCAGTAGGTTTACACTTGTACTTTGAAAGCCCTTTATCTAAATACTCTTTTTAGACATTATGATGCCTGCCATCCAATTATAAAAAGTACACATTGAATTTGACAAAACAAAGCAGCACGGATCAGGTCACCTTGATGCTTCTCAAATTTGATTTTGTTTTCTCACCTTTTGTCTTTGATTACATTGTCTTGCTCCCAAGATTAGCACCTTTTCTGTGAAAACACTTGTGAGTATCAAATACTACTGGCATGCAGAATTTGAATCCAGTTCAGCAGAGTTACTGTGTTCCTTTCCTCCCACTCTTTGACCTTTGCTCCAGTTCTTTCAGTCCATTGCACCTTTTCCTGTATGTGAGGTTGCCACTGTAAACCCCCAAGACTGCCTGGTGGAGAGAAAGCCCAGAAAGCATGATGGCATGTGTTGCACACTAGTAATTCTCTAATAGAAAGGTCTTCTTTTGCTTTCCGTCACATGACACAACTGGCACTACATTGTCCCCTAACATTTGCAGATATTTTTGTAAAGACATTTCAAACAGTATCCATGTATGTGTGTTTAATGTACATACCTACCTTGACCCCTCAATGAGCTTTCAATAGATGAGTAAATGATGCTTCATTTGGAAATTGTATTTTCTCATAGCTGGAGCTCTACTTGTTTGCTTTTATTTCAGCCAAATAGCTAATATTATATTGTAAGGGTAAGCTAGTGTGCAGATAGACAATGAAATAGCAGCATGCAGGATAAGTTTTATGGCATTCCTAAATGGAACATTATGCTACCTGCCTTCCAATGATAAAATTACTGTGTGAAAAGTAACCAAGAGAAGCTAGAGATAGGAAAATACAGCACAATAATTTCACTAATTCAAAATTTTATTTGGTGTCAAAATACCTTAACTGTGAATTGGATAAATAATTTCACCATTAACTTTAGAAGATACGCTTCTAGAAAATATTAGTTTTATTATCAGTGTGCTATTAGAAATATATTGAAGGAGTTCACTCCAAATTCATTTATTGACTTTTTTTTCTTTCTGCAGGTAACTTTTATATCCACTTAGGTACAAAAGTTTTGTAAGAAAGATAACACTTTTATTGCATCATAATTTGATATTATACAAGTCATAATGCAAACTCAGAAGCATAAATATATGTACATGATGCAACCAGATGGCAATGTAACCACTAAAAGATTCAAAATGTAAAACTAGAATTTTAACAGGCAAAATACTTCATATGGCTTTTAATGGAAAATAACTGCTTAGAAATGTTTCATTATTGCCCCATTCGAGTCATTCCCTATCAGTGAACATAAAATTATCTTCTCCAAAGTGTTCCATTTTGTCTAAGCCAACCTTGTACACATGTATGCAATTTCTGTAAATATATATATATATATACATATGTACAGATAGCAATATACAATACACAGACATATCTGTTTTAATACCCCTGAACATCTTGATTAAAACTATTACAATGTTTCTATTATAAAACTACTTGGAAAGTTGCCATAACTTCATGGGATGAAATTAAGTCCTACAGAGTTAACAGAAAAATGTTAGATTATAAATACATTCTTAAAAAAAAACTGAATAGTGGTCCTGCATTCATCTTTTATATTACAGGAAAATGTTTTAATTCATTTGAAGTATTTACATCTTCTTATTCTTGGTTTCTGCATGAAATATACAAAAGAAGTTAAGGTGACATGTTGTTGTAGGCAGGCCTATTTGTTAGGTTTTTCTACTTGTTCATGTTTGTCTAAGTTCCAATTCTCTTCTTTGGAGTTGTTATTGATTTCTAGTTGCCTTGTATTTCTGCTGCTGCTGCTTCTTTTGGTGTTCTGAGAACACTGGGTGACTTTACTTCTAGGAACAGGAAGAAAAGATTTCACTCTTGAGACACCCAACTCAGTCTTTGATTTACTGTTGCTGCATTCAGTAGTTTGATGGCTGCTGAGAGGACTGGCTTCCTACAAGATAGGAGAAAGCAATAGGTTTACCAGAGTTGCCCAATTCAGTGGTCAGTTCCACTCACCCTTCCCTTTGAGTCTGAGGAAGCTTCCAGGAGTTTCTCCCTGTGTGAGGAGAAGCTAACAACTGTCTAGAGTAAACTTTTTGCTTGATTTTTGTGAGATACACTTCTTAGCATCATTTAAACAAATATAATCACTTAGCATTCTTAAATAAATACTAAATTAAATAAATATTTGCAGGCATCAGGGAGGCAAGAGCTAAAACGTCTTAATATCAATAGGAATTTCATATAATTTTAGGCCTGAGAACATCAAACTGGTGAAGCTCAATTGTTCTGGTATAGATGTTACATGTCCCCACCAGAGGCTCATGCGTTCAAGGCTTGGTTTCCAGCTGGTGGAGCCAATCACTGATAGACACTGGATCATGAGCATGCTGACTTAGGGAGATCACTGGGTTTGTAATTTTGATGATATTATTAGGAAGTGATGGGAATTATAGGTGGAGCCTAGTTGTAGGAAGTAGGTAATTGAGTGTGTGTGTGTTCAGTGAAGGTATATCTTTAAATTTTTATTTACATGTCTGTGTGCATGGGAATGTACCATAGCATGTGAATAGAGGTCAGAGGAAAACTTGTAGGAGTCAGTTCTCTCTTTCTAGCATGTAGGTTACAGGTGTTCAGGGTTTTTGTATCTTTCTGTGTTTCTTGACCTGCTGTTTCACCACAGGCCCAGAAACAAAAGAACCAGCTAACTGTGGACTAGAAATGCTGAAATCATGAGCAAAGATATATCTATTATCCCTTCCAATCATTTCTTTTAGGTATCTGTCATAGTGACAAAACACTAACACACCAACCAAGCACTATGTAGGCAGATCTCCACATTATGTTGCCTCAGATAAGTCATCTTTTTATATTTCAACAAGTGGGCTTTAATCCTCTACTAAAAGATGACTCTGTCCTAGTTGTTTGGCACATAGCAAAGAACATTAAGAAAACCACCCTGCTCTACTGGAGTGTACATTCTAGTAAAGCAAGGCCCCTACTTAGCAAATCTGTGACCAGGTGGCTCAAAACCACATATGGTCATACTCTGATCGAATGATTTTAGTGTTGCAGAGCTACTGTAATCAACTGGCCAACATTTCCCATTTTTTCCCATAAGGAATATGATGGCTAGATAGGTGAGAGTATCAATCTGTATGATCAAAACAGGGAAGTTGGAAATTATCCAATGTTTCTCCACTTTCATTCAAGGTCCTTTGACCTGTATTGTATTAAACTGCAAAGCTCTGAGACGATGCACATTACTGTGTGAGTAATAATGCAACCACACAGCAATGCAATCATTGAAAGATTTGAAAGTAGAATTTAACAGATCAAATTAAGATACCTTGGAGGGGAAAGCAACAGCTTGCCTTAAACTGGCAGTGGTATCTTCTTGAAATGTGGAAGTCAGTCTTTCTTGATATTGGCTACAAAGCTGGAATCAGTTGGGCAGTGCTGACAGGCTGATCTCCCAAGATGCAGATTTAAAAGATCTTGGCTTCGGCATGGGTAAACTTTACAACATCTCCCACATGCAGAAAGTGAGGCCAAAGTTAAAACCTTACCTCAACTCCTCAAGATCCCTTTCTGCATTGAGCTAGTCAGTGATGGCACCAATCTGAGCTTTCTCCCTTCACATAGATGGTGATCTTTCCTGACTGCCCACACTGTTTGAATTGTTGTTAAATAATTAGCTTGCACCTTTAGCTCTCAGTTATGCTTGAGGAGTGCATTTAGACACACCAATCAACATAACTTACCTTGCTCCTCAACCTGCATTTTTGATAGAATCTTTCTAAGGCATCTCCTTTTGCACATTGCAGGTTAATACTGTTCTTTCAACTGAGCAAGAGTCATCAGTTAGCTTTAATATCTGCCTCCCTTTCTATCTAATGTGATGTTACCTGCAACCTTATAGTTATGCTATAATTATGGAATTATAGCAGTGTTGGTGGAGGAAAAAAGTGTGTGTGTGTGTGTGTGTGTGTGTTTGTGTGTGGCAGGGGAGGTTAACATACTCATTAGTTGTAGAAATCCCAAATTTCTAGGCATGTCCTAAGTATGTCACTAAAGGCCTTTTCTTAAGTCTATCTCAAATCTCCTTTCCCCTCTATTTATGCTCTATTAAAGTCATTATAAGCTCTTCATATGACCACTGAACCAACCCTGAATCACTGTAGTGAACTCTCCTGGTACCAGATCTTCAGAGCCAGCTATTTCAGACTTCTAAGCCAGCTGCAAGCAACTCTAACATACAATTGTCTGGAGCTTTCAACACTTTCCTAGTGAATGAAAAGCAGTGAGGGGGGAAACATGAGGTCTATAGTACATGCATCTGTAGGGAAAAGAAGGTGAGCCTCCAAACGTGTGTCCTGGGAAAGAAAGAGCTTTCTTTCAGACAAGTTTGCTCTTTGGGGAATCATTAATAAGAACATGCTGTTGTTGTTTTAGGACCAACAAACTGCAAGTGAGCATGGGAGGAGGGTTGTGCTACACACACCAGTTGGTGCTTTACTGCAGCTCACAATATGCTAACAGTGCAGTAGAAAAATGAAAGAGAATTGTAATCGTCTTAGTATGATTGATTTTCTTTGAAAAACTGTTGATGCTAACAAGTGGTGAGACATAAGAATTTACATTACTGTTTAAGAATGAGGCAGCTTTCCAATAGCTTATGAATTGAATGTTTGGTTGTTGTCAGTATTGTTTTGGAGGACTTCTAGAAACTTCAAGAAGTAGGGTTTAAGCAGCAAAAAGTAGGTCACTAGGAGTGGGTTCTTGGAGTTTCTTGTCTTTGGTAACCTTCTGTCTCACTCTTTGCTTCCTGTTTACAAAGAAAGTAAATAGCTCTTCAGCCACACACTCCTTTGGTCATGATGCTGTGCTTAATTTTAAGTACATGGGCCGAGTGATCTTGAACTAAAACCCCAGAAACTATGGGACAAATATTTCCTCCCTTACATTGTTTGGGTTAGGGATCTGTTCAGAGTTAGACAAAAGAGAATTAACATGGCCCAGCTTGTTGGATATTGGATAGTGGCAATCATGTGCTGAGGTATAACTGTAAAATCACAGTAAAGACACCATAACTTAACATCATGGGGCTTAGTCATTGCCCTAGTAGAGTACATTAGTTACTCTTCTGGTTGCTATGATGAATTCCAAGCAATGTAGGGGCGGAAAGATTCATATGGATCAGAGTTGAAGGGTTGCAGAATTAGGAGGGAAGGCCACTGAAGTCAGAAGTAGAGAGAGGTGAATGTGTGCTGTGCCCACCTTCTCTATTTTATTCAATCCAGGTCTTCTGTCTATGGGAAGGGTGTCATCCACCTCCTATGTGTGTTTTCTTTCTCCAGTTAAACCTTCCTGGAAGCTCCCTTAGAGAAACAACTGAGGTGTGTTCTATGTTGATGCAAAACTCAGTGAGGCTAAGAAGATTATAAGTTGGGGATTGGCCTTATGCAATAATTTGGTCTAAAATATAGTAGACTACATATGTTACTTAGTGGTACACCACTGTCTAGCATGTGGGAGGGAGGGCATGAATTCCCTCTCTGGCATAACAAAAGAAGAGGGAACATTTTTAAAAAATAAGATAGTACCTATCTATAATATAAAATGAAAATGATAATCTCTATATTTTTGCTGAATTATCTTTAAGTACTGGGTTAATATCAAGGCACCCAAAAGGGAAAGGAGATAATGCGACATATTTTTAAAAATTACTTGTTTATGTTTATTTTATGTACATTGATATTTTTACCTGTCTGTATAACTGTGTGAGGGTGTCAGATCCTAAAGTTACAGACACTTGTGAACTGCCACATCAGTACTAAGAATTGAACCCTGGTCCTTTGCAAGATTAGTCAGTGCTCTTAACTTCTGAGCCATCTCTCCAGCCCCAGGGTGTGTGATTTTGAAGTCCCTCCTTTAGTCTGCATCATGAGGACAAGCAGAATGACCACAAAAATTACTAAAACTTCTTCCATAACAGCTGAAGATATGTTTGGGGTGTCCAGGCTGAGTCACCTTGTGGAGGTGTGAGGAGGGTGTTACTTATATGTGTGGAGGCTCATTTGGGCTTGTGTAGGTCACAGAAATTCAAGGTGTGAGTATGCAAATCAAAAAACATACCTATGGATAGTGAAGGAATGGTGTGCCCAAACCTGTGACAGTCAAGCCCAGTTTTAAGGTGTCTTTCCCAAAGATCTTTAAGCAGGAGCCTTAAGGATTATTTAAAACTTCTTGGCCTAAAACTCCCAACATCCCCTTATAATCCTCTAACAAAAACTCTAATTTATTTTCCCAAAGTTGTTTTAAATATTTATCCCTAACAAACTACTTTTAAATCAGAGCAAGCCATTCATTCAATACTTAGCATGTTCTAAAAGCTACAAAGACGTGATGCCTCTCTAGATGCTAAAGGGGGGAGACATGACTGGCATACAGGACTAAGTCAAGGGTAAGACTGTGGGAAGAAGAGTGAAGGGACATCAGGGAGAGGAATACAATTCACACATAGAAAAGTTTTTTTAGCTTCTCTAAAAATATATTCGGGAATAAAGAAAGGGTGTAAAAAAGTAAAGATGGATAAAAGCTACATTTTAGAGCACTGGATATTATGCCTGGCTACACATGAGAATCCAGGGTCCTGTCTGTACCTCAGTATAATTACACCAGAACATTTAGAGGTCAGAGTTCAGGAAGTGAAGATTTACAAAAGCCTTCAAGTAGATGTCATTATGACACCGTGGATGAGGACTTTTGCTTTCAGAAGATTAGTCTGCATTTACGTCATTTAAGTAATAGGAAAACAAATACCCTATTTGTCATTTCTATTGACGATTTACTTGTTTTGCTGTTTTAAGAAACAGTTATGGTCCTTCACTGTCAGAGCTGTAAGGAGTCACATTGGGGCAGGAGGAACAGGTTCTTGAAGGAGTACGCCTTCTGGCCATGAACGAGAAAGTAATTTCAGTTAATCCAGAGTGCTCTCACCTATAAAGGGAGTCATTTCCTGATAAGAGGAGAAACTGGGCATGGGACCAAGAAATGCTAGGTGAATTGTAAATATGATAGCAAAGGAAAGGCTCTGCCAGGTTCCAGACAGCTGTGGTACTTTGCCCTCTGCTGGCAGGTCCTGAGAAAAGCATCTTTGAGATGCCAAGAGTCTAATGTCTTCACTATAAAAAGAAAGAAATCAGGATGCAGCTATCCTAAAACTCATAGCACATTTAAACCACCATGTAGTTCTTAAGAGGGCAGGCATGAGAAAGGACACCTTAGGGCTTCCTTATAAAACAGAGCTTCCCTAGCTGCCAGTAGCTTATACCAATTTCAGTACTATGTTCCTATGGACAATGGCTTATAATAGAAAAATAAGGTTTCTCTATCAGACATTTAAACAAAAGCAACATTGTCTAACAACTGTTTTTTAGTGCATGAATTTGAACTCAACACTTACCTGTGCTAAGAAAGGAAAACACTCTACCACTGAGCAATACCTATAGCTTACAGTTAACAATATGTTCATACAAAAAATGACTTGGTACTAGAGGAAATTGCTCATAATTGCTCATTATCTCATTCCTCAAGACGCTCATGGCCCCTTCCTGTGCTCTATACATTGAATCCTAAAGCATAGTTCTAGGGGATCGAGCAAAGCTCAGGAAGCTATCAACATGGATAGGGAATTGAGGATTTAAAGATGGCAGAATATTTTCAAACCCAAATGCTCAGTAAGGACACAAGGACGGTGCAAAACTGCTCCTGGTAGGGAGAGAGGTCTTTATAACGTGTTATATATTTTATTAGGGACTACAGTCCACTTCTTCCTTTTTAATACAAACGTTACTAACCAGAACTGGAATCTAATGAAACAATGGGGGCAGAAGAAGCTGTGAACCCAGGGCTGTCGGATAACCAGCTAAAGATTAGTCTTTAATAGTTACAACATGCTCACTTTAATACCCTGCTCTCTGTACCCCACTTATCTTTGCACACCATTGTGGGGTAGATGTGAACAGGATGGGACTTATGATTCAACGGGGCTTGTTCAACACAAACCATGTGTTACTAAGTGCTTCTAGGTCCTCTCCATCCTCACAAAGTGGTGGTTGGGTAGGAGTTCATCCGTTGTTCCTGTTCACCCAGAAGACAAACTGTGCTCTGTCTTGCATGGGTTAACAGAATCTGTATGAAGTTTTTCTCTTCTGTTAGCCTTTCTAACTTGATTTTGAAAGACTGTCTCTCACTAAAACTCAAAGAAAATGAGAATTTTTAAGTATCTATCATCTTTAGGTTATTACTCAGCCCTTGTGATATTTAACTCAAGAGTCATTACATGCAAGAAATCTTATGCCATTTGTCAAACAAACAAACAAAAAATGAAAACAAAGGAAGACCTTAAAATAAACACAATATTTTGAGATATAATATCGAATTGTAAGAAAAAAAGTTTATTATCCAAACATTTAAAAATCCCAATTGATTCATGTACACTTTCTCCTATTTCTTCTCTCAGTGGAAATTACAGAGTTGAGTTGAGAAGTCAGTTCTACAACAAACTTTTTTTTCCTCTCATTTTGGGGAGAAAAACATTTACCTTGTGTGGCACTGGCACCCTCGGGTTAGCAGGTGCTGATGACGCAGGGTTGGTTCTTGAACTATTGAACTTCCTTAAGTCATCCCTGGAATCAGCAATCTGGAAAACACACAGATCACCCAGTCAGGCCTCTGCTGTTACACTTGTAGCTCACCTGAAGCACAGGCAAATGCCACCAGAGAACGACTACAGAAGAGCAGACACCCACTTCTCTAACTTTGAAAACCTCTAGAGAATATGTCTCCAGAGTCTGTCCTGCTCAAAGGACAATTTTTTAAACACCAACAACAACCTATTAAAAAAGGTCTCTCTCATGAAGAGCAGAACTTTCTAGAAGAAAAATATCTACTTGGCAAGGTAAAAATAATTAAAATGTGAGTCATTACCTCATTTTTCCTATAGATAAGAGTTCAGTTCATTTCCAGCAAGGTAAGGCAGTTGCTTCTACTTTCTCCCTAGAAAGTTTAACTGTTCATCTAAAAT
This sequence comes from Lophiomys imhausi, assembly GCA_907164525.1. Lineage (NCBI taxonomy): Eukaryota > Metazoa > Chordata > Mammalia > Rodentia > Muridae > Lophiomys > Lophiomys imhausi. The sequence continues at coordinate 20,846,309 of CAJQZJ010001969.1, read as the reverse complement.
AGTTGAGCCTTCATTGGAATCTCGGCATGTGAATATCTTTGCTCCCTTCCAAGTAAAAATGCTTATGGAGGAGGCTTGGTCAAATGTCCCAAAGATATTAGAGTGGAAAACCAGGTTCATTTATTAATATTTTCTTTGAGATTTCTGGTAACTGGTTCCTATATCTGGTTCTCAACTTTCACAACTTAAAGATTAGGACAATACATAATATATAGGAGCATTCCTCTTCTTATTTGTAATGTTTTAATTCTGTCTATAGCCTGAATCTTCTGTGAAATTTGACTCTTTCTGACAGTCTATGAAGGAAAATTAGCAGTAGAAATGTCTGAGAGATTCAAAGTTAGGCTTTTATCTAAAGCTCCTTATAGAGACACACATGGAGTTCAAGGGTAGCCTAAGCTACCATAGCAAGAGAGAATCTGCATCAAAACATGAGGACAGAGATGTAGTTCAGTGGTAGAACACATGTCTAGTCTGCAAAGCCTCAGGTTTCACCTGCCATGTCACACACAAACCGTCCTCAAATCAAAAGACTGCTCAAATATATATGTTGACTCAATTTTTGCTGATACAATTCACATACAGTTTTAAGATCAGGAGTTTCAGAGGACAACAAAGGCCTCTGCTATCCAATGGCTTGGGGAAAATGGATTTTTCTGAGTAAAGTAAAGGATGATTTGATTTATAGCATCAACAATGATACATGATAAGAAATTTCAATTAGAGGATGAGTTTCAGGATGTGGCTCCCGGCATCCTGTTGTAGAGATGAGTCTCTACTGGAGAGAGCCAATGACTCGGCACCTGGGGACCACTCACCTTGCTTATATCAGACTCAGATTTGCTGGAGCACATACTCTGGAGCTCTTTGACAAGATCTGCTTCATCATCTGAACCCAAAGAGAGTCTGTGGTCCAAAGTCAATGTCAGTGAGAGATCATTCTCTAAGGATCTAATACAAAGAGCAGAGGAGAGCTTTTCAAAATGAGAACAAATAAGTTACCAAATCTAGACACTGTACCTTCTGAACTTTGAGATGGATTAGTGTTCAGTATCCTCCCAAGTATCTCACAAATGTTATCTAGTGCAACAACAACCCTATACCAAGAGTTGAGAATAATAACTGGTATATTCTCTCAAGATGTCATTAACTTCCAACCAAGAAACTCTCAGTAGGATAACATTTGTTTTTCGACAAAGAGCTACATAGGTGTAAATTATTGTAATTTCCTTTCTTTCTCCCTTTTTTTTTTTTCTGTCTCTCAGTCCAGAAAAGGTGAAGTTATACCCATAAAGTTTCACCAACATGCCTGCCCAAATGTGAACTGAAAAAGGATGACACTAATAGACATGCCAAAGTGGACAGGGAAAAGCCCACAAGGCCTCAGTCCTATACAAAGAACTGTAGGCACCCAACGGATACTGAGAGTGGGAGAAGTGGTCTTCGCCAGGGAAGAACAATACCAATGTAATACATACATAAGAATACATGCGTATAGCAATGCATACATAAAAGTAACATTATACAGACTGAGCAGGTTATATTTAGGTATTCTAAAGAAAACAGAAGCCGGGCAGTGGTGGCGCACGCCTTTAGTCCCAGCACTTGGGAGGCAGAGGCAGGCGGATCTTTGTGAGTTCAAGGCCAGCCTGGTCTACAAAGTGAGTCCAGGACAGCCAGGGCTACACAGAGAAACCCTGTCTCGAAAAACCAAAAAAAAAAAAGAAAACAGAGGCCATTAATTTGAAGAACAGTGGGTATATGGGAAGGTTTAGTAGAGCAGTGATTCTCAACCTTCCTAATGCTATGACCCTTTAATTAATACAGTTCCTCCTGCTCAGTGACTCCCAACCATACAATTATTTCATGACTACTTCACAACCATAACTTTCCTACTGTTATAAATTGTAATATAAACAACAATTTGATATGCTAGATAGCTGATTTGTGAGCTCAGAGGGGTTGCAACCTACAGATTGAAAACCACTGGTTTAGAAGAAGGGAAGGGAAAAATGTAATTGCATTTATCTCAAATATTAGTCTTTAAAAAGTTAAAAAAAAGATTCATTTCAAACTGGAATCTACCATGCACTTGCAATAAAGCCAAGGCCAGCCGATTATTTTCCCTTAGTGGCCTAGGCCCTGAGTTCTCTTCTTTGAAAAAGAATTGTTGGATCTGCTTCTTAGGGTTATGGGGGAAAAAAATCACACAAGTTTTGTTATGTGATGGTCTTGGGGGAAAGTCACACAAAATGCATCCTCATTTACCTCTCTTCTGTAATGCTATGAACAGGGTACATCATGTATGTTATTTGCAAACTAGCCAAATATTTCCATCCTATAATTAACTAAATCTCTCTTTATAGTGGGAAATATTTGAAGCTTAAATAATCAACAATATCATAAGGGCAATATACCTGAAATGATAACTAAAATCATAGTACTTATAGGTAATAAATCATGCTGTTTCTGTAAGTCTAGCATTTAAAAAGTTATACACAGATTGTCTAAATAGTGGTCCTCAGCCTTCCTAATGCTGTGGCACTTTAATACAGTTCCTCATGTCATGGTGACCTCACCCATAAAATTATTTCACTGTTATTTCATAACTGTAATGTTTCTACTGTTACAAATTGTAACGCAAATATCTGATATGCAGGATGGTCTTAGGCAACCCCTGTGAAAGTGTCATTCAGCTCCCAAAGGGTTGTGACTCACAGGTCAAGGACCACTGGTCTAAATGTTCACAAATGTAAGACTTTCATACAGATTTGTTAAATGATCAAGTCTGATTTTGAGAAGATATGAAATCTATTCATATAGCTTTATTCAACAAACTAAAATCAAAATGTGCTTTATATTAAACTTATGAAATTGACAAAATTTTGTTTAAAGCTTTCATTAAAGCATTGCCTTTCAGCTAATAATATCTATTACCCCAAAATCATATTAATTCTGTAAGAGCTTCACAAAATAAGGTTAGCAATATACTGAATACTTAAAATAATTGAAGCTAATTAATTATTAAACTCAAGGTTTCTTTGATATAAATGAAACTTGAAAGGGAACTTACTGTTGCTTTGACAAAGAGCTGTTCCTGTTACAATTCAGATGTGGTACAGTCTTATTTCTCATACCTGTTGAAAAACATCCATTTTCAATACCAGGGATCATTATTCCTATGTGTTCATAACTGTTTTTTTTTTAAGTAAAACAGATTCTTGATGAGTTACCTATTAAGTGTACAACTGCATGTGGCATCAACAAGGTACATAAAAATTTAACTTTTAGTAATTATTTATCATTTGGAAATTAGGAGTAGTATACAAAGAACCATGGAAAACAAACCAATGTTTTCCAATATTCAAAGTATGGGCCACTTCAGAATATAGAAAATATCAGACTGCGTGTATTCTTGCATAAGAACATTTATTTGTATCAGGTATATATTGGGTATACGCGTGGCATGATGCAGTGTACTTCCCACTAGACTATAATCAGAAGTGTTTAAGAAGCAACACTGTCTTTTTAGACTCAAAATGTATTTCTATTACTCAAAATTTTATAAACACACTAAAATGCTTAGCTACTTCCAAGTGAAGCATAAAATTACATGAATGTGGCTGACACATTTTCTATAAAGAATATTTTAGGCAAGAGTGTAACTTAGTGGTACAGTACTTGTCCAGCATGCTCTGAGTGCTGGGTTTGAATGCCACAGTCACAGGGAAAAAAGTTTTTGAAAAGCAAATTCTATTTAAAATGTTTCATTAAAGGCAGGTCCCCAAAAATTGCTGCACTAGTTCTTTGCTCATCTTGTTCTATGACTGTGGCACTTAGTAGTGGCACTGCCCTGATCCCTGCTTAAGTGCCAAAGTGGGCACTGTTGTATAGCAGTCTGTGACCAATCTTCTTGGTAGATCTAAAGAGAAATGGGTGGTCCTTTCTACAGCCACAGTGATCTGATAGCTTCTTTTATTCTCCTTTCAGTCCTAGGCCACTTGTACAACATAGGCAAGAACTCTCCTACTGAGCAACATTTGTATCAAAGAGCAAAATCAACGCAAGCATTGCAGTAATCCAATGTAATTGTTTGAATTAAAATAATCCAAGTACTTATCAATGAGCTATGTGATTTTCAAAATTTGTTTCTAGATTTTAGAAACTTCTATGCTGAAGTCAGTGGAAACTGATGAAGCACTGCTTTATTAATCATTCACAAAAGTGTTAATGTTTTGGAATATATTATATTTGATACTACAAACAATTCTAAATCAATTACATTATGATTTATATTTTTATTTAACTTGTTTTTGAGACAGGGTCTTACTATATAGCCCTGGCTGGCTGACCTGGAGATCCCTCTGTAGACCACACTGGATTCAGAGTCACGGAACTACTGGCCTCAGCCTGGTCTCCATAGTGTTAGAATCTAAGGCGTGTGCCATCATACTTGGCTTAATTAACATCTTAACAGCAGAGCTGAGTTTTCTAAGTTACTTATTTCCATAGTGTTGCTTCTTTATTCCATGTATTGATTCTGGTTTTCAACGTTACAGCACATGATTACAATGCTTATGATTTAGGTAATTATTTAGTCCAAGCTAGTAATTTCTTTTAAAGTCCATGAGGAGTTGCTGGCTGGTTTTCCTGATCCAAATCCAGTACCTAAAACTTCATTTTACCTTGTACCATCACAAAGGAAAACAATACTTAAACCAATTCACTCATAAATGCCTTACATTGCTATCAAATATACATATATATATATATCTAAGTTCAACTAAGGAATGACATGTATATAAAAAGAGAAAAATATAGTAAAGCTGATAAATTTAATTGTAGAGACCAAGAAAACAAGTTAGTTTTTAAAATAGCAATTAACAAGCTGGGGTGGGTTGATATAGGGGGTAGGAATGGGGCTCCCCTTCTCTAAGGAGAATGTGAGGAAGGAAAGGGTGAAGAGGGTGAGAGTGTGTAGAGAGGATGGAGGGGGCTGCAATTGGGATGAAAATGAATAAATAAGTAAATAAATATACAAATGAATAAAGGAGTACCAATATGAAAAAAAACAATTAACAAGTTGAAGATAAATTTTCTATTTCTAGTGTGAAAGTGTTATCTTTCAGATAAAGGCTCCCAGCTACATTTTGGGAAACTATTATATGGTCCATTCCATGACAGTGTGAACTGAACATCTCAGGGCTTTGACAGAATGCAGTTTTAAGAATGAAAGCCCACTTGCATTCAGAAAGTGGATCACGCAGGTATCCCACCCCCTACCTTCTTGCTTTAGGTCTGGCTTGTTCCATGTGGGTGAGGAAAAGTGTCCAAGCTTCTTGCGGGGACTGGTGTTCACCTTTCTCCAGGCACCACTCTCTCCTTTCTTCTTGCCGTAAATTGAAACTATGGACAAAGGGAAAGTCCCCCCTCTGAAGTCTACTATATGCTGTTCTAGCTCTGAAACAACACAAACCACATTTTTCTAAGGAGGGATAACAAAGTTTCGTGGTGTAACCTGAAATACATTGCCAATTCTTAAGTCATGGACTTGTTAACAGTAACCAAGCTGAAGGTGTCTGGACCAGCACAGACTGTACTTGGAGGTCTAGAATTCAAATATGTGCCGTAATTAAAAACAGAAAGAGTCTGGTACAATGCTATGAGCAGTACATTCATGTCTCTAGTTACAAGGAGACAAAAGAATACTTCATAAAAACAAATTCCAAACAGTGATAGGGAGAATGTAAATTTGTTCTTTCATGCACAGCCCTACATACCTGCCCTGGGAAGGGGACAGCCATGAAGGACGGCTTTATTAAGCAGTATGCTGAGAGCGGCCTTCGCCACAGCCTGCTGTCCTTGGCTAGGGTGCTTCTTAGGGTCTGTCTGCCCTACACCAGGTTGTCTGTTCACAGAGGCTCTTGACAATATTGCTTCTTGAACTCTGGGAGCAATGACGGCATTCCACAGCTTAGACATCCACCTTGCAAGAGAAGAAGAAAGGGCAGGAATCTTACAACCTGCATGCAAGTTCACAAAAGCAGCAGGCCTGAAAAACCTTGAGGAGAATTCCCTGACATGCTTCTCTTGGTTGGGTACATTTAGGGGTTAGTTGCTTAATAAAATAATATTATCCAATACCAAAGCAGTTTGAATTGTCTCGAGAACAATGTATTTCAAATGAACCTAATAATTTGTATGCCCGTGTCAATCCTGGAATCAATAGTAAATATCTATAGAACAAATGAATGTGTGATAAAGATACAGAAACAAGGCAAATTGGAAGGCATCTATCCCAAAAACATATTTCTGTAAAACCTGTGTCTAGGTGTATTATATTTGTTTGACACATTTCTTTAGTATTACACACATGTATTTTAATATTTGAGTTGAGATGTATCACTGACAACTTAAATGTCTGTCCCAAGCAGGAGCTCTCCACTGCACATGTATACACACAAGGCTCAGCCCTGCAGAGAACTGGGCCATCCAGCTTTGGTTTCAGGTACGCCTCTTGTATTTCATCTGTAAGCCATGGGGACTGTGGCTGAATTTGGAGCAATCAGTGCTAGTTATAATGTCAATGTTTTTGCAGCATTTAAAGTTACAAATACTGGAGAACTCAGCTAGTGTTTATGAAGATCAAGGTTGATTCTATCACAAAACGAACAAAACCAAAATATGTTAATATAATTAAAGGATATAGAAATAAAACAATGTCTCTAAGGATAGAAAGCATTTTCAAAGCTACTAGATATAGGTATCCAATTTCAAACATTCTTAAAAGATATTAAAGCGCTAATGTATGAATCTGTTAGTGCTTGATTACAGATAATTCAAGAAAAATGATAAAACAATAGCACATACAATACCAACTCTTGGTACTCTAGGAAAGTGTTCCCTTCCTGGTCTCTGGGACTTGAATATGCTAGGCAAAATCCTACCTGAACAACACCTTCAGTCTCTGAGATTCTAGTATTCAAAATTATAGCTACCTATAAGAGAGTACTGAACATATAATGATTGGTTTTGGTAGAAAAAACAAAGGCAGGGTGACAATTTTAGGCATTTCTGCACATCTCGCATCGTCTTTTGTTCTATACTATCTCTCCAGACTTAAAAAATCAAGATGTCTTTTACAGAGCAGAGGGCAAAGCAAGAGAATGGAATGTTTTCTTTCCAGGAAAAAGAGTGGACAAATTGTTCAACATTCCTCTTTGGAGGATGAGGAGGAGAACATTCAGAGCTATAATGTAAACCCAGTATTACTTCAGTCGCTATGTGCCACTCAGAGGTCCTGACTTCATACTGGCTGTGTGTGGCAACATCATGCCTCTCTAATTCTAACCACAGTATGCTGGCCACAGCATCAGGTTGCTAACAAGACAAGATCTCCATGCCTAAAGAGTTCCTGTGCAAGGACTCCTCCCCACATGGGAAAGGCCGAAATTGGTTCTAAGAATCCTGAGGCTCTGGATGTCAAAACAAGACAACAAAAAAGCCAGCCTGGCTACATTTAATTGTGAGGATGGCATAATTATCACTTATGTAAACATGGATTTTGGTTTACCAAGGTAATGTTGGTTCTATTTAATATCTCCTTTCTTTCCCCTAACTAACTCACTACATTGGTGGCTTATCTTACAACATAAAAGATATTTTATTTAGAAAGCATCTCGTGCCTTCCAAAACAGATTTTTGCTCAGGATGCTAGAATACTCAGAAGCAAGCATGCTACCCAGCTGAGTGGAATGGTGACCATTTACTTCCCCTTTTCCATCTCCTCCTGTTTTTCTAATTCATTAGGCTTCTTTTAGACATGCATAGTTATTGTTACATGCATGTTTGTTACTTCAAAGGAAGACATAGTAAGTGTCACTGAAGGAGGAAGTTTGCCAACTACTCTTTTAAATGCTGGGTGTGCTGGCTTTGCTTAGTTTGGGGAAAGGTATGCATTAAATATTTGAAGTTTCTTAAGTGAAACCTTGCCAAAGGCTGAACAGCAAGCAATAAATGACTCCAGTAAGGTGTGTGTTTGTATATTGCCATATATTCACAGGAAATAACTGCTACCAATCTTAACATAGTGTGTGTATACACACACACACACACACACACACACACACAATGTACATATGTAACAGGCAGGCCATGGTCACTCTGTGACAGGCATACAGAATTGGCACTCTGTGCTAATGATAGGAGGTGACAAAAGCAGCTTTGTCAACAGTCTTAGTCTCAAACATACTAAATTTGCCACGTGCCTTGATTTTTCCTGTTTCTGTGACAAATACCATGACCAAAACAACTTAGGGGAGGAAAGGGTTTATTTCACCTTTCAGGTCACAACATCATTGAGCGAACTCAGGGCAGGATACTGAAGCAGGAACTATAGAGAAATGCTGTAAGCTTGCTTGCCCACTGGCTCATACTTAGCTACTTTTCTTAATAAGATTTTTATTTTATTTTTTTATGTGTATGGTGTTCTGATTGCATATTTATGTATCATGTATGTGAGGTGCCCGTGGAGGCCAGAAGTTGTTGGGTCCCTGGGAACCAGAATTACAAATGGTTGTTAGCTGCTGTGTGGATGCTGGGAACAGCAAGGGTTCTTAAATGCTGAGCTACCTCTCCAGTGCCCTTAGCTAGTTTTCTTATACACTTCAAGACCACCTGCCTAGGGATGGTAACACCCATGATGGGCTGGGGACTCCTTCGAGAATTAATAGTCAAGTTAATCCCCCACAAACATGCCCACATTTAATCCTGGCAACTCTTCTTTCAAGGATTTCCTCTCAGATGAATGTAGGCTGTGTCAGGTTAACAAATAAAGCTAACAAGCATACTGTGACTCTTAATTTTAGGTAAATAAGAAAAATTAGCACTTACTTCACTGTTGCTTGGGCATGTCCTGGGACTACTGGACAAGACAGAAAATACTTTGGTCCAAGAAGTGCTTCTGGTGTGCCCAAGCGGGCCAGACAGGAATTGAGTTGCCTCCAGACAGATAAAGCCCAGTCCACAACCTTACACACAGGATCACAGGGTGAGGGCAGCTGACCTCTGAACTACAGAAGGGTGGAACACAGGGCTGTGGCTTAGAAAACCATGTTTTTTATTTTGATTTTAAGTCCAAAATTAAAAATATAAACTACAATACCCAAATCTATCTGAGTTTGATTTTACCTTTGCTTGGGATAGACATAGGAGGAATTTGTAAAAGCAAACTTTGTTTCTTCCGTAACTAACATGTTCACTGTAGGTTTGTTCACATGTCAGCATCATTAAGTGTTTCACAAGTTCTCCCACCTTGGTATTTTGATCTTATTTTACATATCAGAAGAAGGAGGCACAAAGAGATAATACCTTACCCAAGGTTACAAAACTGAGACACTCCAAACCAGGCTAGAGCTTATTCCCTTTTTTATGTTAAGGTATAATTGAAAAGTAATTTTAATTATGGTGTAATATGATGATTCAAACATGTATGAACTGTGAAATGATTAGTGCACACTACTTAGTATATCCATCATCTCATGTACAGGAAATATATTTAATGGTGAATTCATCTACCTTCACAACTTTCAAGTATTCATTAATATACATATACATCTATTTCTAATAGAAAAAAAAATGGTGTTAGGACACAATACTAGAAATAATAAAGGAGTATATCACACTTAAAAACATGTTGTTGAGCTGGAAAGATGGCTCAGTAGTTAAGAGCAGTGACTACTCTCACAAGACCTGGGTTTGATTCCAAGCACCCACATGGCCACTCACAACTGTCTGTAATTCCACTCTCAGGGGACCCCTCTTTGGGGATCCTCAGGTGCTGCATGTATGTGGTATACTGACATACATGTAGGCAAAATACCCACACACATAAAGAAAATCTCAAAAAAATTTAATGTTACTGATAATTACTAAGCTACTGGGCAGTCCTTGTCCTTCTAAAGTTTAGCATTGTTGCTGATGTCTGTTCAAGCTATGTTTAACCATGAGTAAGCAATAAGGGACCAGACTTAGTTGTATGGGAGGAAAAGTGGGACAGGTACCTTGCAAGTTGAGGGGTTCCTTAGCTGCCTCTTTAGGACCACATGCTAGCAAGAAGGAGTAGGGCAGAGTCCCTATGAAAGCACATTCCACCCACACTCACAGGGACAATGAGGTTTTTAAATTTTTTTAATGACTATTCAATGAACTGCTTGCCAAGATCACACTGTTATATATCCTCATGAAGAAACATAATTTCCAAAAGGAGGACGGAATTTGCTGGCTCCTAAGATCTGAAGAAACAGGTGTGTGTCTATCTCTCCAAAGTGTAGATGTTGTTTATAGAAAATGTCTCTTTTTACAAAATGGCTGCTATGGGAACAGTGATTATCATTTGATCGTACATTAAAGGCTGGTGTTTCCTTCAGGGCTCTTTCTGATAAATTGGTCTTACAGTTTTTATGTCCTTGATGCATATTCACTCAGCATAAGCACAATTTTATAGAGCTATTTAGAAACTTAGATGTCATATGTATACTTGTATGCCTTCTGTTTCTGAGCAGTAATGATCACTTCTAAGGAAAACAAAACACGGTAAAGTCAGGTTTCATCATTTTATATTTGGGCTGGTGATGGAACCCAGGTGTCTGCACACCAACTCCACACACTTTCCCACTGAGCTACACCTCAGTGTACTTTACAGCTCACAAACTACAGAGCAGAGCAAAAGAAAAGGTGTGGCCCAAGCTAATGGAGAGTCAGCCCTTAGTTTCTAGGACTGAGAGGTGTGAAAGGTGATAGCAAGCCACACACCAGGCACTATAAGTACCTTCCCTTTGTGACTGCTGGTATGTTTTACCATCTGTTCAATAAATTATCTGGTCCAGGCTCATTAACCCAGGATCCCTTGCAGACAGACCATCTTTAAGTACAGATTCAGGCTTTGTGTATCGTTATTCAAAAGAGAAATTTGCTCAATACAGTGCAGTTAGGAAACGTAAGAAATGAGGTGAGGCTTAAGCTGCTCTCTCACAGGATATGAAGGATACTTGATGGCAGGAGAGGCAGAAATAATACTCTGTGTGGAACAGAGAAGTAGGAGAATGATTGCTGATATCCCCAAATAACAAAATGGGTGAAGGGCCTGGATAACCCCAGTAATGTGCTTGCCATGCAATCATGAAGACGTCAGTTGAATCTCCAGACCCACCCAAAAAAGGTAGGTGTGGTGGTATGTGCTCATGATCCAGCACTGGGCAGCTGCAGCCAGATGGACCAGCCCCAGGGATGTACTTAATGTACTTGGAGGTTAAAGATTTTATTGAGAAAAATAGGAGCCCAGATCATTGTACCATACCAATCTCTCTGACTCAAATGAAGGTTGCCACTTCACAGTAGCAACTGAGCTTTTTGTGTGTGGCCAAAATAGAATTTTATTGTCTAAAAAGAGTACAAGAATTGGGAAAACATTTGAATTACAGAGCTTATGATCTTAATTTTTTGGTTTTTATACATTAAGCATTTAGGAAAATTAGTTTGTAAGGTTAAAAAGATTCTTAAAGTTTTACAGGCCAATTAAATTATTTAAGAAATTTTAATTACTAAGTTATAAAATGTGTCTTAAAACAATTGTGAAATCTTGCTACCTTTATACATAGAAAGATATGAATTTGGACATTTCACCCCGAAGTCATCTGGGTAGGTGAGGCGCCCATTCACTGAGTATGTTTTTAATATATTGCTTGATATTTATATTTAAAATACATAAAGCAGTATATTTTAAAAAATCTCTTGAATAAAAACTGTGCACCATGGTCCCAATACCTGGCAAGTTTGGTGACTTGCTAAGGCCTTTCTTTAAGAACATTAGCTCCATGAGGGTGGAAAGGGCCCCATTCATGCCACAGCACCAAGGCAGTGGCAAATCTGTACTGAATATATTGGAAACACAATTCTAAAGCATCTCAGACATGTCTGGTACAGCTAATCTGTGTGTGGGTGTGTGTGTGTGTTCCTGGGGAATCAAAGCTAGGCCTCTCGCCTCCCAGACAAGTGCTCTGTCACTGAACTATAACCCTGGCCATTTTTATTTTTATTATTTTGAGAAAAGGTCTCATTATGTACCCAAAATGGACATGAATTTACTCTTTAGCCTAAGCTAGTGTTTACTTCATGGTCTCTATGCCTCATCTTTCTTAGTAGCTGGCCTTGAAGGCTTGTATTTACAAGTGTGGCCATCACATGGGGCTCTGATGATCAATTTCCATTTATAGCTTATGACTGGGCTGTTATTGGCTTGGCAAAGGGTGTTGGGGAAGATCTAATACATTGCTTCTGACAGGCTGATTTAAAGGCTGAGATCTAGTTACCACCCCTTCTGAGGTATTCTCTTGATTGGTAAATAAAAGTTGCTGATGGCCAATTAGCTGGAAAGTAAGAGTATAGGAAGGTAGGACTTCCTGGGATGGAAATAAGAACCCTGTGTTTTACACAGAGGAATCTCTCTTTCCGCCAGGAGACATGGAAGCAGATAGACATGTTTGAGATCTCTGGAAGGCAATAACAGTCACATGGAGGTTTGGAATTGGGTGGTCCAGGTTAATTTAGATTAGTTAATTAAGAGTCTTCCCATCTAAGGGCTAAGCATTGAAACATTAAAATGTCTTGGTGTATTTAATTATTGGGGAAAGGACGGCAGTAGCTTATAGGCTGCCAGTCCATTGGCCTCCCGCTGAACTCCAGCGAATCTCCTACCAAGCTGCCGGCAATTCTACCAGCCTAACATAACAAATTATCATTATTAATAAGGATATTAGTTAACAGAGTTTAGGTTGCAGGTGGTGAAGACCACCTTTGGTCCAGGGCTTTTTCCCCAGGACAAGTCAGGCTACCAGTTAAGGCAGGCCGATATCCTGTCAGGCTGCTGGCTGCTCCGTCAGCCTAATCTTACAGTTTGTACTTATTAATAAATACAATTAATAAATAAATTGCAGTTTCAAAAGGGCATTGACTTTAGAAAATGTATAAACTGAGTTCTAAGTCTACATAGCTAAAAACAAAAAAGTCAGAAGCTGAAGCCATGTTTGGGAGAAAATGCGTTCAGTTTGGTTAGATGTAAGGCACAAAGAAGGCGACGTTACACTCATCTATGCTGACTGTGTGAAACTAAGACAGTGTGTAGGATGTGTAAGATAAAGATATAGCTGGCCCCAATCCTGAAACATCATTTCTGGAAGAAATTATCATTTCCATGCATATAGGGAATCTCACCGGGTCTGGCAAAAAGCAGGTGCTCAAAATGCAAAAGCGTTTTAAATCAATGAAATGAAAATGATGAATATTTCTCATTTGTGTATGTGATGACAGTGTTCGTCTGTGTCATGTCTGCTTTGTACTGTGCCATAACTTGTAAACAGTTTCCTGAAAAGAGAGATCTCAGCTAAAATGCTAATTTTCTTAAATGTATAATGTTTTAAGTATAAAGGAACTTGTTCTCAAAATTTTAAGTGTGAAAAATTTAACTCTGTGATCTAATAAAAGCATTTAAAAATTAGACTTGATAAAATCAAGTTTCCTTTTGGAAAGGAGATTTCCCAAAAAGACAGATTGACTTACTATTGGGAGAAACCCCAATTATTGGAGAGTCAGAAATAGTCATTAAGTTTGTAGTTTATAAGAAAGACAATTCATATAATGCTGTTGTTGCTTTACCAGGTAATTATGGTATTGAAGTAGACATGAGATGGTGGTGATTACCTGGAAGAAACCTGCACAAGAGTTAGCCAGTCAAAATTCCAGCATCAATGGGGAGAGGCTCCCTAGGCTCCACCCCTAGTAGAGGAGCCATTAGTAGTTAATGACTGCTAAGGGAAGTAGTCACTCTACTCTAGGGGATGTGGTTATGGTAGGCCATCGTGCCGAAGTGGATGGCCCTACACCCACAAATATATGGGCAGTGCCCATTGTTTTATTAACAATAAGAGAGAGGACATGAAGTTGGGAGGGAGACATGTGGGAGCTATTAAGGAGTGGAAGATGATTACAATTAAAATACGTTTGCTTAAATGTGCAATATTTTAAAGAATAAATAAATATTATTTACAGAAGAACCAATGCATATGTTGGTAAGTTCTACACGAAGGAATGGTTTGAGTAAGGAAAAGACAAAGAGCCCATCAGGGTTAGCAGCAGCTCTGCCAAGCTGCTACCCTGTGCTGCCTGTAGTTTTGCATCTTTTATGACTTCCATTCTCCTCAAAAGACAAAAGGACTACATGTCTCTCGCTTTCTCTGATATTCTTTTAGCAAGAATTCTGATAGCAAGATTATAGTTAAACAGTTAAATGTTAATTTCTTTCTAAAAAAGTAATTATTTTTATTAAACATTAGTAAGAAGTCTAGTATCTTGAAAGATGTGTTTCTTTACATCTCTGAAAGATTTGGAAGAGTTAGGCTTTCTGTGCTATAGACTTCTGATATTTTGTAGTAATCATCTGTTCTCATTGTGTGCTCACTCCAGGGAATTGATTTTATTAGCTTTGGAAGTGATTCGTGGGAAATGAAAGGCATCACTCTTCTTGTTCCCTGCCCTGCGTGCCACACTCCACTTTCAAATGCTATGGACAAGACCAGCAAGAGCTCCTTTGCCCCTGTGTCTGTCTGAGAGCTGGTAGGGGGTGTGTCAATTCTACAAAATTGAAACACTTACTAATATTATCTTTAGCAGTGACACAGAGGTATCAATTTTGCTAAAATTAAAATTAATGGAAGTATTAGTAACTTGAAAGACTTCAGATTGACAATTGTTTTACTCCACTTTTCTTTCTTCATATTGAGGTCAAGTCAGGAATTTCAGACACCAGTTCAAATCACTGGCGGCAGACCTTATTTACTAAATTATCTAAAGTCATTCTTACCCACACTGCTCTTCCTATCCACCTCCCTGGCACACTCACTCATGCTTCCACACCCACACACTAACAGGCAGAATTTTAAGTCCTTGATAGACTGTGGTCTTACACAGGTGCTCCAGCCTCGGTCTAGCACTACGGGGGGTAAGCAGTTCTAGTCATTGAAACATTATGGAGAAACTTCTTATGATTTCTGTGAGTCTCCAGAAAAGATGATTTTCTGATGGTAACAAAGAGTTTGACATTACAGGTCTTACTGTGCCCTATCTTCTGTCTCTACATCCCCTGAAGTGAGAGTATGGTGTCAAGTACTTTCTGTAGTCTTGAAGGGACAGTCAAGGTCCCCCTGGGTGAGGAGGCTGCTTAGTTACAAGTAGCTTAGAATGTGTTATTGTTGAAATGATGCTGTTCTCAAAATGCTGCTCATGTACAGGATTAAGTGAGAAAACTTTACCAAATGAAGTTCTGTCATAACAAATCTACTCTGACAACACTCAGAAATCAGTCTGGTTCCAGACTATTAAATAATAATAATATCTTACATTTGATCAGCACAGCTATATTCTTATATGGGGGACTATAAAATGAATATGTATGCCCCCAGTGTATGAGGAGGCTCTTGGCCCTCATATGACTGCTGAACTGGGGCAGGGGACTGTTATGTGGGGACACTCCACTCCAGAGGAGTGGGATGGAAGGGTTGGTGGGTAGAGGGTGGGAGGGTGGGGCTGGGAAGTGGGGAAAGAGGACAATATGATGGAGATGTAACCTGAAGCAACAAATAGATAAATTTATTTAAAAAAAAACATAATAAACCATCTGCCATACTGTAAAAGCTGTCTATTAAAACAGTGTAAGTGGGAAGGTGAGGTCCTCAAGGCTGTGAGGTATTAGTTAGTTTTCCTTAAGAACAGTAATTAGTTTTCAAATCTAATTTTCTACAACTTTTAGCGCTTGATGAGATTCCTTAATAACTATTGATAACTCCAGCAAAACTGGTTAAAGTCTTCTTGTAAAAAATACTATCCCCAAACTACTACAACTTATACATGAATTCTCTAGTAATGAAACTGTAAAACCCATGTTATTGTTCTTGGTATGGGGCAGAAGCTGTTGTGAGTTCCACATTGATTGTTCTTGTTCAGCCCTAGGACAGTATATCCTAGCCTGGGGCCACACAGTATGTGGAACTCAAACCCAGCTGAGACCTTCCCTCTCCCACCTCAGCAGGTTGCAGCTTTGCCTGTTACCTTGCTGACTACTTTCCTTCTCAGGAACCTCTGCAGCAGTCCTTGAATGGGCTCGCAATCCCACCGCAGCTGAACCCATCGGAAGTGCTGCTGCACCAGCAGGTCTGAGCCCTGGAGACAGACCTTGGCGATGGTTCCTACCAGAAAGCAGTTCTCGTGGAAATAATAGCATTCAGATGTTCCGTTCCCTAAAACAACCAAGTCATAATTCAATCTCAGCCATTTACATTTTGTGTAAGTGCAAATCAAGAGTATGAAGTATATAACTTGTACTTTGAGGACAGAAAGAGTAAATGGATATCACAACAGGTAAGCATAAGGAATAACTAAGTAACTTGGGACTCCTCTTGACTTGGACTAGACACACACTCCTCTCTGAACAATGTGCCTAGCCACCTAGATCCCCCATCTGCACTGAGTTGCATGTACTCTTGCTTTAAACAATGGAAGTAACTTACTCCTCTTAGTAACCCCCTTGATAGGGCTCTTCTCCTATTCAAACATATCCTGGAACACAATCCGAGCACCATGTGCAAAGCCAAATTCAGCCTAGACAGTTTTTGGGTGCTTGCACAGTGAAGTAAAACTGTGTCAGGCAAACTTTTAGGGAGAATTCCCTACTTACTCTATACCTATGAATAAATGGACCTGTATTAAAATCAGATGCATTATGAGAAGGGGCATGCCGAACAAGAAAAGAGCCTATATAAATCTTTTCATCAAAGTAAAGAACTACACAAGCCTCACGCATTAGCAACCAAGCTCATACTTCTCTTGAAATTCATAAAATAAACTTCAAACAATAATCAGAACCCTTGAGCTTTACTCATGTGGCCCCCACAAATCTTGAGAATGTATCCTTTCTAATCTGTACTATTGGTTTTGAATAAAGTTTCCTTGTTACTCTGTGATACCTGAATAAGAAGCTAAGAATCTAGAAACAAAGTGTGGCCCCAACCACTGGTGATGATACCACAGAAGCAGCTGTTCAACCAGTTCTCTCCTCCCTTTACCTTTCTGGAAAGTGCATGGGCTTTCTGTGCTGCGATTTTCTAAAGGTGCCAAAAAGTCCCCCAGTAACTCTGACAATGAGGATTTTTCCAAGTTTTCTAAGATGACGATTATTTTCTTCTTAACAGGAGACTGCTTCACTGGAATCAGACAAGCTGTGGTCAGAAACAAAATTAGAGGTTAATTTCTGCAAAATCTACATAAACTGGCATAAAAAACTAAGAAGACAAAGTATGCACAAAAAAAAAATGCAGTGTAGTGGGCATGCTCTGAAAATGCTGTGTTTTCATGGCTGGAGGTCCAGGAAGTTCTGTGGTATTACCCAACACAGTTGAAGATGCATATAACATACTACCCCCTCTTATATAGCAAATCCTTGGTAGAATCCACTCAACATCCAGCAGCAAGGGCTCGTGTGAACAAACTACAAGGAGTACATTTGCACACTGGAAATGACAACTCTGAGAAACATACAAAGTTCTCACAAATAATTCATTAAACAAGTCACCAATGAATATTTACAATACGATTTCATCTTACATAAAATTTGAAAAAACTCAATACTTAATATCTAATCTGTGGATCTAGAGACGTGTAACAAAATCACAAAAACACATTAAGAGCTGGAGGTGGGGCTCCACAGTACACACAATGCTTTCCTGGTGAATATGAGTCCGTGAATTCATTCCTTAGTATCTCCAAAAATTTGCTAAGAAATAATTATTACAAAGGATAGAGATCTGGTGGAAGAAAGGTTTTTTGAGCACGAGGAGGCACATAGGCACGTTTTGGAAGCTGAAGATATTTAAACTCTTGACTTGTTCAGTGGCTAAATGTCTAATTTAATTAAAAATTATTCTTTGATCTTTATGTGGTATTTTATCTATGTTTTATAATGTAAAAGGTTAAAAGCACTGAATGGTCTTCAAATCACGCATGCATAAGATATTCACAGCATTAATAGGTGTTTTTCAGAGATCTAGGTGCATCCTAACCTTAAGAAGTGATCAGATTATAAGTTTCAGAAACAGTGAGGAGGAATTCAAGTTCTGTGTCTCCATCCTTACCATTCCCCCCACTCAGGTTGGGCAGAAATGACTGTATTTCAACCCAAATTGGAAGATGTAACCTAAGGGCAAATTTTTGCTAACAGCGAACAAATAAGCCAGTGTACCAAACATACTCAACACAACGCCTGGTGCCTACCAGGCACTCACACGGCAGTACCGTTTTAGTTAAAACATGAAAACATCAATTTCTGCATGACAATTGAGAAGAAATCAATGCATTTAACTTTTTGGATGACGTCAGATGTTTCCACCATAGTCAAATTAACCCTCAAGGCAGAACAATCCACTTAAAGTACTGGTAGACAATTCTACTTGTCATGGATACTTATGAGAGAAACTTCTGATTCTTTTTTTAATCATTACTACAGATACAATGGATTCTCAATTTCAAAAGTATCCTTGAACAATATAAGTAAACCTCTTCAGTTAAATAGCTTTAAAACCTAGGCTAGAAATAAGAGTCATCACTCAATTTCCTTGTACTCAGGGGTAGGAATCACACTATTGTCTGAAGTGATCATCTATACAGCGATCTGGTATACCTGGTATAGTGACAATACCCTATGCTTCTTAAGGTTCAAGCATTATCTCAGAAATACATGTATGTGCATAGCACTTGAGACCCAGGCACAGTTTGAAGGAACTTGGGACTATGGAGAGAGACCCTTTCTTAAATAAATAAGTAAATATATAATACATGCATACCTACCTTGTACTGCATAGGAGCCTGAGCCAATTGCAATACTATTCACACCCTCCTAGCCAAACAGCAGAGTCACGTGCTGGGATTTTCACAAAGGGTAAAATGAGAAGGAAAAGGTCATCTTGAACTACATGAACACAATGTAATTTATGCTACTCTACAAGCTCCTTGTTCTTCCTGGTGTTCTTTTGTTCTTAGTCCTTTCTCCACTGGCTCCATTTCATTTCATTCTTCATGTAAATTTTGGATTCTTTTTTATTTCTTGTTTTTTTTCTAAACAGGGTTTCTCTGTGTAGTAGCCCTGGCTGTCCTGGACTCATTCTGTAGAACAAGGTGGCCTTGAACTCACAGAGGATTGCCTGACTCTGCCTCCTGAGTGCTGGGATTAAAGGCATGTGACACCATGCCTGGCCTAAGTTTGGGATTCTTAAAGCTAAGTTTATTTAGCTTCTGTTTTTCTTGTTTCTTGGGCCATTGTGCTCTTTCATGCATTCTTTGTGGCTCCTTTCATATTGTATGCCTCAGACATGCAGACAAGAATAAATATATGCTTTGGTAGGTGGAAAATAAAATTCAATATTCCTATGCTGATCTAAACCAAGGGGCATATATTACCTTTGAAAAAAATAAAGTTAAGACCCATCAATTCACAGAACATCCCAAAACATTGTGTTTGTCTACAATGCTATCCGATTACTTCCTCTTCTTGATAAAAAGGCAACAGTTGACAAACAAGCGCGATACTTCATTATTCTAAAAGCTAGAGACAACAGGCTAGGAAGACCTTTCAGCTACAGGGATCTGCCTTCTCTTCCCTGAGACCTTCTATTATCCTTTTACCAAAGAATCATTTCTGGCCAGCTCTTCCTGCATGAATAAAGCATAGACACTCACAGATCTGTAGACTCTTCCCGGGGCTCACTGGACATGCCTTGGACTATCCAGAAGCCATGGTAATCCCACCTATTCCACCAAAGTACATTCCACACCACCTCTTTTCTGGTCACTAGTTAACAGCAGTGGGTCCTACTGAAAGGCTGAGAGTGGTGGAGAGGGTTTTAGGCACAGGGTGATAAACTAGAATACAGTGTTCTTATCATAACATTCTACGAATTTTAACTTTTACTCTAGAGCCTTTGGAGTGTAATATCAGGGAACACTTATGACAGTTTTTGCGTCTAAGAGTGATCCTCCAAGTATCATTGAAGAGGACTTGCTGAAGAAGCAAGAGGAGGGGAAATTAGAAGGGCTGAGGAGGATACAAAGCCACTTGAGCAAGAAATGATGGGGCGAGGGGGGGGGACAGTTTGAGAGCAGCAGTATCAGGAGGAAGGAGCAGATTCAGCAGAACTTATAGCCAGGGAAAGGAAGGCAAATGAGGGACCCAAAGTGCTCAGGTACTTCAGAGGAGGGTGAAGCAGACAAACATCACCATTTTGGTCTTGGGTTTGCTATTAAAAACTGAAGGAAAATGTTGATCCTTAAAAATCACTAAGACAAATACAGAACTTTCTTGTGTATTCAGGGATGATGTAACCTTTTTTACTCTTTGAATTTAGAGTGAAGATGGATCTTCTCCTTTTTTATTTACTAAAGTATATTCTTCAAAAATTTTTACCTTGGGGCTTGTGGCATAGTTCTTATCTAGCAGCAGAGGGTGGTGGGTTTGATCCCAAGTATTGCAACAAACAAACATTGCATTTTCCAAATTAAAGTACTCTATTGTATGGCTTATCACTTCCTGTCTGATCTGGTCATACTTCTATCTCCATTTCAAGCAAATACTCCTGAACAGGAAAAAGAATGTCTTTCTTTCTTTTCTTCCTTTTTTCTTACCAGTGCTACCTCCTGCAAAAGGATATTCATTGAAGCAAATAAAACAGTATAAGCCATAGTAGCTTTCGATGAACTCATGATATAACAGAGTGCAAGGCCAGAGCCCCGAGAGTTCTCCTGCTGTTAACTCTATAGTTATATGAGGTTCAGTGACAGAAATAAGCACAATGGATGTTTTCTAGGGGAGAATCTCACCTGAGGAGGATCAGAGAACCCCTCCAGGGAAAACTGAGTTTTAAGACAGCAGGCTTCTCTACAAGGTTCCAAACTTGGAGAGTTCTTTGAAAGAAGATGCTGAGTATCAATTCTGCGGTGTGGTGCTGGGCCCCTTTGCATCCTTTGTGCCTTACTAATTCTTTCCAGCTTTCTTAGCTGTCTACATTTACAGCAGAGTTCAGTCTGTACTTGACCATCTACCCTGACGGGGAGAGAATAAAACATTTTATATTGTTAACTTTGATATGACACAGTCCTAAAAGCTGAAAAGCTGTAGGCAATTTTTTTAAATAATTAAAGGAAAAAATGGCCTGTTAACACAGGGGAGCTTTTAAAGAGCCATAGTTGGGATTGAAGAATGCCAAGCTCCAACCAGACTGCTTGAGTTTGAGTCCTAGCCTGTGTTCTTGCTGTGGCATCACTGGGTAGAACTCACAAGATCATCTCAAGTGCTTTCAAGATTACCAACGGGGACCTGAGAAGGATAAATATAGCTGATTATACAGGATGTGCAGAGCCAGCAGCTTCCAAAACTAAAGACTAGATAATTATAGTCTTACAGTTAAATTTTAAGTTGTTTAGGAATTAAAAGGATGTTCTAGGTCTAAGAAGATGTTTTTAAAGTTGGTAATGCAAGTTAGGATGGAAAATATAGTTAAGTATGAACTATAAACTCACGGAGATTGATGGATAATATAATATCAATTGCCAAATACGTATGGACTGGACAGTAGGAATGTATGTTATACCTTATAATTTTCATAATTGTGGCCTAATTATTCAAAACAAAAGATTTATGAGTTCTGGGAGAAGGGAGAGGGGGTGGGATGGTGGGGCTGGGAGGGGTGGAAGGAGGGGACTGTTATGGAGATATAACTCGAACTAATAAACATTAAAAAAAAATTACTGACAAGGCGGCAAGTGTTGCAGGATGCTGTACAAAGGGCACGACTCCTTCTAAATCTCACCCAGATACCCAGGGACCACGGAGGATCCCTGGGCAGGACGCTCCTTCCCACTCTCGGACACACAAGGAAGCCGCTGGACCCAGGAATCGGGATCACCCATCCCCCCACCAGGAGAGACTCCTGGTAAGTTCCAACCTAATACCCAGCGAGCAGATTCAGATCCCATGCAGAGATAATCCCCACCCTGCTGGGCACCCCCAAGTCTCGTACAGACGATCGAACTATCTGGCGAAAAGTTGCGACCTTGGAAGTGAGCTCAGCTCGGCTGCAAAGTGCCTTCAGACTGCAAGTTGCAGTCTGTGACGAAACTGGCCAGTTTATAAGCCACAGGAGTGGCAAGGCTATTGGATCTGAACGGCAGATTTACCTGCTACAGGAACCAACCCTAGACAAATTGCGAGATATCTGAAACTGTTGTATATCAGACTTTGTACCAGTACTGGCCCTTCTGGCTGGGAACCAGAGCTTACTTGTACACAGCTCCACAACTTGGATTAATTAGGTCTCCACCTGGGAGGCGGGGCTGAATGACTCACCTGATAGGGGTGGAGTAAGGCAACTCGAATCTTATACCAAAGTGTCCCCTTTGGACCCAAGTTGAGAAGACAGCAAAAAGATTCCACATGGCCAGAGGCCCCAGATCAAAAAAAAAACAAAAAACAAAAAACAAAAAACAGAGTGAAATGTCTCCAACAAAAGAAAGCAACACTATTCCGTCCAGCCCAAACCACCTCACCACAACTGAAACACATGAAAACGATGACAATTTTACATTATGGAAAGTGATAGAGTCCCTTCAAGAAGAACTTAAATCTATGAAGGAATTCAAAGAAGCCACAATTTTACAAGTCAAAACGAATAAAACCACTGAAGAGCTCCAAGCCAAGGTGACTCAGCTTGAACAGGAAAAGGACAGAGGAATGAAAGATTTCCAGGCAAAAAGAAGCAAACTGGAGAAGGAAATACACAAAACGAACAATACCATTCAAGACATGAAAATAGAAATGGAAACAATAAAGAAAACACAGGCAGAGTTAAAAGAGGAAATGGAGAATCAAGGGAAGAGAACAGGAATTACGGATGTGAGTATCAAAAATAGGATGCAAGAGATGGAAGACAGGATCTCGGGCATGAAGATTCGATGGAAGAAATCAGTACAACATTCAAAGAAAATGAGAAAGCTAAAAAAATCTCTCACCCACAACATCCAAGAAATCAAGGACTCAATGAAAAGATGGAACCTAAGAATTATAGGCATAGAGGAAAGAGAAGACTCCTGACTCCAAGGTCCAGGAAATATCTTCAAAAAAATCATAGAAGAAAACTTCCCAAACCTAAAGAAAGAGATGCCAGTAAAAATCCAAGAGGCTTACACAACACCGAACAGATTAGATCAGAAAAGAAACTCCTCTCACCACATAATAATAGAAACTCCAAATGTAGAGAACAAAGAAAGGATATTAAAAGCTGTAAGAGAAAAAGGCCAAGTCACATACAATGGCAGGCAAATCAGAATCACACCTGACTTCTCCTCAGAAACTTTAAAAGCTAGAAGGGCCTGGACAGAGGTCCTACAAGCCCTGAGAGAACATAGGTGCCCAGCCAGACTACTATACCCAGCAAAACTCTCTATCAACATAGATGGAGAAAACAAGATATTCCATGACAAAATCAAATTCAAACAATATATCCTTACAAACCCAGCCCTACAGAAGATCCTAGAAGGAAAATTCCAACACAGAGAAGATAACTACACCCAAGAAAACAGAGGAAATAGAAACCTCCACAGCAACTAAACAAAAAGAAACACAAGACAGCCAGCTATACCAAAATAATGGGAAATAACAACCCCTGGTCACTAATATCCATCAACATCAATGGACTCAACTCGCCAATAAAAAGACACAGACTTACAGAGTGGATCCATAAACAAGACCCATCTTTGTGCTGTATACAAGAAACACATCTCACTATTGAAGATAAACACTATCTCAGAGTACAGGGCTGGGAAACGGTTTTCCAAGCAAATGGATCCAGGAAACAAGCTGGAGTAGCCACCCTAATATCAAACAAAATAGACTTCCAACTGAAGTTAATAAAAAAAGACAGAGAAGGGCATTACATACTCATTAAAGGAAATATCCACCAAGGGTACATCTCAATATTGAACATCTATGCCCCAAATACAAAGGCACCTACATTTATAAAAGAAACGCTTCTAAATCTTAAATCACACATCTATCCAAATACTTTAATAGTGGGAGACTTCAACACCCAACTCACAACTATGGACAGATCATCAAGACAGAGAAATAATGTGTCTATCAGAGATCATGAACCAAATGGACCTAACAGATATCTACAGAACGTTTCACCCAAACACAAAAGAATATACCTTCTTCTAAGCACCTCATGGAACCATCTCCAAAATCGACCATATAGTTGGACACAAAGCCTCAACAGATACAAGAAAATTGAAATAACCCCTTGTATCTTATCAGACCAGCATGGCATAAAGCTGGACTTCAATAGCAAAAGAATCAACAGAAAGTCTACACTCACATGGAAATTGAACAACTCTTTACTAGAGGACCACTGGGTCAGGGAAGAAATAAAGAAGGAAATCAAAGACTTCTTAAAATCCAACGACAATGAAGACACAACATACCCAAACCTATGGGACACAATGAAAGCTGTGCTACGAGGAAAGTTCATAGCACTAAGTGCCTTCAAAAAGAAAATTGTGACAACTCATATTAGTGAATTAACAACTAAACTGGGTGAATTGGAAAAAAAAAGAAGCAAACACTCCCAAGAGGAGCAGAAGGCAGGAGATCATCAGGGCTAAAATCAACAACTTAGAAACAAAAAGAACTATACAAAGAATCAATAAAACCAAGAGTTGGTTCTTTGACAAAATCAACAAAATAGACAGACCCTTAGCCAAATTAACTAAAAGACAGAGGGAGAAAACACAAACCAACAAAATCAGAAATGAAAAGGGAGAAATAACAACAGACATTGAGGAAATCCAGAGAATATTTGGATCCTACTTTAAAAATCTATACTCCACCAAATTTGAAAACTTAAGTGAAATGGACAATTTTCCTGATAGATTCCACCTACCGAAGCTAAATAAAGATCAGATAAACAGATTAAACAGCCCTAGCAGCCCTAAGGAAATAGAAACAGTCATTAAAAATCTCCCAACCGCCAGGCGTTGGTGGCGCACGCCTTTAATACCAGCACTTGGGAGGCAGAGGTAGGCGGATCTCTGTGAGTTCGAGGCCAGCCTGGTCTACAAAGTGAGTCTAGGACAGCCAGAGCTGTTATACAGAGAAACCCTGTCTCGAAAAACCAAAAAAAAAAAAAAAAATCTCCCAACCAAAAAAAGCCCAGGGCCAGATGGCTTTAGCACGGAATTCTACCGGACCTTCAAAGAGGAGCCAACACCAATACTTTTCAAACTCTTTCACAAAATAGAATCTGAAAGAACATTGCCAAACTCATTCTACGAGGCCAAAATCACCCTGATTCCTAAACCACACAAAGACCCAACAAAGGAAGAGAACTTCAGACCAATCTCCCTCATGAACAAAGATGCAAAAATACTTAATAAAATACTAGCAAAACGAATCCAAGAACACATCAAAAGTATCATACACCATGATCAAGTAGTCTTCATCCCAGGAATGAAGGGATGATTCAACATATGAAAATCTATCAATGTCATTCACCATATAAACAAGGTGAAAGAAAAAAACCACGTGATAATCTCGCTAGATGCAGAAAAAGCATTTGACAAAATCTAACACCCCTTCATGCTAAAAGTTCTGGAGAGAACGGGCATACAAGGACCGTACCTAGAAATGATAAAGGCAATATACAGCAGGCCAGTGGCCAACATCAAATTAAATGGAGAGAAACTTGAAGCATTTCCTCTAAATTCAGGGACAAGAGAAGGATGTCCACATTCACCATATCTCTTCAATATAGTATTTGAAGTTCTTGCTAGAGCAATAAGGCAACTAAAGGACATCAAGGGGATAAACATCGGAAACGAAGAAGTCAAATTATCCCTATTTGCAGATGATATGATAGTATACATAAGTGACCCCAAAAATTCCACCAGAGAACTCTTACAGCTGATAAACACCTTCAGCAAAGTGGCTGGATAGAAAACTAATTCAAAAAAATCAGAAGCCCTTTTTTATACAACAAACAAATGGGCTGAGAAAGAAATAAGGGAAACAACCCCCTTCACAATAGCCACAAGCAACATAAAATACCTGGGGGTACCTCTAACCAAGCAAGTAAAGGACCTGTACAACAAGAACTTCAAACCCTTGAAGAAAGAAATGGAAGAGGCCTTTAGAAGATGGAAAGTTCTCCCATGCTCATGGATAGGTAGGATCAACATAATAAAAATGGCCATCCTACCAAAAGCAATATATAGATTCAATGCAATTCCTATCAAAATACCAACACAATTTTTTATCGACTTGGAAAGAGCTATTGTCAATTTCATATGGAACAACAAAAATCCCAGAATAGCTAAATCAATCCTGTACAATAAAAATCATCTGGAAGTATCAGCATCCCAGATTTCAAGCTGTATTACAGAGCAAAAGTTGTAAAAACAGCATGGTATTGGTATAGAAACAGACCAGTAGATCAATTGAATCTAATTGAAGACCCAGAAATAGACCCACACACTTATGGCCACCTAATTTTTTACAAAGAAGCCAAAACAGCACAATGGAAGGACAGCATCTTCAACAAATGGTGCTGGTCCAACTGGATGTCCACTTGTAAAAGAATGAAATTAGACCCATACTTATCACCTTGTACAAAACTTAAGTCCAAGTGGATCAAAGACCTTAACATAAGACCTGTCACACTAAATCTACTAGAAGAAAAAGTGGGAGAAACCCTCGAACTAATTGGCACAGGTGACAACTTCCTGAACAGAACACCAACAGCTCAGGACCTGAGACTAACAATCAATAAATGGGACCTCATGAAACTGAAAAGCTTCTGTAAGGCAAAAGACATTGTCATTCGAACAAAAAGGCAGCCTACAGATTGGGAGAAAATCTTCACCAACCCCACATCTGACAGAGGGTTAATATCCAAAATCTACAAAGAACTCAAGGAATTAAATGCCAAGAAACCAAATAATCCAATCAAAAAATGGGGGACAGATCTAAATAGAGAATTCACAAAGGAGGACTCCCTAATGGCTGAGAGACACTTGAAGAAATGCTCAACATCCTTAATCATCAGAGAAATGCAACTCAAGGCGACTCTGAGATTCCATCTCACACCTGTCAGAATGGTAAGATCAAAAGCTCAAATGACAGCACATGCTGGCGAGGGTGTGGAGAAAGGGGTACCCTACTCCATTGCTGGTTGGAATGCAGGCTTGTGCAACCACTCTGGAGGTCAGTCTGGCAATATCTTAGAAAACTTGGAATAGCTCTGCCTCAGGACACACCCATACCACTTCTGGGTATACACCCAAATGCCTCTTCACGGAATCATAAGGAAGTTTCCTCATCTATGTTTATAGCAGCCTTATTTGTAATAGATAGAAACTGGAAACAACCCAGATGTCCCTCAACTGAAGAATGGGTTAAAAACTGTGGTACATCTACACAATGGAATACTATTCAGCTATCAGGAACAATGAAATTGTGCAATTTGCAGCCAAATGGATGGAACTAGAAAAGCTCATCCTGAGTGAGCTAACCCAGACTCAGAAAGACACATATGGCATCTATTCACTTATAGTAGGATTTTAGCTATATAGTAGAAGATATTGATACTACAACTAACACACCAAACGGAACTTGGACATAGACTTTTTATTTTTAATTTTTAATTTTTATTTATTTATTTTTTTTTCTATCTTTTAGTCTTTTTTATCTATTTGTCTGCTTATTGGTTTGCTTGTTTATTATTTCTCTCTCCTGGGCAATGAGACACTTTTCACTGATGGTACTGCTTCGTAGACCCCCAATGAATGAGGAGGCTCTTGGCCCTCATACAACCTCTCAACTGAAATGAGGGACTGTTATATAACGACACCCCACCTCAGAGAAATGGGATGGAAGGGTTAGGAGGTAAAGGAAAAAAAATGAAATGTGATGTTTCGGCCTTTTACTACTAATTGTCATAAACTGTTTAGGATAATTAAGAAATGCAAACTAATGGTTATGCAAGCTGGTCACTCTGTTAGGTACTATGACAGCCTATTATAGTTATTTTCTAAGCTAATCAGAAATAAACCTGCTAAGAGACAAGCAACATCTGCTTACCCTAATGTAAGAGATAGATAGGGCCTCTTCACAACCTCAAGAGATCTGCAGAATATGGCATTCAAAGACGTTTTCGTAACTTTAGAGTTTTTTATATCAAGACATATCAACTCCTGACAGCACCCCCTATTCTCCTCCAAGTAGAAGATGAGCATTGAAGAATCTCCAGTGGGAGATGATTGAATTAGTCGCAAGCCTTTCTCTTGGTAGGAAAAGCCCCTTGCTCCAACTGTAGACAGAATGCTGTCCAAAAAGGACAAAACCTGGAAGCATGTAAGTCGATAACCTAGCTGTGCCATGACAGGGTAGGTAAGTCCTTCATAACCCCTGCTCTACAATCAATGTCTGTCAGAGAAATGGGGCCAAACGACTGAAGATTGATGCGGCAATATATGGAGAGAAAATGGGAACTGTCCAGGCAGCCACTGGTATGTCATTTCTTAGTTTGGGAAGCTGCAGGCCCTGTACTTCCTATAAAATCAGATATATATTATCCCTCTCAGGTCTCTGAGGTGGTTGAAGAACAGATAGCTAGAGTCTCATAATTAAATTTTGAGTTGTTTAGGAGTCAAGAGAGTGTTATAGATCTAAGAAGATACTTTTAAAATTGTGTTGCAAGTTAGTATGAATGTTGAGTCAGATATAGAACTTTAAACTCATGGAGATGGTTAGATAGTAGAATGTTAAAGGCAGGTACCAAATACATATGGACTGGGCATTGGGAATGTACCCTAAGCCATATAACCCTCATAACTGTGGCCTAATTATCTCTGTTGTTTTGTATTGTATTTATTATTATAAGAGAAAGAGCCATTTGTTGGACTGAAAGGGGAAATTGTAGGGGGAAATAAGATATACCTTAAACTTAAAAGAAAAAAAAAAAAGGAAGAGGATGGGGGATGAGTGTGGGACTGGAGAGGGGAATAGGGAGGGGACTGCGATTGAGATGTAACTTGAAGAAATAAAAAATAAAGGAAAAAAAATTACCAGCCAAGGACACTGAATGGTCTGTCAGAGAGCTGTCATTTGCCAAGACAAGCTTTAAAATAAGGCATGCCAGAGTAAAAGTTAATAAATGGTAGCTACCATCTAAATAGTATGAAACTAAACAGTGTCCTGTACCTATTTCCTGGTTTCTGGTCAAAGGCTAGCCCGTGAGTCAGGCAGATATTAAGATTTTAAGAGTTTTTCCTACTTCCAAAGTATACTTCAAGGCTTAAAAAATCCTCAGATGTTCTCCAAACTCATTTTTAACTTTATTTAATAACTTAAAATCTGCAGGTGATTTTTCTCTTCTAAGCTGGTCTATAGTTGAGACCTAGGCCACAGAATAACCCCATTTATCACAGTCCAAAGACAAGCCCTCTCTAATGTCTAAACTCATCCTCTTTGAATCTTACAACTTTTTCCCCAGGTAAGTCTGTCGCTAGACCGTCTTGGAACTAATATTGAATTCATTTCAGCTTTGCATCATAACTGTGCCACATGCAGATTTCTATAAGCCTCATCTGTGATGAAACTTGAGGCACTGTGTTATAAAAGATCTCAGGAGTAATTTATATTACTAAAATTTTACATGTGGTTCTGGTGCCCTACAGCTATAGAGATCAACCGAGTTAACTTGTGCATGCCATGTATTTGCCAAAATGCTAATCAATGGTGCACAAATGGCCACCTAAAGACAAACATCTACTCTAGGTATGAGAATAATGAGTACACTATTACAGAAAATATGTGAATGACAGAATTTAATAAACCTCAACCTATTTCATTTTTATCAACATGCAGCACTAATTCTAGTCAATGTCAAAATGTCATACGCAGTCTTACCAAGGGGAGCTGCTGCTTTACCTCTTCTCTTGCTATACCACCCCTGACAGCCACATAGTATGTTCAGAACAATGAGTGGCTTATAAAAATAAAGAAGAAAATTCAGGATGACTAACAAATACAGTAGCATAGACAGAAATAATTTTTTCAAGTATTCACTTGGGTTCCCAATTTTCACCCCACAGTGTAAGGGGAGTTAGAATGATATAAATTAGATTTAGTGAATATCTAGGGCCTTCTGATACAGTCTCTTAAAAGGGTGCATGAATATTAGCCTGGCACCCATGGATACCTAGCATGGCAGCATATGGAATAAAAACAAAGTTATGTAATAAGTGTTTATATTTGTTATAAGTGCTTATAGTTATTAATAAATATATTTGTTAATTAAAAGTTCCACTTGCAAGTGGTGCCCAATGCTGACTAGGCATTATAGGCATGACACACGTTGTCAATAAAATGGCAATGATTGCCCCTGAGTTCTACCCTGTTCTTTAATCAGAAGAGATGTTTTATGTTGTTCTCTTTTTCTTCTTTTATTGGTTTATTAATAGGATGAAGCTTGCCATAGTTTTACAACTAGAAGTTTTGAAAATGGAGGTATTTGAAGAGCTTAAGAAACATAAAATGCCAGGGGAAGGAGATCAGACAGAGTTACAGAACAAGAACTTCAATAATGACAAGCTTGCTATGGTTTTGAAAATAGAAAGTCTTACAAGAGAAGATTGAGGTGCTTAAAAAGAAATATCAGCCAGGGCTGGTGACTACAACTGAGAATTTGCCATTGGTTGAAACAGGAGGAGTGGCAGTGTACAGTGCGGCCCCTTCCTGTACCGCGTACTTCCCTATCTAGGTCTCCACAGCCATTGTGTGCAGCAGCAGCAGCAGCAGAAGACCAGGCAGGTAATAGTGTTAATGTGGAACCAAGTGCTCCCCTAGAAGAGCTGCTTGGTACCACAAAGTCACCATTAGCTTTTCCAGTTATGTTTCAACTTAGGACTAGTAATAATGAAGGCCAGGCAAATCAGGAATTAACATGGCTTCCAATAGACATGTTGGATTTAAAGGGATTTAAGGAATCTATTGTTTATTATGGAATTCATTCATCATTTGTTAAGCAAATATTAACTAATTGGTCTATACAAAATAGAGTTATTCTCCAAGATTGGAAGGGGCTGATATCAGCTGTGCTAGAAAGTAATCAGAAAATACAATGGTTGTCATAGGGAAGATTTGAAGACACAAAATTAGAACTACAGAATATAGCAAAGGGAAAAATATCATAAAAGACCAAATGCTTGGTGAGGGACATTATGCTGATTTATAGGAACAAATTCAATTGCAAGATGTTGCGATAGAACAATTTCAGTTTATAGCTCTAAGGGCCTGGGAAATGGTTGTGGAGCCTGGGAAAAGATCTACTTTCATATACCTAGATAATACAAGATCCTGAGGAAACCTCAGACTTTTTAGGGAAGTTGACTTGAGCTGTGGAGAGAGCTGTATCAAATCCTGACATCAGACAGGAGTTGATAAATACCTTGGCATTTCAAAATGCAAATGCTGAATGTCAAAGAGCAACTAGACCACTGAAAGCTCGTATAGCCCCAGTAGATGAGAGGATAAGCGAAACAACCAATATTGGTTCTCAGGAGCATCAGGCTATTATTATAGGGCAAGCCATTGCTAGGGTTTTTTTTTTAAATATTTATTACTTTAGGTTACATCTCCATCACAGTGCCCTCTTTCCATCCCTCCCAGAATTGCCCTCCCATCCTCTACCCCCTATCCCTTCCATCCCACTCCTCTGGAGTAGAGTGTCCCTACATAACAGTCCCTCACCCCAGTTCACCAATCATATGAGGGCCAAGAGCCTCCTCATACACTGGGGGCCTACAAGGCAGCACCACTAGGGCAAAGTGTCTCATTGACAGGAAACAAAGTCTATGTTCCTGTCCCCTTTGGTGCACTGGTTGTAGTATAGTTATCATGTACTATATGGCTAAAATCCGACTATAAGTGAATAGATGCCATGTGTATCCTTCTGAGTCTGGGTTAGCTCACTCAGGACAAGCTTCTCTAGTTCCATCCATTTGGGCGCAAATTGCATGATTTTGTTGTTTCTGATGGCTGAGTAGCACTCCATTGTGTAAATGTACAACAGTTTTTTTTTTTTTTTTTTCATTCCTCGGTTGAGGGACATCTGGGTTGTTTCCAGTTTCTAGGCTAAGGGTTTTAATCAGTGCTTTAACTGTGGTAAACTTGGTCATTTCCAAAGAGATTATACAGCTAAAACCTCCAGAGCTCGAACTGACTTCAGAGCTCAAAATGACAGGTACCTTGATAAAAGAGAACAACTGGTTTCTGGTAACAACAGAGTGTCAAGGCTTCTGCGATTTTGAAGTCACTGTGGTAAAGGTAAACACTGATCCCAGGATTGTAGATCTAAAAGGGATGTCAGACATAACCTCTTACAGGGAAATGAAGGGAGGGGCCTATCAGTTCAAAGCCCCACCAGTTTAAAAAAAAAAAAAGAACTGTCTTCCCTTAGCCAGCTAGAAGGTAACAAGCAGGAAGGAAGTACAAAATTAACTGTTGCTGATTTTTTGCATGCTACTGAAGGCAGGGCAGCTTTAGATCTGGCCACAGATAAATCTATTACACTATCCCCAACAGTTGAATGTTATAAATTAACCAATGGAGTTTAAGTCCCTTACCATCAGGGACATTAGGATTAATTTTGGAAAGAGTCGATCAACTTTTCAAGGATTTAATGTATATCCAGGTAGTATAGATGGAGATTGCAAGGAAGAAATTACAATTATGGTATATGTATGGAAGGAGATAAAAATTAATGCAGGGGATAGAATTGCTCAGCTGCTGTGGTTTCCTTACACCAAGGGCAAGGGTGCTCCAACAGAAAGAATAAGAGCATTTGGGAGTACTAGAAACTTGTATCAAGTACTAGAAAATGTAAATGATCAGAGACCAAAAATTAAAAGTACAAATGAGTGGTATTAAATAGAAGGACTGGTGGATACAGGAACTGATGTCACCATTCTATCTCAAAATTCTTGGAATCTAAAATGGCCACTTCAAAAGGTTCATACATATTTTATAGGAACTGGTAAATTATCACAAGTTAAGCAAAGTGTACACTGGATTAAATGTGTTGGACTAGAGGGGCAAACAGGTAAGTTGTGGCCTTATGTGGCTGACATACCCATAAATTTATGGGTAAGGGATCTTTTACAACAATGGGGCACTAAAATTAATATTTATGCAGTCCCAGAAATAACAAATGATGAAGTGATGAATGCTCATGGGGAAGGTAATGTGGGTACTTAAAAACAAGTAGAAGCTGTGTCCAATGTCTAAATACAGGATGTCACAGGGATTGAGTTCCAGATTTATACTAGAGGCCACTTCTGAAATTTCAATAGCCTTACCTTTGAAATGGCTATCAAATACCTCTGTGTGGCAAGAACAGTGGCCCATAACAAAGGGAAAATTATAGGCATTATAACAATTGGTACAAAAACAGCTGGAGGCTCATCATATAGAAGAGTCTACCATCTCATGGAAGTTTCCTGTGTTTGTTGTAAAAAAGAAATCAATGAAATGGATAATGATAACAGATTTGAGAACTATGAATAGAGTATTAAGGGTCATGGCCTATAATAGTAATTGATTTAAAAGATTGCTTCTTCACAATTCTGTTGCATAAGAATAATATGGAAAGGTTTGCTTTCTCTGTACTTACTTTTAATAACAGTAAGCCAACCAAGAGGTATCACTGGAATGTGCTTTCATAGGGAATGTTGAATAGTTCGATTCTGTGTCAGTATTTTGTACAACCACTAGAACTAATTCACAGGCAATTCCTCAATCTATTATTTATAACTACATGGATGATATTTTGTTGGCTGATTCTGATGCAGGTTCCTTAGAGAACATATTTAAAGAAACCCAGAGAATTCTGACACTTTGGGGGTTAAAAATTGCTCCTGATAAAACACAAAAAGGAGATTCAATTAGCTATTTTGATTATAAAATAAGTCAACAAGAATAAGATCATAAAAGGTATAGATCCACAGAGACCAATTGTAAACTCTTAATGATTTTCAAAAATTAATGAGTAATGTTAACTGGTTGAGGGCTACACATAGATTAAGTACTTATGAGTTAAGTAATTTATTTCAAGCATTATAAGGAGATTCAAATCTAAACAGTCCAAGATGTCTACCTGCTGAAGCAGAAAAAGGGTTAATTCTAGAAGAACAAAGATTGCAGGACCCATATGTAGATTGAATTGATCCTAAACATGATTGTATTTTGGTCATTTTACACTCAACTTGCTCTTATACAGGACTTATTTATACAAAGGGAATATAGTATTATGGAATAGATTTTCTTACCACATAAAAAAGTAAAAAATTAAGGACATATATAGAAAAGATATCTGAATTAATTGTAAAAGGTTGAATACAACTACGTCAATTATGAGGAATGGACCTGGCTAAAACAGTAGTGCCTCTTACTAATGCTGAGATATGTCATTGTGGGTAATCAATGAGGACTGGCAAAGTGCTTGCAGTAATTATTTAGGAGAAAATAACAAACTTCCAAAAAGCAAATGCATACAATTCATAAAAAGAACTACTTGGATTCTTCCACATATTGTAAAGGAAACACCAATTTGTGATGCACCAACCTTCTATATTGATGTAAACAAGATGAGAATGGCAGGTTATAAAATAGACAAAAGCAGCAAGGTAATTAAAAGTCCATATATATCAGTACAAAAAAAAAGCAGAATTGTATGCAACCCTTCTGGCATTATTAGGTTTTCTTGAGTTTTTTAATATAATTACTGACTCTGTATATACTGGGTTGATTTGCATATAGAAACTGAATTCACTCCTGATAACTCAGAATTAACTTCTATATTTATTCAATTGCAACAGGCCATCAGATGTACAAACACATATTTGTTCAGGTCCACTGGCACAAAGAAATGAGGAGACTGACCAATTACTAATAGGAAATGTGTTAGAAGCCTCAAAATTTCATGAGAAATGTGTTAATAGCTTAGGTTTAAAAAATCCTCTATCACTTGGCAATAATCCAAAGAAATAATTTTAAAAAATTTCCTATGTGTTCTCTATAACCAAACTCCATTATCTGCTGGAAGTAACTCTAGAGGTACTGAAAAGAATGAAATTTGGCAAATGGATGTGTTTCATTTTGAAGAATTTGGAAAATAAAGCTGTGTATATCATACCATTGATACATACTCAGGGTTTCAATGGGCAACTCCTTTAAGATATGAAAGGTTGATTATGTTATTACACATTGGAAATAATGGGATTTATGGGTATAACTGCATATGTATCTAATAAAATGAAGCAATTCTTTGCATATTATAATATAAAGCACCATTACTGGTATACCACACAATCCTACAGGACAAGTAATTGTAGAAAGAACTAATCATACCATAAAGAAATACATATTAAACAAAACCGGGAATTAAAGAATCCCAGGGATAAATTACATAATGCTTTACTAATATTGAATTTTTTGAATGTTGGTGAAAAAGGGACCACTGCAGCTGAGAGAATCTGGGTTACAGAAAAAACTGAGGATCTAAATCGATCAATATATTATAAGGATATTTTGACATTATTAGAATGGAAACCTGCAATAGTTTTAAGATGGGGATGTGGATATGTATGTGTGTCTACAGGGAATGAAAAATGTGGTTATCAACAAAACTGATAAAAATTAGATCTGATCAGGGAGGACCTCCTATTAACTGAGACATAAAAAATCTTCACATGGTAAGAGTATCTTGTTGACTATCTGATGCTTATGATATTCCATTCTTTCATGCAGTATGGATGGAGATTATGCTTCAAATGTATTTATAAAGTGGATAGATGCCTTTCATCTGCTCAAATTTATAGCAAAAACTATTTGCAGAACAAAAGATTGATCACTATTTTTTCTCAAAAATTTGCATGCAAATCAATTTTAAAAGGGCTAGCCCATAATGATCAATCTGAGACTGACAACAAGTTATAGGTAGTTTTCCTAGGAATTGGCTAATATCTCAATTTTTAAGGGTACCCAAAAAATGTTTACATCTTCATTCCCAGGAGGTGGAAAGGAATTTTTTTGTTACGTGTTGTGATTGTTTGCTGTCATTTGGGATGAATGGATGCAAGGGTTGGATTGGTATGGTCAGAGTTTCCTCAGAAGCTGCTGTTTCAGATTCAATTGACTTTAGCAGGTTTTGGGTTCCTTGGATATCATCATCTGATTGTTTAATTGCCTTCTCTGCTGCACCCTGGGCCTTTTCAGCTTCTTCTAGTGCAAACTTTACCATGTTTGCATGACATTAATGTCTGTTGCAATTTTGCTTGTTCTGTTAGCTTCTTCCAGCAACATCTCAGCTCTGGCAATGTCAGCAGTGCTCTGCTGCAAAATAACTCTACTTGGGAAAGAGTTTCAACTCGTTCCAGTGTATCTTCTGTGAGGTTCTGTAACTGCTGTGGGGTGCTAGGCATTTCCATTTTCAGTACTTCATTAACAACCAGCTTTAATACTGTCCAGATCAGCAATATCCTCAGTAAAGAAGTTTCTGATCTGTTTGATGAGGTTCCTCAGGTCCTCATTGCTCTTGTCTACTCTTCCTTTGGTCACATTTGCTTTCAACAGGGCATCCTGAAAACTCGGCTCTCACTTTTGCTTCAGAGACCATACTGGAGCGCTGTTCTACTTCAGCCAGGACACTCAGGACATCATGGATTGGTATGGTCAGGGTAAAAATAAAATATGGGTTGGATTTAGGGATTTCTTTCTTTTCTCTCTCTATTCTTTATCTCTTTCTTTATTATTAAAATTTATAGCTATTTTTCTTATATTAGTATATACTGAAAGAAAAATGAAGACTATTTTGTTTATTTTGATAGAAATTTAAGGTAATTTTGTTTATATTGATACAGGCTTAAGATTATTTTGTATATTGATAAGAATTTAAAATTATTTTGTTTATATCTTGCTTTAATGTCTTTTGATTGTCAAAAGATGTATATACAACTATCTATGATATTGACCAACTTGGTCACTTTGTATTATCTCAGCCATTCTGCCTTAGTCTTTGGGGCACAGTTCTTTCTATTCAGGCTGCTGTTTGAACTGGTCGAAGCCCTCTACGTAAAAGCTGTGCCACTGGGTTTTTGTCCTTGGCCTTTTGTTGCACTGCTGAGGCCTTCTTTTCTCACCAGCTTCTTAGAAATTTAAGGTTATTTTGTTTAACTTTTGCTTTAATGTATATTGATAGAAATTTAGTTATTTTATGAATTGTACATAAACAATTCATTTATATTGTATCTGTACCTGTGATTGTAGATACATTGTTAGTGTTAGAGAAAAAAAATTATTTTACAAGAAGGGGATATGTAAGATTAATATAAATATTAATAAATATATATTTATATAATTAATATAAATATTAATATAAATAAGGTGAATAATAAATAGATTGATATAAACTAGATTTAGTGAATATCTTGGGGCTTCTGATACAGTCCCTTAAAAAGGGGCATGAAGATCAGCCTGGCACCTGTGGGCAGTTAGCATGGCAGCATATGGACTGAAAACGTTTATGGGCTTGGTATTGTTTGCAGCTGCTAATAGTCTTATGAAGTGGGAGGAGCCCAGATTAGGCTGAATCAGGGTGAAACAAGGAGAGACCCTATTTAAAGACAAAGTGGGTGGAGCCTAAGAGTTCCCATGCTAGAGATGACAAGATGCAAGACGGCTTGTTTCATCTGATGGAAAAATGCTGGTGGACTGAAGAGCTAATCTCAGAGCTGTAAAAATATGGTCAGCTCTCCCTGAAGCAAAAAGAAGCTGGTGAGAAAAGAAGGCCTCAGCAGTGCAACAAAAGGCCAAGGACAAAAACCCAGTGGCACAGCTTTTACGTAGAGGGCTTCGACCAGTTCAAACAGCAGCCTGAATAGAAAGAACTGTACCCCAAAGACTAAGGCAGAATGGCTGAGATAATACAAACTGACCAAGTTGGTCTATGGACAGCTAAGGGTCCAGAGAGGAAAAAAGCCTTAAGCCTCTTTTAAAGAGAAGCTGCCATAGCCAATTTACCCTAAAGGACCTACATCTGAGAAGGACTGTTGAATAAGTGCCTTAAAGAACCTACTCCCAAGGTGTTCCTGAAGACTGAGGATCTGCCCCAGAGACTATATCCTTCTAAAAGGTTGGGATTAGTTGTTAGGTAATAGGCATTTGTACTTATTAATAGGGTTAGTTGTTGGGTAATAGGGGTTTATAGTTATTCTTAGGGCTCGTAGTTAGGCAATAAGTGCTTATATTTGTTATAAGTGCTAATAGTTATTAAGAAATATATTTGCTATTTAAAAGTTTCATCTTCACCACAGCTATTGAACAACTGAAACATTGAATAATTATAAAGGTTACTTCCGTGATGGCTTCAGTGAAGGACATGCCTTTGAGTTGTCACAAGCCAGCTCTCTTACCATTACTGATGAACACGTCTACTAACTGTTCCTTGGAGAAACCTGTATCCACCTCGGCTCTCACTATTTCACAGGGGAATCCTGCAGCCATCTGTCTGTGCTGTGATAGCAAAATATGGGTGTTAGTTTTATATTCTTCCCAGTTTTCAAAGACAATGAAATGGTAGGAAAATACTCAATACCTTCATGCAGAGGGCAAGCTGATGTGCTATGTAGTCTTGCAAGCTTCCTTCTGGGCCATGGAAAATGACATTATGATATTGCTCAACCTGTTCCAAACCAAGAAGAATTCTGGGTAAACATGTGAGTTTGTCAAGGGAAAGAATGGTACACAAGGACAGAGTTCCTAATTATCCGCAGGCATCCAAAAGAATAAAGCTATTTAAGAATATCAGTATTTACTAGACATGTGAAGTCCTTTAAATCTTAACTGTGCCTCCTCCTCCCCATGAAATGAATACATTCTTACAGAAGCTACAGGAATATGTTCTGGGGTGGGGAGTTTGCCCAAAAATTGCCTGCCAGTTGTTACACTATAAGTGAAAGAGGTTCATTCTTCAGAGGCTCCCTGATGGTGATCTTAGGACTGGGTGTTAGGGTATGAAATACAATATTTCTTTTAGCCATGAGTGAATTGTCTCTGAAGATAAATACTATTCTGCTATTGGTAAGCCTTCAATATAAACTTACTCATACCTACATGAAGTAAAGCGGTGGCTATAGCTGCCCAGGGAATGTAAGGTTCTAAAAACCACAGAAAGAATACAGCAGTGGCAAGGCTGTTTTCTGTTTCTGAGACTTCTCCAGAAACCTGAGAATATATATAATTTAATAATATTACTGAGGAGTAATTATTCTCACATGTATTTATGAGTGGGAATCCTGAAGCATATATGAGAATATGTTGGGGAAGGTCTAAAAACATTGCTTCTGATAGGCTGATTTCAATGCTGAGATCTGGCTACCGCCCCTTCTGAGGCTTTCTCTTGATTGGTTAATAAAAGTTGCTAATGGCAATTAGCTGGGCAGAAAGAGTATAGTAAGGTGGGACTTTCTGAGATGGAAACAGGAACCTACCAGACAGCTGGCTGCCCTGACTGCTCCGCCAGCTCCGCCAGCCTAATCTTACAGTTTATATTTATTAATAAATACAATTGATAATTAAATTGCAGTTTCAGGAATAAACTTGTCATTTAAAATATTGATGAGATTTGTCTAGTTATGCCCTCTTAATCTCAATCTTAAATAGAATCTGCAAAGTTGGGCCTTTTTATTTTTTTGGTTGGCTTGGGAAATTTTTTCCATTATGTTTTTGGTAATATCTGTTGATTTTTTTGTATTTCTAAGGAACGTCTACAACACTTCTCTCTGTTCTTCCTGAGTACATCTGTCACCTCTCCGGGTACCTCTTACCTTCTGTTGACAGGAGAGAGCTCCTTGTCATAGTCTTATACCACATTGAATGAATACTCAGTTTTACTCTTTCCTGGCTTGAGTATAGCCATACACCACAGCATTTTCAGTTACTTGTTTAGTTCCTTATTCCATCCAACTTCTTTCCAACACTGTTCTTTTTCATACTAGGCCAGATTTTACTGCGATTTTCTTACACTGATTTCACAGTTTTATCTCTTTCCATTCCAGAGGATTGCATATATATATATCTATATATCTGGTTTTTCTATAGCTAGGATCTGTACTTGCCCCCTCCCATTCATATGTAGAACTTCTGACTGGATCTAAGGTGATAGAATTATGAAATGGTGCCTTTGAGAGGTGGCCTGGTTGTTTGTGTTTTTTAAATGTGAATTTGACTCAAGCTAGATTCATTTGAGTGGAGGCAATTTCAATGGAGAAAATGTCTCCATAAGGTCAGGCTATAGTCAAACCTGTAGGGAAATTTCTTACTTAGTGATTTTAAGTGGGAGGACCCAGCCCATTGTGGGTGGTGCCATCCCTGGGTAGATAGTCTTGGGTTATATTCACAATGAGATTTTTTTTTCCTATTTGGAGAGGTTGCAAGGGTGGAGGGTGGGCCTGAGGGGAGGTG
This sequence comes from Lophiomys imhausi, assembly GCA_907164525.1. NCBI lineage: Eukaryota > Metazoa > Chordata > Mammalia > Rodentia > Muridae > Lophiomys > Lophiomys imhausi. The sequence goes on along the minus strand of CAJQZJ010001969.1, from coordinate 20,805,586 downwards.
GGAGATGAGAAGAAACAGGGTGCATGATGTGTAATTCATAAAATAAGAAAACAATAAAAAAGAAAAAAGAAAAGAAAGCAGACTGAGCAAGCCATAAGGAACAAGCTAGAAATCATCTTTCCTCCATAGCCTTGGTATCAGTTCCAGGTTTCTGCCCTGTTTACGTTCTTGCCCTGACTTCCTTCTATGATGAATAGTATCATGGATGTATAAGCAAAATAAACCCTTTTCTCCTGAACTTGTTTTGGTCATGGCATAATTTCAGGGAGGCCTCAGATAAGTGAGCCTAATACTCCAAAGGCAGTAAGGAAGTATCAGGTTCTCACTAATGGAGACCTCAGATCTGTTTTTCTAAGGTTTGTCACTTTTCAAAAAGTACCTAAGATAGCCAGGTGTAATTCTAAACCAGAACCCGTCAGCTCCCCAAATTAATCCCAAATAGCTATGAACTCCTGAACAGAAATTCTTTCACAAGGAATGGATTGTTTCACACCAGTGAAATGGGATACAGATTTCAGGATTTACTGGGCACTCTACCCCTGAGATTTTCAGCTGGCCTTGCAATTTAATCTAGTTTCACTGCTGAAAACAAGAGCACTCTATTCATTATAGCTCTCCTGTCAAGCTATTTACACTTCCTGAAGGCTGACTCTGAAATCATGTAGCAGCAAAGGATCCAGCTTCAGAAGTAAGCTATCCTCAACGTCAACATCTCACCTGTTTTCATATATACTTGTTTAGGGTGCAGTGGACAGGAAACAATTTAAAACATATTGAAAGGACCTTTTACTAACAGTAAAGTCTGTGTTTTTGCTGTATAATATGCACCATGAGGTACCACAGAATATAAACAAACAAGTTCACTCTGTAAATAAAGATAAAACAAATGTACAGAATTTCTGATCGTTTTTAACACATACTTTCCAATAATGATCTCTTTACATTTCAGGTATTACCAATTCCTCTGCGGATTTTTTTTTCTTTGATCAAATGATGTGCAGATATATTGGTTATCATTTGCAATCAACAAAAAATTAATTACTGGAGCAAATTATAGCTAGTTCATTGAGAATGGTATACATATGAAAAGCTTTGTCAAGAAAACAATTTATCCATTTCAGAGTTATCATACCACATTTCTCTAAATGCCAAACTCTTGGGTATAAGGTAAAATCATGCTCCATGCTTCCTGCTTCCAGCAGAGGGTTCTACAGCTAGAAAGACTGATAGGTAAACTAATATTGTTTTGGATGGGGCCAATGGTAGAAAGATTTTGTGTTGAAAGGATATCTGTTTGAAAAATGAAATCAGAGAAATGGGACCAAAAGGCTGAAGATTGATGCTGTAACGTATGGAGAGAAAATGGGAACTGTCCAGGCAGCCACTGATATGTCATTTCTTAGTTTTGGAAGATGCAGGCCCTGCACTTCCTACATAATCAGATATATTTATCCCTCTCAGGTCTCTGAGGTGGTTGAAGAATAGATAGCTAGAGTCTCATAGTTAAATTTTGAGTTGTTTAGGTATCAAGAGGGTATTCTGGATCTAAGAAGATGTTTTTAAAATTGTGATGCAATTTAGTATGAAAGCTGAGTTAGATATAGAACTTTAAACTCATGGAGATGGTTAGATAGTAGAATGTTAAAGTCAGGTGCCAAATACATATGGACTGGACATTGGGAATGTATGCTAAGCCATTTAACTCTCATAATTGTGGCGTATTTATTTCTGTTGTTTTGTATAGTATTTACTGTTATAAGAGAAGGAACCATTTGTTGGACTGAAAGGGGGAGCTGTTGGGGGGAAGAGGGTGGAAGGGTGGGACAGGAGGGGGGAGTAGGGAAGGGATTGTGACTGAGATGTAACTTGAAGAAATAAAAAATAAAGTATAAGAAAAGGAAAAAAAAAGAAAAATGAAATCAAATTCATCTTCTAAAGTTAAAGCTCCAGTCACAGTCACTGGCATCATTCTGCTACAGTTTGACACTTTTGCTTATTAGTAAAGAGACACTGGCCTCATTATCATGATTGATACTAATCTGATTTATTCTTGTGTCTTCACATTCTGTTGGGGTCACACATCACATGCCAATCAGGGTTTTATAAAGCAGTGATTCTGGAAACAAGCAATCTCAACAAAGGCCCATCCATTCTTTCATTTTTTCCCCTCTATAATGTTTTTCAACATAATGGGAATTAAAACAAGAACTGTACATACTGTCCATGTGGCAACTGACATGTATCTTCAGATTTGTGGTATTTTAACACAATAAAACCTCAACTTTTGTCTGGTGATTCACTTGTCATACACAGTTTGAGTAAGAGCTGCTGCTCAGTGACAGTTTCAGGCCAGCTATGATGAGACATTAAACTAAAAAATGATTGGAAAAAAAGAAGGACTTTACTAAGGCAATAAAATTGGGATAGCTGTCACTTAAAACTACATTCTTTACAGCTAGGAATTTCATTTTGGCCTCTTCTGAAACACAGTTTCAAAGAAATTATTTACTGTTTTTGAGGCATGAGTGGCTGTTACAGTCAACTTAGTCACATAACCTTCTCCTAAACTTCTATCACCAAAAGTCACTCCCAGGTATGTGATGTATAGATTGAAATGGTAGCCGTGCAACTGTACATTAATTGATGAAAAAGCACAATAACTAATAATAATAATACTTAAAATTTGAGAAGTCTTACCAATGGGGTTAGAATGTATGTAATGATATGGAAGTCTGTACAACTAGCATTTGGGATATTAAAAAACAAAAACAAAACTGAATTCCTTTGTATTTTGTGATTTGTAACCATTTTTTGAGGTCCCTCTTTATAGAGAAGACATAAAGGAGTAAAAGAAACACAAGAGAAATTACAATTTATATATGCAAAGTCACATAGTATATATATATATAATATATATATATTAGTTTACTGAAACTATAAAGGCCAATACCATATTTGCTCACTAATGTCAAATAAAAGTCAGTCCTCTGTTTTTGTTGTTTTCAGATAGGGTCTCACTTTTGTAAACTAGACTGCCCTTGGAATTTCAGCAATCCTCTTGCCTTAGGTTTAGTTCTTCTGTGTTTACAAAATCATAGTTCCCTATCAGCTCACTGGAGCATTTTTCTATTTAATAGAATGAAGTCCTACAAAAGAAAGTGTGCTTGCTAGTTTTATATCAATGTGACACAAGCTAGAGTCATCTGAGAGGAAGAAACCTCAATTAAGAAAATGCTTCCCAGGTAAGTCGACAGGCTAGCTCTGCCAAGACAGGGTAAGCAAAACCTTCATAATTCCTGCTTTACAATTAATGTCTGTCAGAGATACTGCGCAGGAAGGCTGATGGTAGATGCTACAATGTATTGAGAGAAATTGGGGACTGTCCAGGCAGCCAGTAGTCTGTCATTTCTTAGTTTTAGAAGCTGCTGGCTCTGCACTTCCTGTATATTCAAATATATTTATCCTTCTCAGGTCTCTGTTGTGGTTGAAGACTAGATAGTTACAGTCTCACAGTTAAATTTTAAATTGTTTAGGAATTAAAAGGATGTTCTAGGTCTAAGAAGATTTTAAGTTAGTAATGCAAGTTAGGATGGAAACTGAGGTAGGTATAGAACTTTAAACTCATTGAAATAGATAGACAACAGAATATTAATATAAGTTGCCAAATATGTATGGACTGAACATTGGGAATGCATGTTATAATCTATAATTTTCATAATTGTGACCTAATTTTTCTTATTGTTATATGAAAAAGAGCCTGTTATTGGAATAAAAGGGGGAGCTGTTGGGGAGAAAAAAGATATACCTTAAACTAAACATAAAAAAAGCAGATAGGAGGGTGAGGGGAAAGAGCATAGGAGGGGGGTACTGGGAGGGGGAAGAGGGAGGGGACTTTGACTGAGATGTAACTTGAAGAAATAAGTGTTTTTAAAAAAAGAAGAAAGAAAGAAAGAAAGAAAGAAAGAAAGAAAGAAAGAAAGAAAGAAAGAAAGAAAGAAAGAAAGAAAAGGCCTCCATAAGATCAGTGTATAGGTAACCCCATAGGACATTTTCTTAATTAGTAATTATTGAGGAAGAGCCTAGCCCATTATGGGTGGGGCTATTCCTATGCTGGTCAGTGCTGGATTCTGTAAGAAAGCAGGCTAAGCGAACCAGTGTGCAGAACCCCTCCATGACTGCTGCACCAGCTCCTGCCTGGAGGTTCCTGCCCTTGCTGTTTCTGATGATGAACTGTTCTATGGAAGTGTGAGTGAAATAAAGCCTTTCCTCCCGAGCTGCTTTTGGTTATGGTGATTCATCACACTGATAGTAACCCTAACTAAGACAAGCTGGTACCAGGAGTAGGTATCTCTGACAGAACTGACTATGTTGCTTTAGGGAGGACTGTGGAAGGATTTTGGAAGTTTGGGGTAGAAAAGCCTTTGAGTATTGAGAGTTCAGTGAGCTGTTCTGGGGGAGCTTGAATGAGAGGAGTACAGAAGATGGAGGTCTGGTTTGTGAAGTTTCAGAGGGAAACAAAGACCTGGCCTTTTGTGTGAATAATCTGTGATGCCTGGTCAGCTGAAGAACTGGCTGTGATTAACAAGAGACCAGACCCACTAAAGTAAAATATTCTAATTGAAACGTGATGTGTTTGTTTCAAGATGACAAGGGAGTTAGTTGTCTCAATAGATCTAGCTACAGACAAGCCTGTGGAACATTTTCTTAATTAGTGTTTCTTAGGGGAGAGCCCAGCCCATTGTGGATGGGGCCATCCTTGAGTTGACCCGTGCTGGTTTCTGTAAGAGAGCAGGTTGAGTAAGCTAGTAAACAGCACTCTTCCAAGGCTGCTGCATCAATCAGCTTCTACCTCCAAGTTCCTGTCCTCATTGCTTTTGACGATGAAGTGTTACATGGAACTGTGAGTGAAATAAACCCTTTTCCTCCCTACATTGCCTTTGGTCATGGTGTTTCATCATAGTAGCAGGAGCCCTAAGACATAAAGCCTATCAAGATCGCTAAAATTGTCATAGTTTTTGAATTGAGACAATTTAGCCGTTGGTTAAAACCTCACTTAATACAGAGATGTCGGGAGGGGCTAAGGGACAGGAAGTGGTTGTACTCACAGCCCCAGGCTCATGTTCCTGACAATCAGGGAGCCACACCTTCAGCTTTCTTTTAAGTAAAGGAATAAGCTGGAGTTCTTCCTCTTGGGCATATTTGATGCTTTGGGGGAAAAGAACAAATAAAAGCAAAGAGAGAAAAGTGAAAGTATCCCTCAGAGAGGCCTGATTAAGCTCTACCTTTCTGATGGGTAGGTAGGTCCAGACCCTGAGCCCAGCTTTATCAGTGCATGGCCTTACAAAAACATTAACTTAAATCTAATGGACACAACTTGTGCAAAGAGTCACAGTCAAACTATTTTTTTAAAGGCTTCCTAAGGGAGACAGCAAAGCTTTTATTAACACACTGTCTTATGCTATTCACATTAGTTTTAACATCTCACCCAGATACAAGGTAACTTGGACACTTCCTTAATTTGGGTCCCATCAATGACTGTGTGTGTTGCTTTGATCATAAGGTCTTTCAAATCTCTCTTTTTCTCACTTATTTAATATGGAGGTAATATTACCAATATTGTAGGGGCATTAAAAATAAATAAGACCAATAAAAATATTTGGCACATTACCTACATGTACCAAATAAGTAATGAACACACCATATTTACTTGTCTGTTTTGTAATTCCTTGATATTCATATTCCTCTTCTTCCTGTTATTAACACATTGCCTAGTTTCATCAGTGAACATGCTTACACCCCATTAGAACAAATCTGTGAGCTCAGAAGGGGCATGGCTTAAAATTCTAATCCATGGGCTGTGAGCAGTAATAGGAGGATATGGTGTTGAGACCCTGGAGTTGCCATCCCAGACCACTCACCTGCTGCAAGTTAGATAAGTGGAAAAAAAAAAACTTTAGTCATATTTATCCTCTAATTATTCAGTTTGTGTAAAGGAGGCCAAATCAATATTCCAACTGATGAGAACTTATTTACTCAACTTTAAATTATAAAAGCTTGCAGTAAGGCATCGTGATATGCATTTCTGCTCCTTTCTGTGTGTATAATTTGAAGCACATCCTAGTTAAAGGGCAGGTAATATGTTCCTACCCATGTTACAGCACTTCAGTAATCACAAGTAGTATATCTGGGCCAAAGAAATGGATATCTGGATCATAAGGACAGAAATCCAGGCCAGTGATGGACAGCCTGTCAGGGAGGGGGGTGTTGGGGAAAATGCTGCAACCCAGAACACAGGGTGTGTGGGCTCATGGGTGGGTGGATTCCCACTCTTATCCATATGGACCTCCTGGTGGATGTTGCAGTAGTGAGAATGGAGGTGCCAACCTACCAGTCTGAGGTAGTTCTGCAGCATCTGAAGTGGGATCATGGAGGCATATGTCACACTACTGAGGCAGCCTTGTTGGGGACCTGTGAGGAATATACACAGAGAAGGAAAATTGGCCTTTCCTTGTTAAATACAGATGACCGAGACACCACACAAGCTACTATGAAAGAAACGGGATACTTGCAGACTTATAGGAGCTGCCATGTGGCCAAGAAATATCAGAGTGACTTTGACACCTGTTTACTGGTTACTAAACAGCTAGTGCCCCTAGGAACCTGAGGAACCTGAAAGCTCCACAGTTGAGGCTTGTGTCACCCTAGAAGGCTCACTGACCTTTTTTTTAGCAGCTGGAGCCAGGACCTCCAAAGTCCAGCCGCATCTCTGGAGCTATGCCTGCAGGTTCTTGGATTTAGTTTTTCACTGTTTGTTAGCAAAAGTTAATGCAGATAACCCAGTCTTGGAAAGCTGTATGCTTGCATAATATTGATGTACAAGTCCAGCGTTTCCCTTTAGGTCCTAGTCCCATCCCAAGTTCTGCCACTCTCTCAACACACTGCTTGAACTGACCTAAGTTTTCTAGGGTAACACTCAATTTTTTAAAAAGTTACCATAAATATAATTCAGACCATAAAACTTTTACTCAACACTTATTGTTTTGAAAGTCTCTTCCTATGTATGTGAGATACATGAAAAAAAAAAAAAACTCAGCAGCTTTTTAGAATCCAGGGCTGAGAAACAATAAATATATCACATACTAATAACTAGACATTATGTAAGAAAATCAATCAGAGTTTCAGTTTCGTATATAAATTAGAAATGAGTAGAGACACAAAATTACTGGGCTGCTACGACCATTGAGAGACATTACACTTATGTCATAAATAAAAATACATCATGAAAACAATAGACACTTCCTCCATATTAATGTGTACCAGTGATAACCATACCAGGAATAGAGCATAGCTGACAGTAACAATGGACATTTCTCTTTTAACATAGGTTGTCGCTTCTAGCAGCATGCCAGTTTGCCTTTAGGTTGTTTCTAATGAGGGACACAATGCGAGCAGTAGGAACCTGTGAGCAGGGCAGGCATAACCAAGGGTGGCAGCAGCATGACCTCTAAGTCTTTCTTCCCCCTTAATCGGATATTTCAGAAAGCATCTAACCACCTCCCTGTAGGAGTCACACAAATGCTGCTAGGAGCAAGAGGACGGAATCACTGAGGTTTAGGAACTGTCCCTACGAGAGCCAGCCCCTTAAGCACTACACTGGTTTGGAATATCACTCATTACCTGACAAGAGCACAGTGACATGCTCCACCTTCTTCTTCTTCATGAAGTCCCATGGGGACTGGGAGAAGCTCTGACCAATTGACCATAGCATATTTCCTAGTTTAAGAGAGAAATAAAATGTCAAGGAGAGCCTAAACGATGCTTTCATAATGACAAACACATTGTCCTCTGTGAGAAGTTAAAGAATCCAGAGCTTCTGCAACCGAAGATCATCCAGAGAGCAATTAGCTCCCCAAGAACTTTTGATCAAGGTCACAGGAAAAGGTGTTCACTGTATAGACTTTTAAAAACAGTAGTTTATGGAAATATCTATAGAACAAAAATATATCCAGTATTTTCATGGTTAAGTTGTCCTAAAACTACTGCCTACTTCATGAAGTCCCAGAACTTTGGAGAACACTTGATCTTTCACTATCTGGTCTCTGGGTCACTTTCCAGCAAAGTTTCCAGTACTTTTTGGTGTTCTTTCAGGATCTCAGACTAACTATTTCAGATTATCTATCTCAGCACAACCTAAATACTTGAACTAACCCCTAGCCCTCTTTATATCAGTTGATCTGAAGTTCCTTTAATCATGACTCAGAAAATTTACTTATGAATGTTAAAAATAACATCAAGAATAAACTGGCTATAGAAAGACACTAAGCTAAGTGTCCTCTGACACAAAACTCAATGACTTTTAGAACTAAAAATCTATGTGGGTGTTCTACAACTCTGTGATAAGCATGAACCAACCACCTGGCATCCGCTGTTCACAGAATCACATTCATTGGCTGTTGGAAATTTCCCCTCACTGTCACCAGTTTCCAGATTAGCTGGACAGAAGCAGGTGGAGGGCCACTTCTTCCAGGACAACTCTGTCCTGTCTTCATGTATTAGACTTCAGCATAGAGCCATGCTGTGGACAATACTGTGCTAGGCGGGCAAAACCTATTCAGGAGAATCATTCATGCTCTATTTTCCTAATGCTATTTAAAAATTATATAATGATAGTTCCATAATGATATTTTAACTATTACTCCAAAGTTGCCATAAGTAAGTTATTCTAATGCTAGTGGGAATATATTTTAAAGCAAACCTGCATTTGAGAAAGCTTCCAAAAACACCATACTGTTGCTGATACACAAAAGTAACAGTAAAAAAAAAATTGCCTTTCCTTCACTTTGATCATTCTTTTTAAACATGGTATTGTTGGACTGTTGGACATGTATGCTTCCTTCTCAGAAAGACTGATTCGAATCCTGACGGCGTCACTCAATAGTCATGTACATGTGGACAAGACCTTTAATACCCAGTTAGTTATACAATGTGGCATTGGTATGTAGTTTTTAAAAAGGATCAAGCACAGACCTGGAAAAGAGGATTTCCCATAGATGTTAATTTGGATCTAAGAAAAAAAAAAAAAAAGCCAGGGACAATGAATACTTTGTGAGCACTTACTGTGATCACCAGAAAACAGATCTTGTCTTTTTAAGCTCTTTGTAATCTTTCAAGTAGAAATAAGCAGTTACCATTCTGACCTATCCCATGTAGAGTCTCAATGTATCTTCATTAAAGGGTTTCTTTCAATTCTAAACCACGTTGGACTCCTGTCTTGGAGACAGGGTGTTATCATAGCAAAACACACCTGATAGAGTCTGAGAGCAAATCTGGGGCTATGTTCAGAAGCTGTAGGTAAGCAAGCATCTGTAGTGTGGTTAGTTTCTTGCATTTATCTGGGAGTATAAGTGTAACAACAAAGCCTCATCAAAGGCTTTCAAGCTATTTACTCTCTAACATTACTTGAGGCATAAAAACATTTTTGTATTAACAGGCTATATTATGTAATAGCTTCATTGTGAAGGCTCAAGGTTTTCAGTACCAGCAGCTGCCATGAGCAAACCTTGAGTGTGTTTCATCAGTGAACTATCAGGCTGTGAAGCCCACAAACATAAATAAACCCAGATATTAAACTTTCTCTACATTTCAAGGATGCTTATACCTAGCATGATGGATTGTATACTGCTGGTGCCGAGACCGACGCAGGAGTCAGTAGTGTTATTAAATGTCCCATCTTCCAGACTCCACCATCCATCAGAAGAGATGGCTTGGAAATGATTTGTCAGACCCTGACTCACTGCTTTTGAAAAATCTTCCCATGTTGTCTGTTTGCGGATATTTAAAGCACATATTGTGTGTTCACATTCAAAGTCATCAGAACCATCGTTGCTTGGTTGAATTTTACCAACGGAAATCCTTAAGGGTATTTTAAGAGCATCTGTTAGAAGAACAAAGAGATGGAAGTTTAGAAACAGTCTTGATAGGGAAAAAAACAGCAAAGCTATTAAATAAAATAAGCAGATATGAAGATTTTAAAAATAAATGAAAGGACAGCTATCTTTCAAGAATAAACTAACTCTTTTTGTACTGTAGCAAATACTGGTCTCCCGATCTCCCCACGGTTTCTTAGAGAGCATATAGAGTGAACCATTTATCATTCCTTGTACCTCATCCTTTCTACTTCATTGGTTCTTTTCCCTTCAGCAAAATTCTCTATTTTAAAAAAAGGAGGAAGAAGAGGAGAAGAGGACAGAAAAGTTGGGGAAACCAGAGTCCTCCTTTCATCTAAAGTTCTCTATGTTGTCCTTATCTTTATATATAATGTCATGAGCAGGTAAGGTACAGTTCCAAAGGTCACAATAGGCTTAGAAGGGTCCCCTGAGAGTCAGACAGACCTGAGTCTAAGCCCCAGAAGCAGCTTTCTCTTCACTGTGTGAACTTGGTAAGTGGGCCCTGGTGTTGCTATCCCTCAATGTCTTCCTCAAAATGCAGAAAATATACAGAGAATCATCATGGAGAACAAATTAATTTTTGTTTGTAAGGGATGTAATGAATTCAACATGGTGTTACATGACAAGTACTAGTGAGTGTTTGAGAAGTGCTCAGCAGTATAGCAGGAACTTCTGGCTCCAGGGCATTAGCAAAAGAGTGAGCTAGCATCTACTGCTTAGCTCCATCCCCACTCCAACAGCAGAAGCTTTGAATAAAATATCCACTCTGTACAATACCAACTGCCTGAGCTTGGCACCCATGCACTTCTGTTCTCATGAACTCATTTGTAGCTACTGAAAATCACTTGTGTTTGTTCCTAAATCTTCTGTGTCTCATAATCTCATCAGTATAATTAATGAATTTCAATATTTAATACATTGTTGAATATAAATACTTTTATTACAAAAACAAAGCTGAAAACTTTAGAGATATTCAATGAAATTGTTGAAAAATGTTTACCTAATGAGGCATAAAATAAAACAGTTATATAAAAATTGCAAAAATCTACACAGATACCGCCTTGAGTTTATTTCCCAAGTATGTTCAGATATTCAACGACTAAAGTCATAGAGGATATAGCAATGCTATATTTTATCAAGAATCCACAAATTTCAATGAGCAGAACCTTACTAAAGACTTTCCCACATGGAGAATTATGTAGTATGTTTTAGTACTAAAATAAAATGCTTTCAGTGAATGACTAACACCCGTACCTAAATGACCAGTACTAACTAGATTTGGTGCATTTATTTAAAAAAAAAGAAAGAAAGAAAGTGAAGTTGAGAGGGGGATATGAGAGAGATTACCCAGGATGAGTTGAGAATGGTGATGAATATGATCAAAATATATTGGAGCCATGTGATAAATTCTCAAATAATAAGCTAAAAATTATATAAAAAGAAGTGAAATTTTATTTCAATATAATAATTAAAATATAAAAACTAATGTGTAATTTTCCCTTTTTAAAATAGCTGTCGCGTCCCCCCTTGTCCAGCAAGGAATGACGCAACTCACAAAAGCTCTTCTCCTGCAGTTTATTCAGGTCCCTTGAAAACAGTCTTCCGAATAAATGGGCAGACCCAACCCACAGGCTAAATACTAATTAGACAGCCAGTCAAGTAAAGCCAAGTGGTGCTATCTTAGAGGTCTGCGTATGCGGAAGCAAGCCAGATCAGCAGTCTTTGCCAAATATGAACTTATTATCAAAAAGAGCACTCACCGTCGGGCTGGTGGAAGGCGGAGGCCAGCGCCATCTTTACGGCGCGGCACTTCGCAGCTCTCTACAAATAGCTTTGTACTTTTTAATTTAACTTACTTTATTTTTTATTTTTCAATATTCAGTTGTGTTATCTTACCAGCAGCATCTATCATACATGTCCTCTGTTCCTGACAGAGGATCCTGGGCCCTCCATGAACCTGCTCTTCTCCATTTAATATTCTTCCTCTGTAGGCCCCTCTGCTTTGTCAAGACTATTTAATGATGGACTGTTTCAGGAATGTATACTGTTTTCACTATCAATCCCCCACAGACCTCACCTCATCTCCATCCCATAACTTTAAATATCTCTGACAGGCTGCTGACTATCAAAGTTGCAGGACCAGCTCATGCTTTTCTCCAGAGTTTCTGCTGACTTGACACAGATATTTCAAATTCACACATCCAAACAACTCCTGACATGTATTAGCCAAATCTGCTTCACCTTCAACAGCCTTCTCTGTAATGTGTGGTGGCAACACCATCCTTCCAGATGCTCAGATGGATTCTTTGGAATGACCCATGAGTTCCCTCTTTTCTACCTTATATTATGTCTAAAATGGAGTTCTGCTGACTTTTCACTTTGTATCTTTGGAATCCATGTTTTTCTCATGGTCCCATCTGCTATAATCCTAGGTATGAGCCACCATTTTCACATTTTAACTGGAAGATTTATATTTCAACAGATCCTCCTAATTCTGTACATGACATTGTATAATCTAATGTCAACAAAGTAGCTGGTGAAAGCTAAAATTTACGTTATATCTGTTATTCTCTAGTTTTATATAATAAGTCCTTGTGATGAGTGCCTAGTTTCATTTCTGTTGCTGTGGCAAATATCATAACAAAAAGAAACATAGTGGAGGAAAGACTTTCCTGGTTTACAATTCTATATTACAGTACTTCATTTCTGGGAAGTCAAAGCAGGAAATCAGATTCATATCCTCAGTCAAGGGCGGAAAAAAAATGTGCTTGGATCCTTGCTTGCTTTCTTCTTTGCTCTAGTTAGATTTTCCCTTTCTTATATTATACAGTATTAGCTTATATTGTTCAGGACCTTCTGCCTAGGGAATAATGTTGCCCACAATTGTCTGGGTCATTTTATACCAATTAATAATCAAGGTGCTTCCCCACAGGCATGCACATAGGCCGACTTGATCTAGATAATTCCTCATGTAGACTTTCTTCTCAACTCTGCTAATCACAATAAGAACCAAACTCAGAAGATAGGCTTTTTGGGTGCAACAGAGGCAATGCATGTTTTAGGTATCAAATTACTTTCTGATTGGATCTAAAGCCCATTCTACAGGAAGAAATACATGGCTGGTGCTGTAAATATGACCAAGAACTCTTAGGAAACTCACAGTCCCCAGGAGGGGACCTATTACTTTGCTAAATGCACACAGCATAAAACTGGCCTGAAAAATTTTTATCTCTATACCCACAAGTTAGGGAATTATCTCAGAGCTCACTGGAGAATTTTCCTTATGCAGTAGGCAGCAGCAGTTAACATAAACCTCACTATTTGTCAGAGAGAAGGAAACTTATAAAAGCTAGAGGCCAAGGTGGACCAAGGTGAAACAGTCTTCTGGACATGAGCGGAGTGCTCGCTCATGAGTTCATGGTAACTGGTTGCTGAGATAAGACCTGCATAAGACCACTCCAGTCAACATTCCATCATCTATGCAGGTGGGGCTTATGGCATCCACCCCTAGGTGAGGAGCTCTGGGTAGTTGATGGTTGTTTCAGGAGAAAAAGCCAGTTCTCTTTAAGAATGAGCTTGGTCTCTGGAAGGTGAAATATGGTCCAGTGAATGCCGAATGCCCACACATACATGGGGCAGCACAAGTTGGACCATGCAGGTTATTAAAATTGAAGCTTCCAGAAGGGTTAGGGGGCAGGGGATGGATCTGGGAAACATATGTAACATAGCTCTGGTGGTTCACACCCATGATCTCAGTACTCTCGATGTTGAGGCAGGAGGATCACTGTGAGTTTGAAGGCAGTATGGTAAACATACTTAGATTCAGCTAAGGGAATGTTATATAGAGGAGCTCTATTTGGAAGGGAAAAAGGAGGAGAAAAAAGAAGGAATGAAGTTAGGGTGGCAGGAATTGAGGAAAGGAGGGAGGGAGAAAGGGGAAGCTAGGGAGGAAAGAGAGGGAAGGAAGGGAAGATAAAGATAGATCCATATATAGTGTATAATTAGAGGTTACAACATTATTTTAGTTGTTAAAGTTTTGCTTATTCTAAAGAATAATAATTACTGAAACAATCATCTTAATGGCTCGAGATTGTGTGACAACTGATATATTTTCTATTTTCTAGCATTCTATATTAATAAGCTGACAAGGGAACTTTTCACAAAACACACTGAGGAGCATGCTATTGTAGAGCTGGAGGGGACCCATGAGCTCATCGGTTATCAGCAAAGACTGGTATGTAACCAGGTGTTGGGAAGCAGTCCTCCTGACAGGGTCAGAAGATCAGCTGATGCAGAGGGCACAGGTGGGATTTCTCACCTGGTAGTCTAATATCTCCAAAGAGTCGGAGATGGGGAGGTACTTGGGGGGGGGCAATCATCTCAATTAATAAAATCTAAGAAAATGCTAGCACTACTCGTATGGCAAAGACTTCTGCCAACTAATTTTACTTGGGGAAAAAGTGATGACATGCTCAAAAGTGTTTTTGCTAAACTAAGGCTGAAAAGAAGTTAAGAGGGTGAGCCCACTAGAGCTGCGCTCATATCTTTCCCAGTTCCAGAGGCTCCAGTGTTATGGAAGGATGAACAGGCTGGAACATCACTCACTCAGATTCTCCAGCAAATGCTTGCAGTCATCAGTGGCAACATCATGCACAGTCCGATTGCACTTGTCTCTCTTTTCTGGCTCTAGCCCTCCATGCCTACACAAGATTTCTAGGCAGTTCTGTAAAGACAAGAGCACTATTATATCCACGTCCAAATCAATAAACTCAAGCACAAAACCCAAGGGACAAAGCCAGTTGCCTGTGGCAAGCTAACTGATCATGAATTCATAGTCGGAGGCTGAGTGTGGGGACACAGGCCTACAGTACCCATACTTTGGATGTGAAAGCAGGAGAATTAAGAGCTTCGGATCTGTCTGGGACATATGTGGCTTGACATGGGCTTGCCCTTACCTATCAGGGTATGAGCCATCACCAGTTGTGTAAGGGTAGCAGATAAAGGAGGGTGGGACAGAGAGAGAGAGAGAGAGAGAGAGAGTCAGACAGACAGACAGACAGACAGACAGACAGAGAGAAAAGAACAAAAACAAACAAATAATGAACAATGCAAAAATGAAAGTGAAAATGGATCAGTCAGTTGAGGTACCAATTGCCAAGTCTGATAACATGAGTTAGCTCATCAATACTCACATGATGGGAGAAGAGAACCAACTCCTCTGAGCTCCACACGTGACATGGTACACACATATGCACACACACATGCACACACAAATGCACACACATAGGCACACACATATACACGCATATGCATGCGCGCGCACACACACACACACACACACACACACACACACACACACACACACATACACTCATTTAGATATACCTGGGATGAAGCCATATATTCAAGTTGCTGGGATTAAAGTAACTATACCTGTGAAGTCTTTCCTTCTTTCTCTTCCCTCTGCAGTACTGAGGATGGAACTCTGGGCTTTGCATAAGCCAGCAAGTGCCTTCCCTCCCCAGCCCTTGGTTTTTAAAGACTGTCAGGCAGTGTGTATCCAGGCACTCTGTAGCACATTCCATCAGACATCTTGCAAAGCCTTCTCTACTCTTAGTGTACAACTTCCTTCTTTTGTTTTGCATAAACCTTTTCCCTTCCTATAAAACAGTCTACTTGCAGTACAATATCCCCATCAAAAGCACATCACTATTTATCATGGAAGCGTGGCCACAATGTGAATCTAATTTGAAAGGAACATTTTGCCTGCTTCATGCTCCTATTCAACCTTTAACCCCTCCTCCTCCAAAACTACTTTCTGTTTTTTAACATTGGTGAATGCTATCTTTGTACTCTGCATGAAGAGAAGCATACTTCAGGTATGCTCTGCCAGGAGATCTCTAAGTGAAGAACTTCTGCTCACTTTAAAAGAAACATCCTGAGGCATTTGTTTTTCTCTGCTGGCTTTTGCTTAGGTTGGAGGGCTGTACCTACAAAGTCTGGTTTTCATGAGTCTGTGGACCAGACTTAGAAAATCACTAAGCCAAAGAGTTAATTTAAAGCAACATCTATTTTATAAACTACTGTTATTTCTAAAACTATTGTTAAAACCAGTAAGTGAAGAAGACAGCCAATAAAGAAAGCTGGATAATACAAGAGCCGAGACATACTCAAATAGGCTTCAATAGGATACAGTATGGAAACTAAACTTTGTAAATTCCAGGAAAGAAATAGTTTTTTTTTTTAAGTCACAATTATTCTGCAAGCTAGTAGTTGTGGCAAAAGATAGTAAAGCTGAAGCAGGTTTAGATTTGAATCATGCTAATTGACATTATCATGTTTACAATTCTACATGACTTTTTATAACATTCTTGTTTCAATTTCTTTATCTGAGTTTCAAATAATGTCACTAACAGGACTGTCATGTGACTTACACAAAAGCTGCAAAGAGTTCTTTTGTGCTTGCCATGAGCTAAGCACTGAGTGTTTATTAGCAGCTGTAATTTATTATAATCAACATAGTCATTGCCAGTTAGAAAATACCCCCAACAGCTAGTTAGCTGATAAGTTATCAGTGCACACAGCAAATATTAATCTAAAGATAATTTAGGTGATGTCACTTTAAATTAGTTTTTTTTTAAATGACAGAAAGGTACACAGACTTACAAGTCTCTCAAATTAAGATTCTTTGATCCCTGACTTCAAAGCAGATTGCTTCTAGTTGATATCCCATGCAGGCGGGGCAGTGGGACATAATACGGCAAGTGCTGAGCCTTTCTCTTGAAGGGAGCATGGAAGATGTGTCCATGAGGACAATGACATCTAAGCAGTGCTACAGGCCTAACCCTACAGTGCTAAACAGACTTCATAGGGAATGGAAAACTAGATGAAGACTTTGACCCAGTTGGTCCTTCCCAACAACTGCAGCCACTGCATAACATTTGAACACATGCTAATGTCCAGGCACAGTTTCTGACACCGCAAGAATAGTCAGAAGTCATGTAATTATAGAAGTATGTTGTGAGAAATGTGTTGTTAGGTCATTTATGCTACATAAACATCACAAACTGTATTTCTATATACTGAGATGGTTGAATGGATTATCATCATGTATGTTAAGTACCAATGACTGAAATACTGTTAGGTGGTGTATGACTAACATGATGTTGACTTAACTATCAAAACATATGTATCTAAGATGCTACAATGGGCACCTTGTTAAGGTTATGTGTTCTAAGGATAAATAAGGTACCAGTTTCATGTCTCATGGAGAAGTGAAAAGTGTCATAAAGAGTTTGATATTGGGGCTGGGAGATAGCTTACCAGTAAAGCTATTGCCTAGCAAATGTGAAGACCTAAGTTTAGATTCCCCCAAGGTGCACTTAAAGCTGCATATGGAAGTATGCATCCCGGCATCCCTATAGCAAGAAGGGAGGCAGAGATAGGATACTCACTGGAATTTCAGTCACACTGGTATAGGTAGTAACAAATTAGAGAGTATCTAAGAAGGTAAAAGGCTAGGTCCAACATTTGAAGTTGTCCTTTGGTGGTTACACACATGCATGACATTCATATATGCACACTCACACACAGGGACACACATACACACACAATGCTCATACCCAAATATTTTTTTATGTTACATATGGGGGAAAATATGAAGAAGAAAGGGCTGTTACATTATTGTAACACTCAACGTAAACTCTTAAAAACAACAAAAGGTTGTTTGAACTCATTCTTGGTCAGTTGTTTGTGTTGCTGTGGGCTTTTGGTTAGGTGACAGATAATAGCAGGGACATGAGGGAGAGCAGAGAACCTTATGGTGACTGGGAAGCAAAGGAAAGAAACAGGAAGGGTCAAGTTCCCAATATCCCTTTCAAAATAATGATCCTATGTGACCAGAAGACTACAAAGTAGGTCCCGCTTCTGAAAGGCTTCCATCACCTTTGGAAAACATTTATTTAAACCACAGCAAGGGAGTTACAGATGTGACAGAAGGACATTTTTACTTTACTCAGAAGTGGGAAGACTGAAAAAAAAAATCTACCTTTCCCTCTTCCAGAATTCTGAATGAAGGGTACTGAATGAAGATGAACCATCCTGTGACAACAGTTTCTGGAAGTGGGCCTGAACAGGCAGTGTGTCCTACCTAGATGTCCAGATGGATGAGTTTATATTGAAGTCCTACACAGATGCATTGATATCACAGAGACCTACAACCTCTGTCTTGGGCTTTATTTTCACTCACATTCCAATTGTCAGAATGCAATCCTCATTTCTGATCATGATCCCAGAGCAAAATGCAGGGATTTTTTTATCACAGAGAAAGAACAGAAGAGATGGTGAGGATGCTGAGAAGTCACCTTTACAGACCTTTAAGGGGAGCCCAGAAGTAGGTACCAGTGCCAAGGAGATAAAGCACAAATTTGAAGCTCAAAGTGGGAGAGATAAAATCAAATTCAAGGCAAAAAGACAGAATTTGTGATTGGTCAGAGGGAAAGAAAGCCAAAAAAAAAAAAAGTTTGCAAATGCACAGATAAATGCCCAGCTAAGTGCTTAGAACAGCCTTTGAGTGTGGGTGTAGCCCCCTCTTTATGGGGTGGGGGAAGAAGAAACTATTAAGACAGGCATACTACCATAAGCAAGTAGGTAGATGTAAGTATGAACTGGTCAAAACAGAATTGTCAGAGGGGAGCTGTAAAGCTGCATGCTAAGCAGCGTGGGTGATCCTGGGTAGATATGGGCTTTGTGCAGAAAGAAAATGCTATGATCAGCTGTTTTAAAAGCCAATGGAAAGAGATACCAGAAAGGGAGTGAGGAAACACACTAGTTATAAAAGGGCTGTACTTGTCTGTTCATCCATGTTAGGGACAGTACACACAAAGACAAAAAGGAGGTGCCTATGAAAGATGCACATGGCATCTACTCACTTATAATTGGATTTTAGCTATATAGTACAGGATAACTATCCTACAACCAGCACACCAAAAGCATGAGGAACATAGACTTTGTTACCTATTAATGGGACAATTTTCCCTAGGGATGCTACCATGTAGGCCCCCATTGCAAGAGGAAACTCTTAGCCCTCATATGACTGTTGAACTGAGAGGGGCTGATATGTAGGGACACTCCACATCGGAGGAGTGGGATGGGTGGGAGAGGGATGAGAAGTGGGAGGGTGGAACCAGGAGGGGTGGAAAGAGGACACTATGATGGAGATGTAACTTGAAGTAATAAATAAACATAAAAAGAAAACAAAGAAAAAAAGAAGGGGAAGAACAGGAGAGAGGCGCAGGCTATTACAGTAAAGTACAAACTGTGTACGTGAAGTGTGAAGAGGTGCCCTGGAAACACCCTACTCTTGAGCCCTAGACTTCAACCAAGATATTTTCTGGGCAAATGGAGTCAGGGTAGGTAAAGAAGCCATTTGAGATCATGGCAACAATAGCAGCAAAACCAGAGAGAGATCATTCAGTCGTGTGCATTACACACAGCACACACTAGGAAAGGTGACAGAGGTGCATGTACACGTGTACTTATCTGGGGCCAGTGAGAAGGGGCTTTACCATTATATTAAGGGGAAGACCTTACCCTGAGGGTGGCAGAGCCATATAAGGATAGGAAATAGGTAAGTTATATCACCACATTTAGCTGTTAGATAAGTCCCACCCATGGCTGCATAAAGAAGGTGGAACCTGCAACAGAGCACAAAATTTATCTGAAGAGCAGATGAGAAGTCACAAGGATGGGATGGATGCTTGATGCATGGAATAAAGGAGGGAGCAAATAATAAACATTGGTTTACTAAGAAATAAAATCTAGAGTTGTGTTGATCCCTTGAACTCATGGAATAAGGAAAATGGACAGGTCAAACATTGAAGACTGGTATTGCTGTCAGCTCAGGAAAATAAAGAGATGAGCAAGCAGAGTTGCAACCATGTTGAAACTTTTGGTTAATCAAAAGCAAACACGGTCATCAATAGGGCTGTCATGTACCTCTCTAAGTGAGATGTTTGAAGAGTAAAAGCCTGCTGTGAACAGTTCCATTGGAAAAAAGAAGTGTAAACAAGACCATACTGGGCAAACAAAACGTTTGCTCCCTTGGGCACGGAGATGCCCTGATAACCCATAATAACCTTCCTGGATAGTCTCACAGAATACTCACTAGACACAAGGACAAGATTCTGGAATCCTGAGAGACTGTATTTGTGGGATGTCAATGAAGAAAGTACAGAGTTACAGGGGAAAAGGAATTTAAAGCCAGATAGGTGACAGCTGGAAGTGGAAGACACCACAGGTCCACATTTTGGTTGAGGGGTTGAAGTTGGATATGTTTATGTCCCCATTATCTTTCTGCCAGTCAATCACTGGTGCCCCAAATAAGCAAGCATTCATTTAACCTACACCTAATCTTCTGGGAATGGGTATTTAAGGAAATTGTTCCTTTGGTTTATATGTAGAGTATGGCATTATTTTTTTTTCCATGAAAACTTAAGTTGAAAAGAAAATGATCATAGAAGATAAAATAATGATGAGATTTCAGAGCTGGAGAGCTGGTTTATTGTTAATAGCTCTTACTACCCTTACAGAAGACCTAAAACAAAAAAACTGGAATAGGTCCTCAAGAATGGATCCTAGGAATTGCTGGAGTGTAGCCAGATGGGAAGCAAAGATGTGTAGGGGTTAGATAAATTAGATTTAGAAAATATATAGGAGTTTCTGATACTGTCTCTTAATTTGGGGCCTGAAGAGCATTGTCAGCATGAAGTCAGCAAAAACAGGAAGGACTTAATAGACTGAAAAACAAGGTTGAAGTCAGGAAAAACAGGAAAGACTTAATGGACTTGAAGAAACAAAGTATCTGGCCTGACATTGTTTTCAGCTGCTAAGTGGGCGGCAGAGCCCAAATTAAGCTGAAACAGAGTTCCTCCTATTTAAGGACAGTGCATGGAGCCCAGAGAAAGAAGAGGCCCCTGATGCTAGAGAGCTCCAAGAGTCCTGCTGAAAAAAGGGCTGGCCGTTAATGGCCAGCTCTCTCCCTGAAGCAGAAAGAAGCCGGTGAGCAAAGAAAGCCTGAGCAAGACACCAAAAGGCCAAGGACTAAACCCTGTGGCTCAGCTTTTGCCTGGAGGGGTTTGATCTGTCCGATCAGTGGCCTAGGGGAAACTGTGCCTGGCTTTAAGGACTGAGGCAGAGCAGCTGAGTTCCTGATTCAAAAGAAGTAAGTTGGCCTGCAGACGGCTGGGGTCTCCCACAGAGAAGAAAGCATGAAGCCTTATTTAAGGTGAGACTGCAATAACCAACTTACCCTGACGAACCTGTATCTGAGAGATCCAGAAAGGACTGCTAAGTGCGTTAAAGAATCTACAACAAAGACTGTGTTCCTGATGACTGAGGACCTGCCCCAGAGACTGTATCATTCTAAAAGGTTATGAAAGTAGTTGTTATAATTATCAATAGGTTTAGTGGATAGGTTAAAGGGGTTGTAGGAATTTATAGGATTAATAGATAAGAAATTGTTGGTGTTTGTTATAAGTGAATTTAGTAATAAATAAATAAGTGATAAATAATAATTTAAAAGATCGGTCCACATTAGCACCATTACCTACCTGGTTTCCTACTGGCACATGTGGCGGCTTTTCTACTGGTACATGCGGCGACTGTGGTGACCTAGCTAGAAAAGAACTTGTCATTTTTTTAGTTCCAGTCACCTGTCCTGTCAGAATTTTCTTAAGCTCCTCAATCTGTATTTTCATAATTTTTAATTGTGTAACAGACATTTTCCTTATGACAAACCAATAAAATAAAAAAAAGTAAACAGCATAAATCATTCGGTCTGATTGAAAAACAGTATAGAGGTCAGCAGTAAACATTGCCATATTGTCAACAACTGACATCATAGTTTCAAAATCTGTAGTTTTCTCTATAGTTTTGAAAATAAAATTACCCATAATGCTGCCCCATGTTGGGCGCCACCTGTAACTGATCTTTTAAATTATTATTTATCACTTATTTATTTATTACTAAATTCACTTATAACAAACACCAACAATTTCTTATCTATTAATCCTATAAATTCCTACAACCCCTTTAACCTATCCACTAAACCTATTGATAATTATAACAACTACTTTCATAACCTTTTAGAATGATACAGTCTCTGGGGCAGGTCCTCAGTCATCAGGAACACAGTCTTTGTTGTAGATTCTTTAACGCACTTAGCAGTCCTTTCTGGATCTCTCAGATACAGGTTCGTCAGGGTAAGTTGGTTATTGCAGTCTCACCTTAAATAAGGCTTCATGCTTTCTTCTCTGTGGGAGACCCCAGCCGTCTGCAGGCCAACTTACTTCTTTTGAATCAGGAACTCAGCTGCTCTGCCTCAGTCCCTAAAGCCAGGCACAGTTTCCCCTAGGCCACTGATCGGACAGATCAAACCCCTCCAGGCAAAAGCTGAGCCACAGGGTTTAGTCCTTGGCCTTTTGGTGTCTTGCTCAGGTTTTCTTTGCTCACCGGCTTCTTTCTGCTTCAGGGAGAGAGCTGGCCATCAACAGCCAGCCCTTTTTTTCAGCGGGACTCTTGGAGCTCTCTAGCATCAGGGGCCTCTTCTTTCTCTGGGCTCCATGCACTGTCCTTAAATAGGAAGAACTCTGTTTCAGCTTAATTTGGGCTCTGCCGCCCACTTAGCAGCTGAAAACAATGTCAGGCTAGATACTTTGTTTCTTCAAGTCCATTAAGTCTTTCCTGTTTTTCCTGACTTCAACCTTGTTTTTCAGTCTATTAAGTCCTTCCTGTTTTTGCTGACTTCATGCTGACAATACTCTTCAGGCCCCAAATAAGAGACAGTATCAAAAACTCCTATATATTTTCTAAATGTAATTTATCTAACCCCTACAAAGATGGGGCAGTATTAGAATCATAGGGGGAATTGGGTTACATTGGATACCAAAAACTTTAAACAAGGTCAGTGAACCATGAAAGAGTAAGAGTGATAGGAAGCCACAGACTTGATGAGAGATAAGTTAGAAGTCAGCCCCATTCACAGCAAGACACTCACGCAATTTCCCAACAGATAATGCTCTGGGAAACTGCACATGATGGCTTACAGCATATGGGAGGCTATGACTTTCAGATTGTTATGAGTTCATGGCTAGTCTGAGCTATCTCCCGGCTACCTATCTCCAGGAAGCAGGGGAAACAAAGAAGGGCTTCTACCTCTTCTCTGGGGCAGTCAGAAGCCAGCCTGAGAGATGGTTGGTCTCGTGTTGTTAGACAATAATGGCTATCTGACCAAATTTAACCACAGGAAAGCCAACCAGGACTGCAAAGAAGCACACACTGATGTGTGGAATCTGAATTCTCCATCTTTGAGACATTAATTTGACCATATCCCAACACTTCATTTATTCATACACAATGCACAGAATGGGTGAACTCTGACCCTTCACGTTCTAAGATCCCAGATTTCAGTTCTCTGTTGAAATCTGAGCAGTTTCATTACGCCATTTTCATACATGCACTCTACCCCTGTTTTTCTTTTATATCCTCCCCATTTCTTAAGTCCTCCCTCCCCCTCTTATTCCTGTTAGCCTTTCCGTTCATGTGATAAAACATCATGACAAAAAGCAACATGAGGAAGAAAGGGTTTATTTCAGCTAGCAAGCTACAACCCACTATGAAGGGAAGTCAGGAACTCCAGACAAGGATCTGGAGGGAGAGACTGAAACAGGGGCTATGGAGGAAAGCTATTTACTGGCTTGCTCTTCATGGCTTTCTCAATTTGATTTCTTATAAAAGTCAGGGGACCGGTGGCTAGTAGGAGTAGGTCACTACCCACAGTGGGTGGGCTCTCCTACATGAATCAATATAATGCCCTACCCATCTTCTACAGGCTCAGAGATCGATATGATAGAAACAATTTCTCAAGCAAGGTTCCCTCTTCCAAGTTGACTCTAATTCTGGCCAAGTTGATAAAAACTAACCTGTACACTCATCTAGCATTTCCTCTGGTGTTTGCTTCCCTACTGGTTTCATACAAGTCATTTCCCAGGCTCAACTGTCTCCTGTTTTTTAAAAGCTCAAGAAGTTTATAGCTTCAGCTGTGGCTTTTGCAGTAGCGAGTCCCAAACATGTGTCCTCACATCTGACTTTTTAACCTGCCTTTTAGAGTTTCATTTCTAATCGAATAACCTATAGCTACACTCACATACATGTAACAGTAAAAATTTAGCATCTGCGCAGGAGAGGATACGCAGTATGTATGTTTCTGAGTCTGAGATTCTGGAGCAACACTGTCAGCTTTATAGGGAGTAGAAAAGCATCTGTGAGTGACTGAGATTATTTTTAAGGACCTATTGTGGTTAGAGTATAATGAGCCTACTACACACTGATGGTTGTGATTCATTGTTCCTGAAAACCGCTGTAGCAATTTATTATAAATGGATAATCTGGGAAAGCTATCTTGGCCAGAGTGGAAACACTGTTTTTTATACAAGTGATACAGATATATTTTTCAATGCTTTTGACTAGAAAGGAAGGATACAGAGTGAGAAGGAGCAATGAAATCAGGAAATCTGGGCTTCATTACCAACTGCTATCTATTAAACCCTTTCAGTGTTAGATGTCCTAATCATAAAATAAAGAGATCAAAATGGAAGATTAAATGTCCATTCCAGAGCTAAAAAAAAAAGAGAGAGAGAAGAAAAGAAAAAAATCTATTATTTAAACATCTTAGTAGTGTGGGTTGTTGATCATTCCTTAAAATCTCACATCAAAACTTGATCTTATACATTTCAAAATAAGAGGATACAGAAGAGTCCTATTCTGAGAGAAAGAGGTCATATTCCTGTTACACAACAGTGAAGGAGCACTCATTGCTGTCAAGGTTTGGGGAGTGAATAGAAATACCACACTGAAGAGGCCATATAGCAAAACCATCATCCTTCACTGGAGGCTAGCTCCACAGGCAGGAGGTTCCTCTCAGCCTAGAGAAGGAGGTAGGGTAGGCAAACACCTTAGTCAGTCATGCTCTTCTTTCCCTCTGTTCTGTGGCTGCAGACTGAGTGTATTCATAACCCACTCCTACCCACATCTCACAGGGATTTTATTTTATTTTTGATTCATTTATTTTTTTTGGAGATGGTTGTGATGCGAGCAACAAACTACCTTTTGTCACCAAGATTGCCAGTCTCTGAGTAACTTTTTCAAACTTAACTTACACTTCCCACTTTTATCTCCTAAAAACTTCTTCTATATCATATGCTATTGTAGTCCATTAAAATGTTACTGATATATCAGTTCTTAGAACTCTTCTTTCCTTTATGTGAATGAGTAAAGTGAGGGAAACATGAGGTAACAGGCGCTGAACAAATAATGCTTCTTCTTTTCTCTCTCTTTTTAAAAATCAAACTGTGAAGTACAGGGTGCCTGCAGTAGATTTAACAGTTCCAAAGAGTTCTTTCTATGTGAAATGAATGAGTCCACTGCTTAAATCAAGGATAACCCAAACCATGTTCTATATCACTAATCAATACTTTTTTTCACTGTCCTTTCCTAAGAAAAGATTCTTTCCATTCAGCCCAACTCCTTGTCCATGTACATTTTGTGTTCCAACCTTAGACATTTATTTGTGTGTATGTGTGCTTATGTTTGTGTGTGTGGGGTGTACCTGCATGTGCATACACATTTGCCTGTGTGTGTGCATGTGAAGACCAGGAATGGACATTACGTGTCCTTTTCTGTTACCCTACACCCTACGTTTTGAGGTGGAAACTCTCCCTGAGCTCGATGCTTGTTTCAGCTAGACTGACTGGTCAGAAAGCTCCTGGGATTGGATTGTTTCCACATCTCAATACTGCAGTTGCAAGAGCATGGTGCCATGTTTAACTCTCCTGTGGGTGCCGTTTATCAATGCTCAGTTCCTCGTGCTTGTACAAAAGCACTTTACCCACTAAACCGTCTTCAGGCCTGACCTCGAACATTACTCTCTATAATAATTCTCATTATTATCGTTGCTCTCACTATCCTCCACCACTTCATCTCTTTCTGCTATCAATTTGTTCAAAATAGTCTAAATACTACTGCTAGATTAAATTGTGTAAGCTGAAGAATCAGTTGCCTTACTTTTCTAAAGCATCCCACTGGCTGTATATTCACTGGCAATTTCATGTCAAGTTCCTTATTAAATGTCACTGAAAGCCCCCACATCAACAATGACACCCCTACTGTCATTTTATTTCTATTTTTCCTTAGCTCAGTTAGGGCTGCTAGCCACCACCTCCCTAGTTCTATGTCTGTTCTTACTTTTTCCTTCACCTGAATTACTTTCTCCAGTGTTCTAGAGGACCCAAAATAATTTCTTCCTCATTTAGAATGAACCATTCCTGGAGTGAATATTCCTAAAACCCTGTTCTTTAAAATGCATAGTCTCTGTTTTTCCACATCCCAGATTGAGGTGTTGGTCTGATACCTGTCCATCACCTCTTTTTTCTCCTTATCCTATACTTGTAACTTGTACACTTGCCATGGGTCTAAGAGTTAAGAACAAATTTTCTCTGCTGACATTAGCATGCACAGTGCTCTGAGCTCAGAAGCTTCCTAATAGATTATTGGTATTATTGGTAAAGTCTACTGTTATTGATAGAAACAGCACAAGAAAACAGTCTACATTCTGAGCCCACTCTACATATCGATATTTTAACTAATCTGTGTTCATGAATTACACAATACTCATTTTCCTTCCTAACACACATGAAATAAAGTTTTTGAATTTACTCTTGTATATCCTATTGAAAGACTCCAAGTAAAAGATTTTTTAAACAAAAATGAAAAACAAAATTGAGTCCATGACCACAAATATATTTTAGAGAGGAATGGATGTTAATTTGTACCAGCAGCTCATCATCTTCTGCAATGACATTACTCCATTTCTAATTACTCTGTCTGAACATACCAGACCAAGAACAGGTGACTATGCCACTCATCAATTTTGTAGTTGGATGATGGGGCCAGGTGCTACCAGACACACCTTGAAGCCTTTGGAAGCAGCGATGTGGGCAGCAGTCCAGCCTTCTCTGTCTGCATGGTTAATGAGATCTGCAGGAACCACAGGCTTAGATGTACATGTAAGGCTCTCTCCCCCATTCAAGGAGAACAAGCCTGACTTGGGTTCTTCTGCACTCAAAGAGCTCCCACGAGCTGGCACTCTGTGGAACATTAGGAGCTCGAGGCTGTCCACATTGCCAGTGTTCACAGCTGCGTGAATTGGTGTCCAGCCATCCTGAAAATAAATCGACCAGGGGAACAGGGTTGATAACAGCATTACTGATGAGAACTGTGTTATTTTTAAAGACCACCTCTAAATCCTCTTTGACAGGAACCACTGCACCAGAGAATGGAGGCAGTCTACACCTGAATATTCCCGATGAACTTAAGTTCTCTGACTTTTATTGGTGACAGTCTTTTCCACAACTGTGACCCATGTTTGCTCTTAAATAATCATTTTCCCCTAACAGTTACCATCTGGATTGAGCAGGTGCTACCTAGTCTCCTGAGTACCATGCTTGACCAACCGGACTCTCAATTTAGTATTTAAAAATGGAGTGAATTTCATCCTAATGGGATATATGGAATAATAATAGTATTAATAAATTAGTAATGCACTGAATAACAGTGCTGCAAACCAGTTTTACTTCAGGCTCAGTGGCCTAACTCGAATGAGCTGAATATTTTAATGCCAACTATTCCAGAAGGAAAGATTCTAGATAATAAAGAAAGGTAGGAATGCAGGAAAAACAAGGGCAAATAGTTTCACTGGATATCTATTGGCCGTTGCTCAGTGAGTGTTGATTGTAGAGGGATTCCAAACAGTACTTACTTAGAAAATGTTCTGACTAAAATCACCGAGTCCATTTTCTAGAATGAATTGCATTGGAACCCCCTTGCCCACTTAGTTGGGTGCTTGAGGCAGTGATCCTCAGTTCTGCAGCCTCAGAACCTGTGAGACTTAGTTTAAAATGCAGATCCCCACGCCCCTCTCCAAATAAAGAGAATCTGACATTCTGGTGGGGAAAGTCCACCAGGCCTATAATATATGCCCAGCAAGTGAGAGAGATACAACATTTAAATTTGACAAGGGCTGTCAAGGGAAAAATCTGTCCCCCTCAAAGTCTTTCATTCTGACACAGAGGTGGGTCTGCCTACAACATAGGAACTCTTGTTTGTCTTTAAAGATTTTGTCAAATAATTGATTTGCTTTGGGGCTTTATTTTGTTACCTTTTATGTTTTAGGTTTAACATTGTTTTCATGTAGAATTCCATATCGCTATATTAAATGAATTTCAATGAGCTACAACACTTTTTGTTTTTTGTATGTGTTTTGAGAAAGGGTCTCACTGCACAGCCTTTGCTGGCTGGGAACTTGAGACAGTCCTCTTGCCCACTGGAGGAATTACAGACACACTGCTTGTACAGCACTACAACAGCACTGTTTTCAAAGTAGTGATGTAAAAGCTAAGAAAATTAGCCAGCAAGTGGGAACTGTCTCGATGTGTACTAAGTATTGAGATCTTTTCCCAAAGACAACCCTTGAGGACTTTTTCTCTCATTCTGGATCTTATGCCAGTTCAGTTGACCAAGACAAGACCACCGAGGCAGTTAACCACAGCAGTGTGTGGTCTGCAATGCAGTCAGGTACAGAGCGTCCCTGCTTCTTCTGTGGGGTAATGATCATCAACCTCATGTGGGCCACAGAGAATAAGGGCCAATGTCCTTCCTGATTTACAAATGCCAACCAGAATTTCTAGGAAAATACAAGACAAGACAAAAACCTTTCAACATTCCACTTTCTTTGGCTATTTTACAATTAAAAGGCATAAGACATAATTATTCCCCTGAGATCTCTTGTGAATTATACAGCATTTTTCTGTGTGTGTGTGTGTGTGTGTGTGTGTGTGTGTGTGTGTGTGGTGTTTAAGTTCTGTTCAGCCCAAAAAAGTTAGCTTCAGGGCACGGAACTGTGTATTCAGCAGGGTGTGGTTCATTTAACCTTCCATATTACACTACTTATTTATTCAGATTGATGATGCAAAATTCATTTATTTTCCATCTGTAAGGTAGAATTTTGTATTTACATTTACATATGTAAATACTACATTCTTGGGTAAAATATATAAAATAACAAAGAATTGTAGAACTTAATTACTTTTTTCAGGTTTTTTATTAAAGGGGGATCTGGAGAGATAGTCAATAGTTAAGAATACTGGCTGCTCTTTAAGATGACCTGAGTTGAGTCCCAGCACCCCACATGGTCCCTGGAACTAGAGTTCCAGGGGATCAGATGCCTTCTCCTAGACTCTACAGGAACCAGACATGCAAGTGGTTTAGACATACCTACAGGCAAAACACCCAATCATGTACAATAAGAATTTTTAATTTCAATAAAAATTTAAAGTTAAACAAATAATTCTGGGTTTTTGTTTTTAAGTTCTAACAATAACTTGCAATGGAAAATATTTGTACTTGGCCTTGTTACCTTTGCTAATATTGAGACTTAATGATTGGTTCTTGTCAGAGAAATTAAGTAATAACACCAAAGGCCTGAGAATAGTATTTGTTCAATGAATAGAAACTTACACTTTCACTGTTTTCTCTAATTATGAAACACTAAGAACTCCCCCCCCCCACTTTTTTCATTTCTAGCCTCTGAATTAGACGATGAGGTAAAATGGACAAGATTTTTTTTCCCTTGATTTTTCAAGAGAGGGTTTCTCTGTGTATGGACAAGATTTTTAATTAGCAAACAGAAACTCAAACAACGGTCACTTTCCAATTCAGTATCCTTAAAACAAAAGCACATCAGAGGAGTCTGTTTCAATGTGCAGTTGCCCTTTAGCATTTGTGGGAGACCAGTTTCAAAGCTACATCCCATCTTCTCTGTGCCCTCTGAATTCCTGGAGATGGCACAAATCCCTCTTGCAAATGTAGTCCTTTACATAGCGTCTACACACATCCTACCACATACTTAAATCCTC
This sequence comes from Lophiomys imhausi, assembly GCA_907164525.1. Taxonomy (NCBI): domain Eukaryota; kingdom Metazoa; phylum Chordata; class Mammalia; order Rodentia; family Muridae; genus Lophiomys; species Lophiomys imhausi. Next base: position 20,775,612 of record CAJQZJ010001969.1, on the reverse strand, counting down.
TGCATATTACTTATAATGCCATCTCTTGTGCAAACACTATGTAATCAGATGTCATACTACCCTATTTAGGGAATAATGACCAAGAGAAAAGTCTGCACGTGTCATATATTATATATATAATATATTAAATATATACAAGTACATAATTTTAAAATTTATACAACTAATTTCAGACACAGTATGAATGACATATGTCGCAGAGCACCAAGTAGATACTTACTCTGGTTTTTATACTGCGGTCAGTGCCAGCTTCCAGCAGGAGTTTGATACATTCTTTATTTCCATTTTTACAGGCCAGGTACAGAGGTGTTTGTCCTCCAGCAGCAGCATGATTAATGTTGGCATCATATGCAGCTAATAATTCTATACATCTGCACATAGGATTATGATTAGTCACATAAAAATGAGTTGTCATCTGGGAAGCGTTCCCTGATTAGATGATATGCATGGGCTAGCCTGGATACTGCCATACATTAATTATTCTATTTAGACCAAATCAGTTATTATGAACCTAATTGCACTGCTATAACTTCTCATTTCTAAAAACTACATTTCTGTCTCAAAATTTATGAAAACTTAAAACTGTCCTTTTGTAAATGTTCAAACCTAGTTCATTATACTTCTAACCAACTTTTTTTAGAGGAGTTGTCCTTGGAACAGGTTGAGTTATTAGGTCAAATGGCATAATCATACTTTGTATACATATTATTTATGATTCAAAATGGTTTTTGCCTTGGGGAAAAAAAAAACACGAGGCTGCTGAATCATCTGTGTTGTTTTTTTTTTTTTCACTCCAGAAAATGATTATAAATAGCATAGACAGCCAGGCACCATGTGCCTCCTCTATAAAAAGTAGTAGGGGGCTGGGAAAAAGGCTGCCTTGGGGAAAGATGGAGGAAGCTGTCTCTTTTTGGTGGTAACTTGCTTCTGAAGACACAGAGCAACAAAAATCACACTCAAAAAGAAACGGCTGTAACGCCAAGTCTGTGACTTAGTGACTAGTTCAACACATTAAATAGAATTTGAACAAACTGAAGGATTTGGCTTAGGGGAGTAAGTGTTTTCTTCTTTCAGTATTTGGCTTACATATGTTCTAAAATAAGTAAGATGCTGACATATTTGTGTAGGACATTTTTTTTTATTAAATACTTTATTTTTTTTCTTCAAGTTACATCTCAGTCACAAACCCTTCCCTATTCCCCCTTCCTGTCCCACCCTTCCACCCTCTTCCCCCCAACAGCTTCCCCTTTCAGTCCAACAAATGGTTCCTTCTCTAATAACAGTAAATACTATACAAAACAACAGAAATAAATATGCCACATTTATGAGAGTTAAATGGCCCAGTATACCTTCCCAATGTCCAGTTCATACATATTTGGCCCCTGACTTTAACATTCTACCATCTAACCATCTCCATGAATTTAAAGTTCTATAACTGACTTAGCTTTTATACTAACTTGCATCACTATTATAACCACCTTCTTAGATCCAGAACACCCTCTTGATTCCTAAACAACTCAAAATTTAACTATGAGACTCTAGCTATCTATTCTTCAACCACCTCAGAGACCTGAGAGGGATAAATATATCTGATTATATTATATATATATATAAAATATATATTATATATTGTGTAGGACATTCTTTAAATTTACTGATTCCTGAATTTCCACAGGATTTCCCCTTCAAAAGCTGTCCATGCTTCTGTGTAATTAGATCCTCCAAGCAAGGAATGTCACAGATGACCTGATAACACAGAGATGACACAGGTCTAGGTACAAGCCAGGAGGAGAGCTCTGTTTTGTAGGCCACAGAATATAGCAAAAGGTAACACCAAAAACCAGGCAGATGAGATGCATGTTAGATACACGAGAGAAGATGACACAAGACACTGAAGGATGTATTTGGAATATTGTAAAATACATTTATAATTAAAAATAGTGTTGGATGTAAGTTCTAAAAGGCCTTATGTTAAGAATTGTATAGTTTGAGCTGGAGAAATAGTTCAGCTGTTGAAGGCTAAATAAAGCTCATAACCAAAATGCCATGGATTCTGTAATTTGTTAAAGAATACTTCTTTCGGGACAGAGGTATTTTAAAGGGAGCAGCAGCATATATTCTTCATAGCCTACCACTCAGCACAGGAGGGGCTGTATTCTATTATAAAATATTTATTTTATATTTGGCTGTATTCTATTATAAAATATAACTTTTCGTTTTGAAAAGTAATCCTCTAATGACTTCTTCGAAGCTCCTTTAGAAGTCATTGTTAAAGTTATATGCATATTAATTAACAGATTTCCTTTGCTCTTGAACTACTGTAAGTTTTCGAAAGGCTTGCTTTGATTTTTCTCCTAATTGGGAATAAAGTAAGATGGGCATTTTGGACAAACTATCAAATAACTTACCAGTAGGACAATAGGGTTATGATAAATAATACAATTCTATGTCTTACTTTTAATGTTAGCATTAACAAAAGCTTCTAGAGAAAAGAGAAAACAATGAAGATCTCATCTCAGCTTTCCTTACGTTGTTCTCCATTGGTGTGCTGGAACTTTTCCAGAAGCACATTGACTGATGTACATAGTTCAAACATAGGTACATACACAGTTCCTTCAGATACAATACTTAACTGTCATTACAAACAACAAATCTAGGGTCCTGCTTTGATTTTGGACACTCAGCTATGTTTGGTGGATTTATTTGTCAACGAATGTTAAGCACTCAATCACATACACAGCAGGAGTGAAATCTTCAATAGATAAAAACAGGGTCACTTTCATAGGAAAAAAAGAATGGAGAGTGTCACTTACTCAAAATGTCCCTGAGCAGCTGCGGCACACAAGGGTGTGAAGCCATTGTCATCAGCAGCGTCAACTCGGGCTTCTGCATTCAGCAGCAATCGCACACAGTCTATGGGTTTTTAACAGAAAGCCACTTTAATTTAGTGCAATGAAGAGCCAAGTTCCCTACAAGCTGTGGGGACAGTCTGGCGGCCAAGGTCCTCTCTACTGCATAGGAGCATAGTTCTGTCCTGCTGGGTGTGTCATGCCATGGACTTTCACCATCTCCAAAGTCACCAATACATGGTTTGTAAAAGTATTTCAAGTTGTTGATGGGTAAAAAAGAATATTATAAACCAGAAAAAAATACTTTGGTAGTTTCGTGGCCAGAATTTCTCTAAAATAATGTTTCGAATCAGATCCATTTACCAAATTGTATTTATATAGTTACATTCTTACTGCATGAATGATGCCAATGTAATCATCAAAGTGCTTTTGTGTGGGCCATCCTACACTGAGCTACTGGAAGATCAAGAAAAGCCCACAGAAAGTCACCTGAGACATAAACATAACTAACAGAGAAGTGTCATAAATAATGCTGCAGGATCTAAATTTAATTTCTCTACAGTGAAGAATATTCCCCCAGTGCTTCTGAATTCCAAAGTGATTGAAAACAACCATGTCTTCTTAGCTCTGGAGAAAACCGTGTCCATCTGAGCCAGTCAGGAAGGTGTCAATGGCTCATGATGCTATTAACTTAGGACTTGCAGTCAAGACATCTCTATTTCTGTTCTGCCACATGGTTTAGTATATTTAACTACAGGATTTGCATTTTAAAGAGTAAAAAGAATTCTTAGTGCTCTAAGTTCTTAGTTCTCAAAAAAAAAACCTAACTAACTATAAATTACAAGGTCACTCTTTCTGAGTACTAAAACTTACCCTCACTGTGTTACCCACTCAATCCCTAATCCTGACAGTCTAGATACTGTGCTTTTCTTCCATAGCAGATATTCATATCAAAGAAATTAGGTTATTCTGTCGTGACCAGAGTGACCCAGATGGACAGCTTGATTCTAACATGTGTTTTACAATCCCTGTGAGGACAATAAATTTTGTTGTACATAAACAAAAAGTAAGTTGGCTACTAAGCTCTATTTTTTACATTAAGGAACTATGTAATTAGGTCCTTAAATATTCATAAGATGTTAAAACTCAAGCCAAAAAACAAAAAAACCAAAAAAAAAACCCAAAAAACTCCAAACAACAACAAAAACCCCACAAATTTACCAGGTCCTCCTTTTAAAAGAAAAATAAATCCAAGTGGACCTTTTGCTCACAACAGTGATTTAAATCACCTTTGGTCTTCTGTCCTTTTGCAAGTGTGGTAAGGTAAGAACCTGTTGGTTTTTTGTTTTGTTTTGTTTACCTGTATGTCCATTCTTAGCAGCAGAATACAAGGCAGAATGGCCATCTTCACAGGAGTAATTTATGTCCAGTCCTTCTTCATTAAGCAGCATTGATAATAAAGTGACATTTCCCTGGGCAGCAGCTTGCTGAAGAAGGGTGGGCCTGCCAGCCAGGGGGGGCAGGACCACCACTCATTAGCAAAGGGGTTAGGGAGGGTGACCAGCCTGTAGGTTAAAGTGACCGGTAGTTAGAGGGCAGGAAGAAGGACAAGAGGTAGATACTACCATCCTTTTAAATCACACACAGAGACATGAACACATATACCTAGAAAATTACATGGTTTCTAACATTATCAGTCTGTTAATATTTTCTCAGCACAAATCCATACTGTTATTTTCAGATTTTTATATCTGCTAAATACATTGACATTTATAGTGTCAAGTTATTTTTAGTTGTCAGTCTGGCACAAAAGAAGAGCTAAAGAAATGATTGGTTTTAGGAAACCAAGATGGCTACCACACTTTACAAATTTAAATTTCTGTTGGGAATTTAAAAGCACTTTGAATTTTAAAATTATGTAAAGGTTATCTTAATTTCAATACTGATAAGGAAACATAAATAAAGTATAAGATAGCACCTCAGTTAGTTTCTTCAACAATGTTTCTAAGAGTTATTTTACATAAACCAGGAAGTGGGCCTTACTCTATCAAGGAGTTTATTATGTTCCTTGAATTTCCGTATTTGCAAAACAAATAACATGTGTTAAAAGCTAACAAAAATGCAACATACATATTTGCCTATCTTGTACCAAAGCACATAGTGCAATAATAGTTTTGAAAACTACTATCTCTCACCATCTTCAAAGTAGAACTAATGAACTTTTTAAATTGGCCAACTAGTCAGGACACTCTACCATATAGTTTTAACAAAAATTCTAAGAGTTATCATGGTTAGATAGTTCTCATCAGTATTTAGCAGCTTTAGAGGAGAGTCTGTTAAGAGTGTGGAGTCGGCTGCAAATAGCCTGGAAAATTTTCTGAGTCCTTCCTTGATCAAAAGGCTGTAAAAACAGTAAAGCACAAATATTTATTTAATTGGTGATTGTTTCTTTCGGATTAAATACAATGAGCGAGCCCCAACACTTTTAAGTAGTGCTGCTCATGGGTACACATGTATATTCCTCAAAGGGAGACTTCCCATGGGTATATATAATATTCCCTTTAGCAAGATGTAATAAACTGATGCCTTCCCTTTCCACTAGTGAGATATTAGTTCCACTAATAAGAATATAATACCCAATTCTTATGATTAATGCCAAGTTTTTGGCCTTAAATTCTTTCAGGACATATATAAAAAGTACATATCAAAGAAGTTTCTCAGAATATTTAAAATTCTTTATAAAATAAATCAGAGAACTGTTTATGCATACAAAACTGCACACAGAATATAAAAATCTCAAAATATTATCTTTGTAACCAATTATTTGAATCCATGGATAATTTATTGTTTTATCATGTCAGGCCAGCAATGACAGAAAAAAATAAAATTTATATAGAATTCAGTATTTCTCAAATCTTTATATTTCCCCATCCATATTGATTAGGTCTTCTTAGAAAAGTAGTATTTTTACTTCATACTTACAAGAAGGCTCCTCTCTGGTACATTTTACCTTTTGTATTTTCTTAAAAACAAACAAACAAAAAAAAACAGGCCCACAAAAATTAAATCAGTACTTATTAGAAATGGATGATAGACAGAAAATTATAAATACCAAGGTAGGACACCTTGACTGTAAAGCAAACACAAGCAACAGGAAGGCATCACACTATTGTCCCTAGCACAATGGGTCAGGGGAGGGTCTGCTTCATGCTTTCAATGCACGTACGCTCACGCGTGCGCGCGCGCGCACACACACACACACACACACACACACACCCATGCACGCGCACACACGCAGGCACACATACGTGTACATATGCACACATGCTCATTCTCTCATTCCTCTTTAGATTTCATTCAAGGAATCTTAGTCCTTGATATTCTTCCATGAATACCAATGTGTACATACTAAAGTTTGTTCTTCTTTGGAAACTGGTTTTCATTTTTCATTTTTTTTTAAACCACAGTTCTAGGCATTGAGGGATACAAAAAATACATATTTCCAATTATTTTATGTGGAAATATTAAACTATACATAAATTTTCTGAAAGACTCCACTGATGTGAAAGGTAAAATACTTTATTGAAAAATGTTCTTAATCTTTAGATCAGGAAATATCATCATCCTCCTTGTCAGATTCAAAAGAAGCTGAATAGTTTCCTTAGAGGACTGAAAAAACAGTCTTTAGAGCGTCACGAAAGAAAAATGTTTTATAAATACAGTAAACTTTAAACTCTTAAATTTTAAACAAATGCTATATTTTTACTATAATTTCCAATTTTTATACAGTTTATTTTAATAAATCTTGTTACAAATATGAGAATAAGATAAAGACCTCATCACCACACTAGTATTCATCTGAAATTCTCAACAATGGGAGAAATGGTAATATCTGCTTAACTGGATTAGTAAAGACAGAATAGACCTGAATCCATACAGCTACAGCTACTCTATGGATGTTAGAAAGTCATTCAGCTACACAGCATCATAGGCAAACATTAGTAAAGGTGAGAAATTTGCATAGCAGGCCACGAAACAGTGGGTACATGCAATGGCAGAGGAAGAGGAGCTGAGAGCAGCTTCTGGCACCAGCTTCAGAGGGCAGAGAGGGTTAAGGTCACAGCCCAGATGATTCTTATTTTCTGATTTAGCCTTTAGCCAATTATACATGAGCATACTTTAAGATATATATATTTAAGGAGGGAAAAAAGTCTGAACCAAATGAAATAAAGTTTTTAAAATAAATAATAGTAACAATAAAGACAGTCACCAAAAATAAAAAAAGAAACATGGGAAAATGTGCAAAGTTTTGGGGACTCAGTTGCCCAGAGTGATTCCTGATTTAAGCTTCTTTATCTAACCACTGGAATATGTGTGTTCATTTGACAAGTTCAGGAGGAATAAGAATTTCTAGTTCATTTAGAATTTAAAACGCTATTTTTAAAGTTCAGGTTTACCGTGAAGTTGCTTCTGTTTAGTATAATTTACAATGTAATCCATTAAAATGAGAACTTTCTGTCATTTCAGCTTTCTTCCTGGATTTCACTTCACTGTTATAGACAGAAGATAGCAGGGACACAGGGACACAAAAGAAAACTCCTGGGATCAGGGCAAGGAGGAATAAACAGTTCTACCCATGAGGATGTCAGAACATCCTTCAGTTGGGAAATATTCTTAATTTGGGATTCAAGAGTTTTAGAGGGCAAAGCTGGTAGCTTAAAAATAATTTCTCTCCATGATTACAACTACAAGAGGGCAGACATGAACTAATTTTACCATTTGAAACTCAGTTCAATGCTTGCTCATGTGATCACAGAAATGGGAACAGATATCTGCAAGACATCTGACAGGTACACTCTGTCCTTGGGTCTTGTTCCTAGCAACGACTTTGGAACCCCTGGAAGCCTAATGACCTCCTATGAGCTTTTGACCTTGAGTGGGACAAGAGAACAAGTTTACTCAGGCACAGCCAGATAAAGGAGCAGGATGTAGGGAGCTAGCTCTGCGTGCTTCCAAGATGAAATGGGTGTGGTGGCACAAATCGCAGCATAGCTCAGTAGTGGAGCACTCACCTAGCATGCATAAGGCTCTGGATTTGATCCTCAGCACAACCAAAATCATCTTTAAAAAAGAGTTGGAACACACTAAATGAAGTGCATGTGAAATATGATCTATTGGGAAGCTTAGGATGGCCTACACCTGCAATTGCATTCTAAAATCACACAGTCACTCATCACTCTTAACATTTTCGTCCTCCACACAGGAGGAGGTACCTACTAAACACCTGCTAAGGGACTAAAACGTCTGGTGCCACCCCTCTGCCCTAAAGAGGCACACCTTATAATAAAATCAAACAGAAGCCTGCTATCCCATCAAAGGTCATCCTGCAGTTCTGAGAACACTATGACCAGACCAGAAAATTGGACAACGGAAAACAAGGATCCAACTTGACGTATCTTCAATGGCAGCTGTTTCATCAAAATCTCCATTAAATTCTCTTGGCACCTCAGATCTAAGCAAAAAGTGTTTTTCTTTCTTTCTTTCTTTCTTTCTTTCTTTCTTTCTTTCTTTCTTTCTTTCCTTCCTTCCTTCCTTCCTTCCTTCCTTCCTTCCTTCCTTCCTTTCTTTCTTTCTTTCTTTTTTTTAAGAGTCCTGGCTTCTTTACCCAGAATTTCTCTAAATGTAAAACTGGTTGTTTTTGCAAAAATATTGAATAAAGTAGGAATTACCCATCTTTTAAAATGTAACTCAAATACTGGTGGATAGAATACTCCACAGTCACACATGCTGGTTTGGAAGCTAGGGTGTCTGCAGCTGGACTTGGGATCACAGTGCCTACCAAGGCAGCAGCCAGCAGAGCCTCAAGGTAAAAAAGAACAGATGGCCTTGTACTTAAAAATAAAACCAGATGACAACATTCATATGCCCTGGGAAACGCTGCCTATCACGCAGGCTATACAGTTACCTCAGAGCACTACCATGACTCCAAGTGACTTTGCAGCCAATGCTTTCCAGCAGCCTATAGGTCTTAAGGTCTGTTTTTGTATTCTTCAGGATGGTACCCAATCTCTTCCTTCTTAGGGTAGGTAAAACTAGTGGGAAAGCCAACATAATGCTAAGTAATACCAAGAGATGTCAATCAAACTTAATACAGCCATTCGGAAAAGAAAAAAAAAAAGATGGAACCTGAAATGCCTATATAGACATCACAGAATGACAGTAAGATAAAATCTAAAGCAAGTTTTCAAAAGTGCTATAAGCAACACTACCAGTCAGCCAGAGATTAGTCATGCTGTCCCAAGATAAATGCCATGCCTTGGTATGTTATAGTCTCCTGCCTCCTTTCAGCTACTCTCATTCTGAGCACTATCAACTCCAACCTAAGGAAGAGAAAACTTGCTCAGTATTAGAAAGATCATCAAACACACGGTTGTGTATAACAGGGCCTTAACTCTAACATCAATCTATAACTCCAAAGTCCATGTTGTTTCTAACTCTCAGCTTTGCCCCCCCCCCAAATGAAATTCTCTCCCAAAGCTGATTTCAGTGGGAAGAGTTGGTATTTAGAGGCATGCAATCAGGCAATCTGAGCACCTATCTCCTTCACTAGGGGCCAGTATGTACAGTGCTACATGCTTTAAGTTTTAGATGTGATGCTACTGAAAATTTCCCTTCATTTTTAAATCCCTTCTTTTTAGAGCCAATAGGATCTAGCAACCCCTAGTATGTGATGACAGCACAGTCTGCTCCAGGGTGCCAACAGGGCTGTGACACCAAGTAGGACTCTGCTCTAGCCATGCCAATAAAAACAAAACAAAAACAATGTTTCCATATCTATATGCAACAATAATGACAATTCTAGTCCTTTTTGCAACTCCCAGATTCAGCATCTTCATAACACACTTATGCAACGGGAAATTTAACATGGCCCTTGAGGTGCGGAAGCCATCTGTGCTCAAGTATTGGAAGACAATACCTTATCAAATGGGGCACATGCTATTCAAAATAAGCTAAACTTAGAAATTTATAAATATTCAGGGCCTTTTGTTGAGGATAAGAAAGGGGCATTCATACCACACTGACATGAACCTTCAGAGTCTACCAATTACAAAACAAACCCCATCAACCTGCTATTCCAGAGTGGTAGGAACAGAGACTTAGAAGGATTTTTCTTATAGTATCCTAGAAGATACTATTAAATGCACACTATTAAATTAAATGCACACCGAGGATGATCCATTGATATTGAGGTCTTGTGAGATAAATATTTAATAGGAAGGGATATTCTTTTCCCCCGGGAAAAGTATAAGCCTCTCTAAATTAATGGTCTTCAGGTATTTCAAACCACCATTTTTTTTTTTTCAAGAAAAGCACTCAGCTTGATGAAGCCACAATTCATAGAACAAGATAAAACACAATCACCCCAGAGCCTTAAAGAAAATTAAAAAAAAAAAAAAAAAAAGAATGAAAGAAACAAAAGAAAAAGAAAAAGGAATAAAAGAGGAAAGAAATGGAGAAATGAGGGATGGGGATATTAAAAATATTTCAAGACAATGTAAAAGAAATCAAGGCAGGTGAGAGAATAGGCCAGATTCTTTAAAGAAGAGTATAAGACTTTAATCCCTTTACCTGATGCTGTTACCAAGAGGCTGTCTGAGGCACCGAGGCTACGGGATGAGGCACTAACAGGGTTTATGGAAGAGCAAAAGGCAGCGGTGGTGGGAATGACAAGGGGGCTGTCTGAACATGCAGGTTGGCTCAGTCCAGGGGTTTCAACAGGCCAGGAACCCACCTGAGACGTGGCCAGGGCCGAAACAGGACAGCCTGCAGGTGCCACAGTTAAATCTATGGATGGTTTTGGTGGCAGCTGAGGAGAGGATGACTTAGGGGTGCTCTCCTCATTTACTACCTTGGTCCCTTGTGACAAAGTGGAGGGAGGTGAAGCCACAATTTTGTTATCAACTTTGGCCCCTGCATTGGAGGCCCTCAGTTGGGGGTGTGGTGGAGAAGGAGTTTGGGAGAGCCCTGGCTTTTTGGGAGGGATAGGAGGAGGATTTCCTCTGTCAACTCGTGCTGCCCCAGATGTCTTTAAACCAGTTCGACTGACTGGAGGGAAGGTGCCAGCATCCCCTCCTGGAGATGCTCCAAGCCTTGAGGAAGCACCTGCTTGTGGGGTGGTAAATCTTGACAGTGCTTGGGTTACCGTATTCCGAGCTAACTGCTTGGCCACTAGGTTGTCACGACTCGTGGGAGAGACATCTCTTGAGGGAGGACTTTGAGTGGTATTTCCATTCTGGTCTGGATCATTTGCATTGCCCTGAAATCTAAATCTAGCTGCTTGGATCCGTGGGTTGAGACCTGGATGCAAAGGTGTGTTGGCACACGGTGAATGTAAACTGGGCGCAGGGGCAGCTTGTGGGTGGTTCTGAGGACCTGTTCCTGGCGTCTGAGCAGTGGCAAGGGTAGTGCTACTAGGGGTGGAGGGTGTGCTATTTGACAAACCAAGGACAGAGCCCGTGCTTGGTCCATTTTCCTCAATTCTATTTGCACTTGGTGGTGGGGCAGCAGGTAGAGAGGGACCTAAGTCACTGTGGGAAGCCTGCCTGTCAATACCTGGTCTAATCAGTAGGGCACTGGGACCCACGCTCCCTTTTGTGTTTGTGGGAACTAGGGGGCTTCCTGTGGAAGGCTTCATGGGTGCAGTCAAAGGCGATTTCTTCACAGGGTCAGCACTCTCTGTCACTACATCTGTCTGGCAAGCAATTGACCTTGTCGTGGGCCCTTCTGTTGCTACAGATACAGAGGTCAGGCGCTTATCTTTTGTCTTCCGTGGGAGGGAGAGACCTGGTCTACCATCATTTCCCTTTTTCATTTGCTCCATCGTTTTCTTCATCTTGTCTATCTCCTCTTTGAGGTCAGTGGTGTGCGCTTCTTCCCGGTTCAGCTTGGCACGCAGCTGTTCCCGTTCCGTGTCAAACTCGGAGAGCTGTTTCTCCAATTGGGCTTCCATTCCTGTGTTTCTCTGTTTCTCGGCTGAGAGCTGGTCTTCTAACTCACTTGTCCTTTTCTTTTCTTCTTCCAGCTTCATCATAACTTCCTCCAACTTCTGGGCCTCCTCGATGACTTTGCCCGAGAGCTGCTTACACTCCTTTACCAGCATCAGGACGACATGCTTGTTCTTGCCCCTCTCCTCTTCTAAGTGGGTAGCTAGCTTCTTGTGCTCCTGTTCAAGGGCCTGGAGCTGAAGCTTTTCCATCTCCAACTGGAAGATATTCAAAGGGAAGCCTGTATTAATAGAACATTCTTTGTATCCTAGAAGGGCTTTTTATTAATTTCTGAACAGTGGCATGATCTGTGTTAGCACCAAATGCCACAGTTTGTTACAATTTTTAAAAGATAATATTTAAAAACTCATTAGAAAAGAAAATACCATAAATGGCTTTCTGAAAAACACCTACATTGCAACAAAAGGGAATTGTTCTAATCTATTAAATTTAACTACAATGCAATAGAATAATAGTAGGATGCTTCAAGTCACAGTGCAGAGTTAAAAAAGGCTGTATTGATGAGTACAGATTAGTGAAAGAATTGGTGCTATTTAATAAACATTCAATGGTGGGAAATCATTAACTAATCTTTGAGATACACAATCAAGATTTAAATTCCAAGCCCCATATTTGCTAGTGGTATTATAAGTTACTTAACCTCTTTGAGCATCTTTTGATGGGCTGGAAGTCATATGAAGTAACATGTAAAGAGATTTTTAGAATAAAACTATAAAGAGCTAACAGATTATTAGAATTACAGTCAATGCTTGTGTTTAACTTGGATCCTGCTTTCCAATTTATCTACTTTGGCCCTCCTGGGTTTTCCTGAACTTGGCCCTACCTCTTGCCTCAGGGTTTTTGACCTTGCTGTCCTGTCCGACTAGAATTTCATCACATTCCTTAAGGAGACTCTCCTTTTCAAAGAATGCTATGCACTTCACAGAAGTAGCCTATAAGCAAACCCTCTGGCTTCCAAGCTCATCAAAATGCCTACATGTTGGGGCTATATCTGTATTTTCTTCAGGAAAAAGGTATTGTCTGCTCATAAAGCCATAGGACCCAGGCTTGGTGCTGTTTGGAGAACAAATACTTTATCAAATGATTGTCACAGAGAATGAGCTTATAAATCTTTATGTCTCTAGACATAAAGGGTAGAACACTGAACCCAGGGCTGTATGCATGGGGAGTGGGGGGAAGGGCACTGAACCCAGGGCTGTATGCATGGGGAGTAGGGGGAAGGGCACTGAAACCAGGACTCTAACCATAGTAAAAGGACCCTGCTAAGAATCCCTCATATTCACAAAAGCATCCATCACTAGAAGAAGTTGGCTTCTCTTCCCTTCAGGCTTCTGGTCACTTTGTCACCTATAGAGTGAAGCCTGCTGTGCTGGTTACTTTTATGTCAACTTGACACAAGTCAGAGTCATCTGGGAAGAGGGAACCATAATTGAGAAGCACCCCCACCAGAATGGCCTGTAGCTTGTGGGGAATTTTGTTAATTGATGTTAGAGGGTCCATCTTACTGTGGGCAGTGCCACCCTAGGGCTAGTGGCACTGAGCAAGGCATGAGGAGCAAATCAGTAAGCTGCACTCAGCACTCCTCCATGGCTTCTTCAGGAATTTCTGCCTCCAGGTTCCTGCCTTGAGTTCCTGTACTGACTTGTTTTGATGATGGATTGTGATGAGGAACTATAAGCTAAATAAACCCTTTCCTCCCCAAGCTGCTTTTTGGCCATGATGTCTCATCACAGCAGTATAAACCCAAGACACTTACCTTCACCTCCTTAGAAAAGAACAATCCCTCTTCCCTTGCCCTGATCACTTTTGTTCAGTATCTACCTGCCTTCTCTAGAGTATGACTTCATAAGGGTGAAGACTGAGAATCATTTTCTGTGTCCCTCAGACTTACAACAGTGGCTTTTACATGGTTGTGCTTAATAAATTGTTTAATGACTGAATGATATTAGCACTGGTGCTCTATAATAACAAGCATCCTAAAACAAATAGCTTTTCTGGGTGCATGAGCAGCATTATAACTTTATTTTAATTAATGTCTATTTATTATATAAAATAATGAGCTTCACGATTGTTCATGTATGCATAAATAAGACATTTAAATCAAATTCATCTCCCATTATCTTTAGCATGCTCTATGGTGCTATGTAAAATGTTGGAGGTAACATTTTAAGTAGAGTTGGTACAATCTGAGGAGCAACAGTGTTGTGCATAGTATTTATTTATTTATTTATACTTTACATCCCAATCATAGCCTCCTCCTTCCTCTCCTCTGGGTCTTGCCTTCTAGTCTCCTTCTCCCAGCCCACCTTCCATATGGTGGAACAGTACGTGGATGGAGGAGGGAGGGAGCGGCCCTTTTCTGTGCATAGTATATTTATATGCATATTTATTCACAAAGGGTGTCTCTCGGAGATTTTGAGTCATTATTGGCTAAAGCATATTTAAATCATATGAAATGCATAAAATGATACACAGCCATAGGAAAGCACAGAGGACTGACTATAAAGGGAATGTAGAAAATGGGCCTGGTGGCACATAGTTATAATCTCAACACTTGACAGGGAGATGCAGGAGAATTGGGAATTTAAGGTGAGCCTCAGCTATAACCACAGGAAATTTTGAAGCCAGTCTGGGCTACAAGAGACCATGTTTCAAAGTCAAACAAGTGAAAAAGGAAACAACAACAAAACTAGACAAACATAAGTAAATAAATAGAAAAAAGTAGGCAAAGTAGGGACTGGTGGTATGGTTTAGTAATAGACTACGTACTTATTAAAGAGCAGAAAGGAGAGATGGTTCAGGGGTTAAGACCACTAGCTGCTCTTTCAGAGGTCCTGAGTTCAATTCTCAGCAACCACATGGTGGATCCCAACTATCTATAATGTGATCTGATGCCCATTTCTGGCATGGAGATAGAGCACTCATATATTTCAAATATGTATATATATATATATATATATATATAAAGATATATATATATATATATATCTTTTTTTTTAAAAAAAGAGGACAAAAAGCCTGGGGTTTAGTCCCAGCACCACCCAGAGAAAAGAGAAAAATCAATACCCTCTATGCTAATTTTAATTAAAAATTCTTATGAAGCTGTTAGAAAAATCATGAGCTAGGTCAACTGACAGCTCATTCTTAAAATACGAGCTTTCTAATTTATCTCTGAAGGTCAAAGGAACATGTTGAAATATTTTAAAAGTTAAACATGGTGGAAGGGACAGGGAGGGCTAGAGGGAAGGGAACAGGGTGGCATCCACACATTTTTTGTAATTGCTCTTCCATCAGTAGTACCTCTGGGAAGCAGGACAGCAAGTCAATAGGCCCCCACGCCCAATATCACCTACTCTTCCCCCACTGCTTTCAGTTCCTTTTACCACTCATTACAGCACTTATTTCAAATCCTAGCTTCTGAGGATGAGATATTACCAAAGGATGCTCAAAGAACTCTTGATCCATCTTCACAGACCCCTTTATCAAGAAAATTCACTCACAAGGAGAATGGTTTCCATCTGTCCAACATTATACTTTAGTAATTAACTTGATTGTTTCCAGTCACCTTTTGGACTTGCTCTGTTACTTATCATTTTTCTCCTTACAAATATCAAACGTCTGCTCTGTAAGTCATTCCCATCATGCCTTGTGTGTGTTTCAGAGATGAGGAGACATAGGACTAAGTTTCACTCCAAGCTTCTTACTTGTGTGGCCTTGATATCACTAGAAAGATTGGTTCCATATGGTTCCCTCATTTGCACAATAGAGCAAACTGCATGCATATATTAAACAGGAATCAAAGGAGGCCAGGGTTTAAGGCTCCTCTGCTAAGATGAAGACACACTACAATTCCTTATCACCAAGCAGAAAACTGCCCTATTTAGTTTGCCTTCCAAAAACACAGGATCAAAGAAACAAAGGCCAAAGACTCAGTAGCAGAATACATATGTAGCATGCAACAGACCCTGGGGTTCGACTGCCATTGCCCATTAGAGAGGGAGGGAGAGAGAGAGAGGCAGAGAGGGCTGACTCCAGAGTACTATGGATACTCTGCCCGTCCTCACCTTCCAGGGAAACTCAACTTTGGTGCCAACCACCACTCATTCTATTTTCATAGAATAAACTAGAATTGAAAGTAAATTTAAGAACAATAAGATAAATCACTGTAATTTTATTCTTTCACACATGTAAGCACCAACCACAGTGTTGAAAAATGTTTTGAATTCATAATAAACTAGCTAGTTGTGCTGTTAGTTGTGTTGTTTAGGAATTTGTGACTGTTCATAGTTTTCTTTTTACTTAAACTACAAGTTAGAGAACAGACCACATTAAGCATATAGATATATTTAAAGAAATCCATTGTACAGGGCACGTTTTGAGTCACAAAATATGCCGCAGAAAGTCTGAGTACACACAATAGAGAAATAATGCTTACTCAGATAGCTCTTCTACAAAACAAATAATATTTTTCAAAATTATGATGATTTGAGGGTTCCTGACAGGAATAAAGAATACAGGCGGGAAAACAAAATGCCACCAGGAAAAAGCCACTAGCCCTAGGTTAAGACTGACCTTTATACAGCTCCTCTACGGGACCACTCCTATCCCGTTATCACTGGAGACTGAAGTGGGGGTACCAGAACTTGGCTATTATTCTTGAGTTAAATTCCCAGCATGAAAATTTTTTAAAAGGCTATGTTTTCAATCTTTAACCTTAATAACAAATCAAACAAAGAAAAACATTGAGTTATAAAGGGATTTTTCTTTTTCTAGAATCAAAGAAGAGTTCAATACACAGAGAGTATCCGAGTCCTGGAAGCAGGACATCCCTAGGTGTCTGTAAGGCCTGGAGATAGGACACAGCAAAAAGTGACTGAGCAATATGTCCTCCAGAAGCAGAGACTGCTAGTGCCTAAGAAAGTAGCCAGAGTCCTTTGGATGCTGTGTGGCAACACTTTGCTCATGCCTAATTTGAAGTAATAACATCATGAGTTCATAATATGCTGTGATGACCATTCAAGTAATGTCAATTTGACTACATCTGGAATTAAGTAAAACCCAAGCAGCTGATTACACCTGTGCAGGTTTTTTTTTTCTTAATTAAATAATTTGAAGTGGGAAGACCAGACCCACTTTTAATCTGAATCTTTTGAGATGGGAAGGACTACATTTAATCTGGACCACACTTGCTGGCAGCCTTTGTAGAGGACATGGAAGATGGAAACTTGCTCTCTTTACCTGCCTGCTCTCACTCTCACTGGCAAGTCCATCCCTTCACTGCCATTAGAGCCTACTTCTTCTTGGTTCCAGCATGTATTGAACACCAGCTGAGATACACACCCTCATGGACTGAATTCCTGGGCCTTCCAGACATTGATTTGTTATTAAGGTTAAAGACTGAAAACATAGCTTTTTAAAATATTTTTAATGCTGGGAATTGAACCCAAGTACTCAAGAATAATAGCCAAGTTCTGGTACCCCAACTTCAGTCTCCAGTGAAAGTGGGATAGGAGTGGCCCCGTAGAGGAGCTGAATAAAGGGAGACAGCCATTGTTGGACTAGTAGGTCTACAGCTTATAAATCATTCAAATAACTCTCTTTCTCTCTCTCGCTCTCTCTCTCTCTCTATATATATATATACATATATGTGTGTGTGTGTGTGTGTGTGTGTGTGTATACAGAGAGAATTATATGTATATATATATGTATTTGTATTAGGAATGTATAAGTGAAATATATATATACATATTAGTCAGGGTTCTCTAGAGGAACAAAACTTAATAGAATATATATATTAAATATATTTACAATTTATATATGTCATATCATATATTATATACTTTATATATTTTATAAATTATATATATTTTATAAGTTTTATATATTGATATATATTATATATATTATATTTTTTGTTCCTCTAGAAAACCTTGACTAACATATATGCTAAAGATCAAATGAGCTAATATTAAAGGACACTTTACTAACATATACTAAATAAATGCCATCTTGGCATACCGTATTTCAGAAGAGTCTTTAATCTTTTTGGATTACAGCACATAGTCCTGAAATCTCACTTTCTCATTCTTTCCATGGATACCTTGATTCCCTCTTGTATTAAGTTTTATCTCATCAATAAAATGGTTGCATTTTAATATATTTTCAGTGCTAATTGTGTACTGGTTTATATATGAATGATCTGAATATTAGTCATGTCCCCATACTTCAATACAAATAGAAACAATCTACCTAACTGCTCACAATGCCCAAAGACTACATACTTCTAAGAAAAATAAAACTTCTGAACTCCATTTATTTTATGATCAGATTCAGTAAAAATTTATAGATGATTCAGATATCAGAACTATGTACTAAGTCAAAAAGGAGCCCAAGTCTCACTGTTCAGTTCTTTCTCATTCTTTCCGTCAGGGACTGAGGAGCCCTCCTGAATGGTTTTACCAGATTCTTTAGTACCCAGCACATTGTGTGGTGGAGCCTGGAGGACTAAGTGAGAAACATGGTGGCTCCTAGAATAGCACTCAGACAGGAGCTGTCGCGTCCCTCTCGACCGGCAAGAACGACGCGACTCACAAAAGCTCTTCTCCTGCAGTTTATTCAGGTCCCTTGAAAACAGTCTTCCGAAAAAGGGGCCGGGCAGACCCAACCCACAGGCTAAATACTAAATGAACAGCCAATCAAGTAAAGCCACATGGTGCTATCTTAGAGGCCCACGTATAGCCAATCAAGTAAAGCCACATGG